>CM076585.1:19918554-20393554 GCA_038430175.1 Ficus hirta | reverse complement strand
TAAAAAAAATATCAAACGTTATCCAATGTCTCTAAAGCTTTACAGAATCCATCTACGCATTGTTCTTAGCTTGCCTGCAAAAAATCAGGTCAAAATTCCAAGTGTAGCATGGTGAACTGAGGTAGTACCTCCTCGGAAAATCGATGTCTCCTCGTGCCCATCCAAAAAAAGCTTTATAGGGGGGTGTTCCAGTCAGCACCCCCGACCAGTTGGCCGGGCGGTCCCCCGACGGTCCCCGTTGCCTTGGGCAGTGGAGGCCATAATGTACCCCCGATCAGACGGCCTACTATGAACCACCAGTGAAGTGTAGGGTCTACGCTACTACTATGCAACACCACGCGCGCGCGCGGGCTGTCGGGCAAGGGCGATTGGGCATTTAGGGCGCTTTTGGGCGCTTATTAGAGCGCACTTAGCACTTCGCACGTACGCATCGTCGCAAGGAGCTAAGGACCACTCTTTTTTTTCAACGCAATGGCCGTAATGGGCTTGGCGTAGGCCACCAGCGAGCCGCGCCCATTGCCTTGGCCGAGGCCACATGATAGCCCAGTGGCTTGGCCAGGGCCGTCATGGGCGCGGCCGAGGCCACGTGGCTGCCCAGTGGCTCGACCAGGGCAGTCATGGACGTGGCCGAGGCCACCAGCGCGCCCAGTGGCGGGGGCGAGGGCGTCATGGGCGAGGCCGGGGCCACATGACTGCCCAGTGCCTCGGCCAGTGCCGTCATGGGCGTGGCTGGGGCGAGGGCATCATGGGCATGGCCCAGTGCCTCGGCAGAGGTCGTCGTGGGCGAGGCAGGGCCACATGACTTCCCAGAGGCTCGACCAGGGCAGTCATGGGCGTGGCCGAAGCCATCAGCGGGCCCAGTGCCTCAGGCGAGGCCTTCGCTTGCTTGGCCGAGGCCACAAGCGCTCGCACGGGCCCCGGCCGAGGCTCCGCGCATGCACAAGGGCGTGGCTGGTCGAGCAAGTGGCTCCCTGGCCGCCCATGGTGTTGCCGAAATGACTTTTTTCACTATTGCTTTTTATTTTTCCACTAAAGGTTCCCAAGTTATTGTTCCTAAATTCAAATTAGGAATTTTAGGAGCAAACCCATCTAGCGGAACGAAATTCCGAATTGGAAATTATTTTTTATGATTTTCGGAAGTGTTCGGAATCAGAAAATTTTAAAAAATATCAAACGTTATCCAATGCCTCTGAAACTTTGCAAAATCCATATCCACATTATTATTAGCTTGTATGCAAAAAATAAGGTCAAAATTCCAAGTGTAGCATGGAGAACTAAACTAGTACCTCCTGCCCAGCCCAAAAAAGCTCAGAAAGCTCTTTAGGGGGGGTCCACCTGTCAGCCCCCCCTACCCCTTGGCCAGGCTGGCCACCCAGGCCCGTGCGCGCCCATGGGGGGTACGAGGGACAGGGCGAAGGCCGAAGCCAAGGGGGATCACTGACGGCCATCCACCTTCGGGGTGTGGCGCCGGCAGCGGTGATGGGCCGGCGGCATCTGCCTGCGGCGGCGGCGGTGACGACGGTGACGGCGACGGAGATGACGGTGCCGACGAAAGCTCCGGCGCCGGTGCCGGCGGCGGAGGAGGAGCCGCAGAAACCAACGGGGGCTATTTTTCCAAGCCGAAGTGCCCCGTGACGCCCGTGGAAGGCCATCCGAGCCAGGATGGCAGGCTTGAGGGTCTGTTGGGGGAGACCTTAATGTCCCCCGATGGCTTGGGCGGGGGAGGCCATAAGGTCCCCCAAATACGGGGCTATTCTTGCAAGCCAAATAGCCCCTTGTCGTGACGATTGGCTAGCCGGTTTGGGTCCGTAATGTCCCTCGACGGCCTATGCGGGGGAAGGTCCGCCGAATGCGAGGCTATCTTTCCAAGCTGGATAGCCCCGGGAATGCCATCAGCCCCCCTAGCCCTTGGCCAGGCTGGCCGCCCAGGCCCTCGCGCACCCATAGGGCGTGAGAGGGACGGGACGAAGGCCGAAGCCAAGGGGGTACTGCTGACGGCCATCCACCTTCGGGTGTGGCACCAGTAGCGGTGACGGGGCACACGGATGGCAGCCAGGCTTGAGGGTCGGGCGGTGGAGACCTTAAAGTCCCCCATAGGCTTAGGCGGGGGAGGCCATAAAGTCCCCCGAACGGGGGGCTATCTTTTCAAGCCGGATAGCCCCGAGAACGCCATCAGCCCCCCTGCCGGATAGCCCCGAGAACGCCATCAGCTCCCCCTACCCCTTGGCCAGGCTGGCCGCCCAGGCCCTCGCGCGCCCAGGGTGCGTGCGAGGGACAGGGCAAAGGCTGAAGCCAAGGGGGCCCCGCTGACGGCCATCCACCTTCGGGTGTGGCACCGGCAGCGGTGACGGGGAGCACGGATGGCAGCCAGGCTTGAGGGTCGGACGGAGGAGACCTTAATGTCCCCCGTTGGCTTAGGCGGGGGAGGCCATAAGGTCCCCCAAATGTGGGGCTATCTTTCCAAGTCGGATGGCCCCGAGAACGCCATCAGTCCCCCATACCCCTTGGCCAGGCTGGCCGCCCAGGCCCTCGAGCGCTCATGGTGCGTGCGAGGGACGGGGCGAAGGCCGAAGTCAAGGGGGCACCGCTAACTGCCATCCACCTTCGGGTGTGGCGCTGGCAGGGGTGACGGGGCACACGGATGGTAGCCAGGCTTGAGGGTCGGACGGGGGAGACCTTAATGTCCCCCGTTGGCTTGGGCGGGGGAGGCCATAAGGTCCCCTGAATGCGGGCTATTTTTCCAAGCCGGATAGCCGCGAGAATGCCATCAGCCCCCCCTAGCCCATGGCCAGGCTGGCCGCCCAGGCCCTCGCGCGCTCATGGTGCGTGCAAGGGACGGGGCGAAGGCCGAAGTCAAGGGGGCACCGCTGACTGCCATCCACCTTCGGGTGTGGTGCTGGCAGGGGTGACGGGGCACACGGATGGTAGCTAGGCTTGAGGGTCGGACGGGGGAGACCTTAATGTCCCCCGTTGGCTTGGGCGGGGGAGGCCATAAGGTCCCCTGAATGCGGGCTATTTTTCCAAGCCGGATAGCCCCGAGAATGCCATCAGCCCCCCATAGCCCATGGCCAGACTGGCTGCCCAGGCCCTCGCGTACCCATGGGGCGTGAGAGGGACGGGGCGAAGGCCGAAGCCCAGGGGGTACCGTTGATGGCCATCCACCTTCTGGTGTGGCACCAACAGCGGTGATAGGGCATACGGATGGCAGCCTGGCTTGAGGGTCGGACGGGGGAGACCTTAATGTCCCCCGTTGGCTTGGGCGGAGGAGGCCATAAGGTCCCCCGAATGCGGGGCAATTCTTCCAAGTCGGATAGCCTCGAGATTGCCATCCTGACCGGATGGTAGCCAGGCTTGAGGGTCTGACGAGGGAGACCTTAATGTCCCCCGTTGGCTTGGGTGGAGGAGGCCATAATTTCCCCCGATCAGATGGTCTACGCTGAGGGAGGCCTCGGTCCCTCGATCAGAGCATGAAGTAACTGCTCCTTGCACGTGACCCTCATTGTGGCCAATTTGAGACACCATAGCGATGCCCGCGATGGCCGTCAGCGTGATTCATTTGTCGCTCTCGACATGATATGCGGGCAATACAGTGTTGTCTTGTTGGCTATGATGGGGGAAGCAGTCCCGTTTTGGCCCTCATCATGGCTACCTTGAGTCTCCATAGCGATGCTTGTTGATGGCCGTCAGCGCTATTCCTTTTTGGCTCTCGGCCTGGCAAGCGGGCTTTGAAGATTTTGTGTTTCTGACTATGGTACGGCAAGCAATTTCCAGTTTGCCCCTCGTTTTGAAAATTGGTTTCACGCCAAGCAGTGCGGCCATGGCGCCACTCGATGCGTTCGTGTGCCTCATTCTGAATGGGGTTACTGGCGTGTTTGGAGGTGTTGTGTCCAGTGTATGTGATTGGCGTATGAGTGGTGTTAGGATTGTGCGGGTTGGCAGGCTCCTTGCTCGGGCAACGAACTGTCGACCCCTCATCCTTTTCATTTTTGCCCCAAGATTGAGCTTGCTCTTCTTGGTCACGACCCTTGGTTCCTGTAATAACCAACCTTTTTACAAATTATGATTTTCTTTTTAGGGAATCAAAGTTTGTAATATGTATGTTTATGTGAAATGCTTGATCTGATTTATCAGAATATTATTGAGTTTTTGTAATGTTATAAGACTCAATAGTAGCTTATTTATACGAGTATGAAGCCTTTTATTGAAAGAGGCGAAATTAGGTTTACGATCCTATGTCGGTCAACGTTTAATCAAAATGACCGAAAGTATGATTAAGACAATGCTACAACAGTATAATAAGCAGTATGGAAATTATACTGTGAAATACTGTCAATATGTATGAATAAGTAAGAATAAGGTATGAGACCACTATATTGGTTCTATGAGCAAATATTTTGCTCTTGAGGATTAATATGCAATTTTAAAAAGAAAAAAAAAAGAAAGAAATTAACTTATCTTTGAGAGCTTGACAAGTGTGCTTCTAACTTTGGTGAGTAAGCACATTAGCTTTGCTTACTTGGCTAAGAGTTGAGCTTGAACAAGCAAGACCTTCCACATGGCCCTAGATGGCCTGCCACCACATGGGGTCTATGAGCAAAACTTTTGCTCTTGAAGACCATCATGCAATTTTAGAAGAAAAAGTTATCTCACCTATAAATAGGTGGAGGTGTGTTCATTTGTAAGCTTTTAGTGAAACTCAATATTGGCAGCTCATTCTCTAGTCCTTCTTCCTTTTAGGAGCCGAACCAAAAGAAAAAAGAGAGAGGGAGAGAGAGAGAGAGAGGGGTCGGATTTGGTGTGAGCAAGTGTGAAGAAAATTTCTCAACCATTGTCTAGATCCACTCTTTTGGATCTTGAGGTAATCCTTTTCACTCTCTACTTCTTCAATTAAATTTTGGTTCAAGATTTAAGTCTATTTTCATGTGGGAATGTAAGAGCATAAGCTCGTTTTTAAGTTTCATGCCCTAGGGTTTATGGTAAGTGTTTGATTATGCTTGATTAGGTGGTCTCTAATTAGGGTTTGATTCATGTTTATGATAAATTTGTGCTAGAGACTATGTGATTATGTGTATGTTTATTAGATGTTTGATTTATGTCCTCACAATATTCAAAAATGGCGTTTTATGAATGAATATGAAATAAGTAATGTATGTTGCATTTAGGGTTCTAGAAAACCCTAAAAACCCTAATTTTGGTATAGATTACCATTTGCATTGTTTGAAGGTTATTTGAGTAATGAATTCATGATAATAAAGACGTTATGTAACGTGCTGCATGCTTTTCATAGGCTCACGGTTTTAATCGTTCGAGGTAGTGTGTGCGTAATTTTACGTAAGAACCAACCAAAACGAAAACTGCCAGTTTCGGATTAAAACTGGGCAGTAATCTGGAAACTGGATTTTGAGGCCCTTAGAGGCCGAATTTGAGAAAAGTCAAAACTAAAAAGTAGGAAATGGAAAATTCTAGGGGGCAACGTGTACAGTTTTTAAAAATAAGGCCCCAAAGGCCTCTGTTTTTATCAAAACCTGAGCCTAGTCAAAACAGGCAAGTATTCATGATCAGGCAGATTCAACAAGGAATATGGATAGGTTAAAGGCAGAACTGAGTTTTGAGTTAAAAACAAAACTTGTAGGATCCTTCGAGATCTACAACTTTCATGAAGAAAACTTTTTCAAATTCAAAACAAATTTTAAAGAGAAAACTGAATTCCCAAAACTGTGCAGGGTACACAAAATTCCTGCACAGGATTTTCAAAATATTGCATGAACAGGTTATTCCTGCACATGCAATTTTATAGGACTGGTTTCAAAAACAGTTTTACTATTTCTGTTTAATTAATTACAATTTTCCTAAAAACAGTTTAAAAAGGGGTTTAAGTTTTATTAAATTAAGCTAAGTAATATGGTAAACTAAGACAGATAATAATCAGAAAGGTTACCAAAGTTATTTAGATGCAAATGTTATATGTTGAACTTTGAATTCAAGGTTTGTGATTAGGGTTATTTATGGATGTTGGTTTGATATCAACATTAAATGATATGATTCATAGCAAGATAAGATGATTCTTATCTTATGATTTTGTTTTTGGGAACAGGAAGATAACCTGTTATTGTGATATTGGCAGAACACAAAACTCGGAATTTAGCATAATCGGTAAGTACAGCTCCACCTACAGCATAAGTGAAAAATGTTTTTACTGCTTGTAGTTTTCAAGCTCATACATACATGTTGAAGTGCATATGATTTATGCTTTATTATTGTGGCATCATGATACATGCTCACTAATGATAAATTATTTGGTAAGAATAAGAACCCAGTTTCAAGTAAGAAACTGTTTACAAGTATGTAATGCTTTTCAAAGTATGAAATAGCTTTCAAATACGTTTTAAAGTAAGAACAAGTTTTCATGTATGATGACAAGCAAGTTTTCTCGTGTCGTACCGACCTGCACTAGGACGGGTTTGGTTCATGGTTTGAGTTGGACAGGGCTGGCCGCCCCAACCACTCCATGGCTGCGCGCCATAGTACGTACACTTTTGTTATGTAAGGGCCCAAAAAAAAATTATGTTAAGCTAAGAAAGCATAACGAAAGCATAAGTAATTCATGCATTACGTTATATGAAGTGTTTTGCGGATTAATAGTTGTACTTGCTGAGCAAAAGCTCATAACTTACGTTTATGCTATAGGTAAGCAATCTATAGGCAATATGTGATACAAGGCAGTGGAGCATGGCAGAGCGAAACTGTGAAACTATGGGCTGGGAGCTGCTACGCGTTTGGTTATATTATATTGTTCTTTACTTAAATATGTTGTATTTAAGTTTAATACTTCAGTACTGAAGTAATCAAGAAAGTATGTAAGTATATGTAAATATATGTAAGTATGTACTGAGACAGATTTCAGTTTCAAGTTGTTTATTTTAAAAAAAAATTTAGTTCCTATTTCCGCATGATAAGTTATGAAATAAGTATGGTAACGGCCTACATAAGGTGGGTCATTACAGTTCCTGTGTTGCCTTCCCATCGTATGGAAAAACTCGTCAGACAGCCCCACACTTGTCCTCCTTGTGGCTCTGCGGCTACAATGCGGACCTCGAAAGCAGTCCCCGTGTCCCGGACATATCCTCTGACTTTTGTCGTGGCTGTCTTGGTCCACAGGACAACTGCTCGTGCTCTTGGATATGGAAAATTAAGCGGACGTGGGGGGGTCTTGGCCTCCGGTTGCTCCAATCAAGTCCCTCGATAAGAATGACTCTCGCTACCCCATTGACCGCAGGCCGTCCAGGCCCGTGGCATCGATGCGTGTCCAAAGTCGAGAAAGAATGCTACCTGGTTGATCCTGCCAATAGTCATATGCTTGTCTCAAAGATTAAGCCATGCATGTGTAAGTATGAACTAATTCAGACTGTGAAACTGCGAATAGCTCATTAAATCAGTTATAGTTTGTTTGGTGGTACCTTCTACTCGGATAACCGTAGTAATTCTAGAGCTAATACGTGCAACAAACCTCGACTTCTGGAAGGGATGCATTTGTTAGATAAAAGGTTGACGCGGGCTCTGCCCATTGCTCTGATGATTCATGATAACTCGACGGATCGCACGGCCATCGTGCCGGCGACGTATCATTCAAATTTCTGCCCTATCAACTTTGGATGGTAGGATAGTGGCCTACTGTCACATCCTTGTGATTCGACATGTGGCCCGCATGGGGACCGGCGTGGGTTAAGCAGGTGTTATGCCTCGGTATAGGCGTGGCACGTCCGATGTGAGTGGCCTTGGTCGATGAAGTCTTGTTCGAAGGGTTCGCGGACAAGCACGGTAGCAACAAGGCATTAGGCATGGGGGAATGACTAAGGCGAGAGTGCACAGGCTTGGGCGGTCAAACCAAGCATGGCTCGGACAGATGGGCGAGAGTTACCGAACTCAGGCCAACGTGGCCAGGACAGGACCCGAGGGACGTGGTCCAAGCAGACGTGCGGATGTGTGGGTGACCAAAAACGGTCAGATGTGCGTGGGACGCTGGTGGGCGTGAAATGTGCGCAAGTGGGGCGTGTGGTTACACCATTGGCCGAAATATCTGGGAGTCATGGGCAGTGAGAGTCAAGCGCGTGGCCCATGACTCAGATAGCCGTTGGAGCCAGCCCTAGACCGTGTTTCAGTCCATATTCACTCAGGCATTCAGCGAAGACTGAGAGGGCTTAGCGAGTGGGACAAGTGGCTGGTCAGCGAGCCCAACATATGTCTGTTCCTGCCCAGTTCGAGGAGAGACCGTGCAAGTGGTCCAGGTGGCTAAGCGGGGAGCACGCCACATGACCAAGACCGAGTTAGTGTAGCCTAAGTTAGTGCCTACGTGGTTGGGGCTGTCAACCACCTTGTGATGTATATGTATACTGAGTTGAGAAAGGCAAAGGACACGGGCGGTTAAGCATTATGTGATCCTTGCAGCAGACTTGTATACTGAGTTGAGAAAGGCAAAGGACATAGGCGGTTAAGCATTGTGTGATCCTTGCAGCAGACTTGTATTCCTTTTTATTGTGAGATAAATAGATAGGTTGGGAAGGGGGGTTTCCCGTAAACAGGTCTGTGTGTGTCCGGGTGTGTGTGTGTGTTCGGCTTGCTTGCGAGAGTGTGTGAGCGTGTTTGAGTGGCTGATTAAGTGTGTGACTTAGGCCATCATAGGGCGAAACCGAGGAAAAAAGTTGGACCCTGTGACAGCTGGTATCAGAGCCCAGGTCGGAGTCATGGTGGACGGTGATCTGGGAGAACGAGTTGGTTTCTTGGAGGATTTAATCGGTGCCCCGGCGCATGATGCTGGAACCTTGGCGTAGCAAGCAGAGTTGCATTCGGCAAGGATATTGGAGATTCAGGAGTTGATCTCTAACAACCAGAAGGACATGGTAGAGCGCTACCACGATTGTCTTCAACAGTTGTTGGCCATAGCGGAATGTGTAAAGGTACGATTCTCAGCGATTGAGAATGATATTGCTTTATTAAAGGCTACTACTATAGGTGCAAGCAGAAGAGCTCAAGGTGGCGAAGGTTCGAAGCTAAAAGTCCCAGAACCAAAGCAATTTGGGGGGAACCGAAATGCGAAGGAATTGGAGAATTTCTTGTGGGACATGGAGCAGTATTTTAGGGCTGCTCGTGTGGCAGAGAAGGACCAAGTAACCATCACGAGCATGTATCTCGAGGGAGACGCGAAGTTATGGTGGACCCGATTGGATGATGACGCTAGTGCTGGTCGACCGCGTATTGAGACGTGGGAAACACTTAAGAAGGAACTAAGGGATCAGTTCCTACACTTGAACGCCGCGTGGGTGGCAAGGGAAGCCATTAAAAAGCTGAAACACACTGGTACAGTACGGGATTACGTGAAGGAGTTTAGCTCTTTGATGCTTGACGTGAAGAACATGTCTGAGGATGACAAGCTCTTCAACTTTTTCTCGGGACTACAGCCATGGGCTCAAGCGGAGTTGAGAAGGCAGAACGTGAAGGAGTTACCCACGGCTATAGCAGCAACAGATAGTCTTGTTGATTACAAGATTGAACCTTCTTCGAGTCGAGGAGACAAGAAGAAGGAGGGCGATGGCAAACAAGGCAGAAGGAAGAACGGGGAGTCATCTAAGCAGCGGGGCTCGGATGCACCCCAAAGCCAAGGTAATTCTAATTCGGGTTGTTTTCTGTGTAATTTTTATAATAAAATCAGGAATTGCCCGAAGCAGAATAGGTTTACTGCTCTTGTGACCGAGAATGTACATAGCGACAGCGAAGATACGGGAGAGTGCACCCCACGGGTGAACCCACTTCAGTTGCTGAATGCTATCACAGTGGATACTCAGGCTCCTGTGAAAGACCTGATGTACGTGACGGCGAGAGTGAACGAAAGAAAGGTGCGGGCTATGTTGCACACTGGCGCCACCAACAATTTCGTGTCACTGGCTATGGTGGACCATTCGGCTTGGAAGTTGTGAAGAGTACTTATCGAGTGAAAGTGATGAATTCGAGGGTGCAAGATATCCAAGGTACCACTACTTGTGTGCTGGAATAGGTATGTGGAAGCAAGAGTGTCGGTTTATGACTCTTCCCTTGGATGAATTCGAGTTTATACTTGGTATTGAGTTCTTTGTGCAAGCCAAGGCCGTTGCCATGCCACATTTGGGTGGCCTGCTAATTGCTGACGAGAGTTGTCCTAGTTTTATTCCTGTTGAGCGTGGATAGGTTGCGGAGAGTCCTGTGAGGTGTAACGACCCATCTTATGTAGGCCGTTACCGTACATATCATACATAATTTCTTATCTTACTTAACTTAGCGGATATACGGAATATTTTTTTTTTTTAAAACACTTGAAACTATAACTTATTGCATACTTACATATTTATGTATGCACATATTCTTAATGAAGTACATGAGTATCAAACTTATAGCATAATAATTACAAATATCATATTTTGAAACGCGTAGCACTCTCCATCCCAAGTTTCACAACTCGCCGTGCCAAGCCCCACCATCTTGTATCAAGGATTGCCAATAAGTTGCTTACCTTCAGCATAGACGTAAGTCGTGAGCTTTCTCTCAGCAAGTACAACTATAAACCCACAAAACAAAACTTAATAAAACAATGCATGAACCAATTATGCTTCATTATGCTTTCTTAGGTTAGCATATCTTTAAGCCCCTTATTTATCATAAGTGTATGTACCGTGGCGTGCAGCCATGGAGTGGTTGGGGCGGCCAGCCCAATCCAACTCAAACCATGGACCAAACCCGACCTAGAGCGGGTCGGAACGACACAAGGCAACTTGCTTGCCAAACATATTTGAAAACTTATTTTAAATCCTTAAGACTTATTCTTGTCTTAAAACATATTTAAGAAACCATTTCATACTTGAAACTTGATCTTAATCTTACCATATGAGTTACTATTAATGAGCATGCTCCATGATGCCACAAAACAAATCATAAATCATATGCATCACATAAATGCAAGTAACAAAACAAATTGCCTATGCTGTAGGCGGAGTTGTACTTACTGGTTAGGCTACGTCCTGTGTTTTGTTGCTCCAAATCAGGTTGCAACAACAGGTTACTTCCCTGTTTTCAAAAAGGACGTAAGATAAGGGTCATCTTATCTTGCCATAAATTATTGCATTTAAAGCTGGTATCCTTAACTAGCATTACTTAGTAATCCTAGTTGTATGTCCCCCACATACTACTACCACGATAACTCATTGGGTTACTTAGTGTAACCCTAGGGCACATGACCCAATTTAAATCAAACAATATCTTGTTTGATTAATGAACTTTGGGTTTAAGGCCCTATTTGCATTTGGTATCTTATAAGGTTACTATTAGTAACCTTAGATGTAAGCCCAAGTCATACTTGGATCAAAATCCTATTGGGTTACTAAGGCCCAATTTTTAAAATCATATCCTACTAGGTTACTATTGGTAACCATGGGCTTTAGGCCCAACCCAATAACTTGGTAACCTATCCGGTTACTAATGGTCATCATCTTGTTACTATGTTTTAAAATAATTTTGGCCCGAATAAAAATTAGTAACCAATCTGATGACCATCCATCTTACTATGGTTACCCTATTACTTGGCCCAATTCATTTATTTTTCCCTTACTAGACTTGGTTTAATTAACCATTTTATAAACTGTTTTTTATAAAACTGTCTAAGTCTAGAGGAATTTACTGAAAACAGTCCCATTAATCCAATTATCAGTGCATGTGCAGGAATTGCCTGTTCTTGCACTGCTTTGAAAATCTTGTGTAGGAATTTCTTGTTTTCTGCACAGTTTTCAGAATCCAGTTACATCTTAGAATCCGTTTTGAATTTGAAAAACTTTTCTTCACCAAAGTTTTAGATCCTGAAAAATCCTACAACTTTCTTTGTTTTCTCAAAACCGAGTTCTGAATCTATCCTTCTCTTTTTCCTTGTTGAACCTGCCTGGCCGTGCACAGGGCTTGGGCATGACCAGGTTCAGATTTTAGTGAAAACAGAGGCCATTGGAGTCTTCTTTTTAAAAACCGTCCACGTAGCCCCCTAGGATTTTTCATTTTCTACAACTTTGCAGTTTTAACTTTCCTCAAATTCGGCCTCTAAGGGCCTCAAAATCCTGTTTCCAGATTGCTGTCCAGTTTTAATCCGAGACTGGCAGTTTCTATTTTAATTATTTCTTACATAAAATTACGCGCACACTACCTCAAACGGTTAAAACCGTGAGCCTACATCAAACATGCAGTGCATTACGTAATGTTTTCATTGCCATGCATTCATTTTCTGTAACGACCCGCCTAACGTAGGCCGTTACCATACTTATACTTACTTACTTGATAACTTACTTAACAATATGCAAAAATTGGGATTAAATTTTTTTTTTTTATACAAACGATCTATAACTTTGAAATTGGAATTACTTGTAGTAATCACTTACATATATATATATGTACATAAACTTATTTACTTATCATAGTCTTGTATATAGGTACAATATAATCAAAATAAGCATAGTGTAATTTAACAAAATGCGTAGCAGTTCCCAATCCCACAGTTTCATAGTTTTCATTGCCATGCTCCACCGTCTTGTATCATGTACTGCCATAAGTTTGCTTACCTACAGCATAAACATAAATTATGAGCTTTCGCTCAGCAAGCACAACTATTGATCCGCAAAACATTTCATAAAACGTAATGTATGAATTTCTTATGCTTTCATTATGCTGTCTTATCTTAACATAACTTTAGGGCCCTTACATAACATAAGTGTACGTACCGTGGCGCGCTGCCATAGAGTGGTTGGGGCGGCCAGCCCTGTCCAACTCAAACCATGGACCAAACCCGACCTAGTGCGGGTCGATACGACACAAGGCAACTTGCTTGCCATCATACTTGAAAATTTTTCTTTAATTTGTTCTTGCCTTAAACTTAATGGAAAGTCAATTCATAAAAAAATAGTTTCTTACTCGAAACTGAATTCTTATTCTTACCGAGTGACTTATCTTTAATGAGCATGCTTCATGATATCATATCATTAATCATAACAAAAATATCATAACCTAAATCATCATAACATAAACATCATAACCTAAATCATAACATAACATCATAACCTAAATCATAACATAAAACTTCATAACATACATCATATGTATATCATCATAAGCTTGAAAACATACAAGCAGGAAACCATTTTTCGTTTATGCTGTAGGCGGAGTCGTACTTACCAGTTACACTAAACCTTGAATTTAAATGCTCCGCCTAAACAGGTTGTTTTCCTGTTTTCAAGCAAATCATAGGATAAGAATCATCCTATCATAGTATCATAAGTAATTCTAATTACTATTTAATTGTATTATAAAACACAAACTTTAAAACTTAACTCCTTTTTCAAATTGCAGTAAAATTCTAAAAATTCTGAAAACTGTGTTTGGAACCAATTCATTGATTTGGTCTTTTTCTTACAATTCTACTTTAAATTTGAAAAAGTTTTCTTCACAAAAGTTGTAGATCTTGAAAATTTCTACAACTTTTGTTTTTAACTCAAAATTCAATTCTGTCCTTAACCTGCTTGTTTCATCCTTTTAAAAATTTTCGACCATATTTACTAACCCTAAAATTGGTCTCGGGTTTCTGTAAAAATGAAGGTCTTAAAGCCTTATTTCTAAAAACGTCCATGCTAGTCCCTAGGATTTTCCCTTTTCTACAACTTTGTAGTTTTGACTTTTCCAAGATTCGGCCTTTAAAGGCCTCAAAATCTTGTTTCCAGAAAAACCGTCCAGTTACAAACCCTAATTAAACATATCAAAACTCTTGTGCATGGAACTTAACAAAAATGAACTCATGCTCATACATATTGAACATACATTTAAATCTTAACTAAAACTTGAATGAAGAACTAGAGGATAAAAAAGATTTACCTCAAGTTCCACGGATATAGATCTAGACTAGGGTTTTGAAATTTTCTTCACACTAATCCAACACCAAACCGAAATCTCTCTCTCACTTTCTTCTCTCTTCTTAAATTCGGCCTTACAGGGAGGAACTAGAGAATGAGCTGCGTATTTAAGTTTACTAACAAAATGGAATGAATCCAACTTTACCTATTTATAGGTGAATCAACTTACTTCTTAAAATTGTCTAATAGTCCCCAAGAGCAAGATATTTGCTCAAGATCCCTATGTGGTGGCCGGCCAAGCTTGCTCAAATGCTAGGCTAGCCTTACTCCTCAAAGCTAGGAGAATGAGGTGTCCTTTCCTTGTGAGGCCAGCCATGTTTTGGGACATGTGGCTTATCCTAGTTCACCAAGTAAGCCAAGCTAGGAGACTTACTCATCAAAGCTACATATGTGAGGTGTTTCCTCCTTATGGTGGCCGGCCTTAGGTGGTGTGTTGTGCAAGCCTTAGCTAGTCAAGTAAGCAAGGCTAAGAGCTTACTTACCAAGGCTATGAACATGATGTGTCTTCTCCTTGTGATGGCCGGCCCTAGGTGGTGAGTTGTGCAAGCCATTGCTAACCAAATGAGCAAAGCTAGGAGGGTGTATTCATCAAGGCTAGTTTGTGATGTGTCTTGCCCTCATGGTGGCCGGTTCTTAGGGTGATGAGTAATGCAAACCTTAGCTAGCCAAGTAAGCAAGGCTAGGAGGGTTGCTCACCAAAGCTAGTCCATGAGGTGTCTCATCCTCATGGTGGCCGGTCATGGGTGGTGATTTGGCAATGTTTAAGTTAGCCAAGTGGGCAAGGCTAGGGAAGGTTGCTTACCAAAGCTAGTCCATGAGGTGTTTTCTTCTTGTGATGGCCGGTCATGGTTGATGAGTTGTGCAAGCCTTAGCTAGCCAAGTAAGCAAGGCTAGGAGGGTGGCTCATCAAAGCTAGTCCATGAGGTGTCTCACCCTCATGGTGGCCGGCCATAGGTGATACAAATGGCAAGTGAGAAAGTTATTTGTTAAACCACAAAACAAAGCCAACTAAGCAAGATTTAAGTGCTTAGTCACTAAACCTATGGCATGATGTGTCAAATTTCAATGACACTCAAATTTTCATAAATTGCAAGTACATCCTTAATAACAAGAACACTTGCTCGTAGAACCATGAGGTGGCCGGTTCTAGTAAGTCCATGTGGAAAGATAGGATTGGTCCAATTGAAATCATCCAATCCTAACTTATTTTCTTGGTTTCCAACTAGGTTAACCAAACTTATAATTGATCATTAGCTTAGTTGGACTTGAAGACTCAACTAGAAAAGTCCATAGCTTCCAAATTTATAAATTTACGTATAAACCCAAAATTTTCTCAAAATTGCATATTGGCCCCTAAAGGCAAAAATATTTACACTTTAGTCCTTATAAGGTGGCCGGCTAAGATGAAGCTAATAAGCATCCAGTTCTTACTTAATTATCCCTTAAAAGACTCTCTTAATTTCTAAAAATCAATAATCATGAATTTTTCTTAAATTTGCATATTGGCTCCTAAACATAAAATATTTACATTTTGGTCCCTGTAAGGTCACCAATAGTGGTAATGACACTTGTCATACTATTAAAGACGAGGTGTCATCCTATAAGGCCTTGTTTGGCTTACCTCCTAAATGCAGTCCATTTTCATACTGACATAAATATTCATATACTGTTTTCAACTGTTAACAGTATAATTGTACTGGACCATTATCCAGAATTTATCTGAACTGCATATAGGATTTTCCTAAAACTAGAAACTACCAACATATAACCATAAATCATAAATTTGCCCTTTTTAACAAAAGGTCTTAAACTTGCATAAGTAAATTATCGAATCTTTCAACAAAAGATTCAACAAATTTTCTTATAAAACAAGTCAAACATATCACATAAACATACCTAACACAAACTTTGATTCTTAACAAAAGAAATCATAAACTTATAAAAAGTTGGTTATTACATTTTCATTCATAAAATCATTCATGCAAACCCATATGGTGAATCTTCACCAACTAGGGTTTTTAGGGTTTTCTCTAACCCTTCTTGCATCATACATCAACATCAATATAATCAATCACACCATACATCTTCTTGAGTGTGTGGGGACATACTACAAACATCTACTAGGCATTCAAACATACCACACATAATCTAACAATTAAAATCATAACCATACACCAAACCATAAATCAAAACCACTAACCCTAATCAAGCACAAATCTAAGCTATGACATAAAAATAAAATGAGCTTATGCTCTTACATACCCACATGAAATACACATAAATCTTGAATCAAAACTTAATTGGATAGCTTAAAGGTTTTAGAAGGTTACCTTTAAGCTTGGAGATTGGTTCTAAGCCTTGAATCAAATCTTCCTTCCTACTTTGGTTCCTCCAAAAATTCCGATCACCCTTTCTTCTCTTTCTCTCTCTCTCTCTCTCTCTCTTTGGGGTTCGGCTCTTATGAGCAAAAGAGGATGAGGTGAAAATGAGCCATAGTTTTGGGGTAGAATCACATAAAATGATCCAAACCCCCCCCCCCAATCACCTATTTATAGGTGAAAAATAATTTTATTTTGGATTTATTTTTATTTCTAAAATTACATATTAGTCCTCAAGAGCAAAATATTTGCTCAAAACACCCATGAGGTGGCCGGCCATTAGGATGGCTTGGAGGCCAAGTTTCTAATTCTTTCCCAATTTTCTAAAAAATCCATAAATCATGTAATTATCCAAGGATGAGGTGTCCTCCCACTTGGGCCTTGTTTGGCTTTCCTCCCAAAATGCTGTCCAGTTTCATACTAATGCAAATATTACAAATACTGCTTTCACTAATAACAGTACTGTCATATTGAACTGCAGTCCAGAATTCATCTGCGTATTATTGGACTGCGTATAAATTTTTCTTATGACTTAAAGCTACTTAGCCCTTATTGTACTAAATAATATGCTTGATTTTTCTATAGTGGTTTTGAACCTTATTCTTACTATTTTATCTGTGATGACGGTTTTTCGCAGTATAATTCCTATACTGTGTGCTATATTGCAGTACCGTCATATTCATACCTTTGACTTTTCTAGTCAAACTTTGATCAAAATAAAATCATAAATTTTTATTCTACCTTTTTGCCCAAAAGGCCTTATGCTTGGCTAAGCAATCTATTATTGAGTCTTATAAAGCTATAAGAACTCACACAAAATCTGATAAAAATCAGATCAGGCATTTTGCAAATACTTACATAGTACAACTTAAATTCCTTTGAAAAGGAAATCATAATTTCATAAAACGTTGGTTATTACATGAGGCAAGCAGGTTCTCAAGGGAAATCAGGTGCCAAAAGGAGGGAAACAACCGTACTCGCTACTCTGGTGATGGTGAGACCAGATCCGGTTGTTAGAGGCCCAGACCGTGTTGCGGCTGTCCAGGAGGAACACGGCGACGTGATGCTTGTGGAGATGTCTTGGGTTCTGTCCCTAGACGAACCGATGAGGGAAGGATTGAGCTTGGTGCTCGACCCTTGGCACGAGACCCTTATTGGATGGTGCTTTCGGAACGTGCTGCGTGGAAGAAGCAGCCGGGTGAGTTGCTTGTAGCCGATATTCAGCCCTCAAAGTTCCAAAGAAAGCGAGACGGCATGCTAGGGATGTGTGTCGAAGATCGTGCCTTAAACCAAGTTACCGTGAGGAGAACATATCCTGTCCCTGACATTGCTGGGGAGTTTGACTGGTCATCGAAGGCAGTGTTTCTTGCGAGACTTGAGGGGAAGTCAGGATGTGGGCAAGTGGGAATTGCCGAAGGTGACGAGGTGATGAGAGCACGGGTGATATGCTTGGGCTTAGAGAGAGCCATTGGCAGGGTCTAGGAGGGACACCCCATTGTTGTTGGAAAGCTCAAAGAGGTACGAATGCGGTATTCGACTCACGAGGAGCTGACTAACAAACGGTCCTACACAGGCTCGGTGCAGCGGTGTGGCAAGCCATCTGATGTGATCAAATGGATGGGCGGGGTGGCCTATCGATTCAAATTGCCGGGAAGGATGAAATTCCACCCAACTTTCCATGTAAGTTTTCTGAAGCCTTACTTTGAGAAAGCTGACCGTGGCAGGCAGCAGGTGAGGGGAGCCCAATCCAGAGAGAGGGAGTGGTCCGAAAATAGGTTGACCATCGGACCAAGAAGGCGAGTCGGAGGGGCCGGCGCTTAGATTACTTGATGCGGTGGGAAGACAGTAGCGAGGTGCATGCTACGTGGGAACGCAACGCGATGTTGTGGCAATTTGATGTGCGGATCGACGAGTACGTGGAGACCCTCTCGACGAGGACGTCGGCTTCATCCGGCGGGGGTGGGTTTGTCACATCCTTGTTGTAATAACCGACCTTTTTACAAATTTACGATTTCCTTTTTAGGGAATCGAAGTTTGTAATATGTATGTTTATGTGAAATGCTTGATTTGAATTATCAAAGCATTATTAAGTTCTTGTAATGTTTTAAGACTCGGTAATGAGTTATTTATACGAATATGAAGCCTTTCGGTTAAAAAGGGCGAAATTAGGGTTTACGATCCTATATCAGTCAATGCCTGATCAAAATGATCTAAGATATGAGACCACTATAGAAAATCAAGCATATTATGTAAAGCAATAAGAATTAAGTGATTTTAAGTCCTAAGATGATTATGGATTTTTAAGAAATTAAGAAAGTATTAAGAGGATGACTAAGCAAAAGATGGAAGCCAAGTGCCCCTACCTTAGCCGGCCACCTCATAAGAAATTGACATGTCATGCTTCTAGGCTTAGTGACTAAGCACACTAGCCTTGCTTTGTTGGCAACATGACCGGCCACTACATGGGTTCTATGAGCAAATATTTTGCTCTTGAGGACCAATATGCAATTTAGATATAACAAATTACCCTAAGCTATTGAGAGAATGACATGTGTACTTCTAGCCTTGGTGAGTAAACATTGTAGCCTTGCTTACTTGGCTAGCTGGATCAAGCAAACTTCTCCACATAGGCCGGCCACCACAAGAAAGGGACACATCATGCTCCTAGCCTTGATGAGCAAGCACCCTATCCTTGCTTGCTTGGCTAAGTGTGATCTTCCACATGGCACTATGGCCGGCCACCTTGGTGGTTTTATGAGCAAAAAATTGTGCTCTTAGGGACTCATAGGCAAATATGGAAATAAGTGTTTCATTGAGAGCTTGACATCTCATATATTTAGCTTTGCTTAGTAAGCATTGTAGCCTTGCTTACTTGGCTATGTGTTGTGCTTCAACAAGCACAATCTTCCACATGGCTCCACATAGGGCCGGCCACCACAAGGAGAAGACACCTCATGCTACTAGCCTTGATGAGTAAGCCCTTAGCCTTGCTTACTTGGCTAGCTAGAGCAACCACATGGCTCCACATATGGCCGGCCACCACAAGGGGAAGACACCTCATGTTTCTAGCTTTGATGAGTAAGCCCTTAGCCTTGCTTACTTGGCTAGCTAGAGCAACCACATGGTGCCACATATGGCCGGTCACCACAAGGAGAAGACACCTCATGCTTCCAGCCTTGATGAGTCAACCCCTAGCTTTGCTCACTTGGCTAAATTGAACAAGCATGGCCAGTCACCACATAAGAGTCGTGAGCAAATATGTTGCTCTTAAGGATCAATATGTAAATTAGAAATAAGAATTTTACCAAAAATTTTGGGAGATGACAAGTGTTACATCTAGCTGTGGTGAGTAAGCATACTAGCTTTGCTTACTAAGTTAAGTCTTGAGTTTGAGTAAGCAAACCCCTCCACATGGTCCTAGAGGGCCGGCCACCTCAAGGGATCTATCAGAAAAATTTTGCTCTTCAAGGGTCTCGTGCAATTTAAGTGATTTTTCACCTATAAATAGGTGAGGTTAAAGAACTTGGTGAACATTTTAGTGAAACCCAAAATTTGACAGGCCATTCTCTAGTTTTCTGCCCTTAGGAACAGAGCCAAAGAAAAGAAAAAGTGAGAGAAAGAAAGAGAAAGAGAGAGAGAGGCCGGATTGTGTGAGGGAGTGTGGAGGAAAATTCTCAACCATAGTCTTGATCCATTTTCTTGGATCTTGAGGTAAACCTCTTACTCTCTAGTTCTTTGATTAAGTTTTGGTTAAGATTTAAGTGTATTTTATGTTAGAAAATGTAAGAGTATAAGCTCACCTTATGATTTCATGTATAAGGGTTTTAGTAAGTGCTTGAATATGTATGGTTAAGGTTTTAGTAGTCTCTAATTAAGATTTGATGTATGTTCATGTTAAATTGTACTTGTAAGTGTGTGATTGTGTAAATACTTACTGTATGTTGGATTTATGCCCTGCACGTGCTTAAAGATGATGTTTTATGATTAAGTATGAAAATTGGTGTAATATGTGCATTAGGGTTTAAGAAAAACCCTAAAAACCCTAATTTGGTTTGATTCACCATTTGGGTTGGCATCAAGATTTTATGAATAAACAAATGAATGATTGATTATGGAAACATTAGTTAACGCCCTGCATGCTTGACATAAGCTCACGGTTTTAACCGTTTGAGGTAGTGTGCGCGTAATTTTACGTAAGAATCAACCGAAACGAAAACTGCCAGTTTCGGATTAAAACTAGGCAGTGATCTGGAAACAAGATTTTGAGGCCCTTAGAGGCCGAATTTGAGAAAAGTCAAAAGTACAAAGTTGTAGAGCATGGAATATTCTAGGGGGTAGCGTGAACAGTTTTCAAAAATAAGGCCCTTAAGGCCTTTGTTTTTATCAAAACCCTAGCCTGGTCATTATATAGATCCAAAGGTCATGGATGAAGATCATGCTGTTGCCTATGCGTTTCATGGGATGCTGCCCCTAATTTTTTATGGAACTTGACGAATTGTATCTTTGGCAGCTTGGCTTTATGATATGGAATCAATATTTCAGATTTGTCACATTGCGGCACATCTCCGAGTTCCGCTAGCAAGCCGATGTCTAGCGGTGGATGCTCGATTTTGGTGGAGGACTATAGGAGAGCCTACAATTCAAGGAGGATCGTGGGAAGATTTTCGTGCGTTAATTATTGCACGTTACGGCCCTTTACCAGATCAGGATGCCGCCATGCCCTATCGTGATCTAGAGATCTACAACAACATGAATTTTAGATGATATCTTGGTTATGTTGATGACTGGCATGCTTATCCAGATGAATCAATGGGCCACTACTGCAGAAGATTTCAGGAGGCCATGTTGCTCCACATTCCAGATTTAGGTAGCCCAGAGTTTCGGGCATTGCAACTGCTTAGAGATGGATTACCTCATGAAGTCAAGGAATTTGTTCAGGCACCAATAGTAGGAATGACATTGGAAGATATGATAAATGATATTATGGATGCCGAGTTAACAGCCCATATGATTCAGGCAGATGCCCTGATGGATGACCATGGACAAGTACCAGTCGATGATATCGGTATGGAGGAACCACCCTTTCAATGGGGTCCGGCATTACCAGAAGACCCTATTCCGGCAATACCCCTTCAAGAAATTCCTCCGTAGGAGGTTGAGGTTGATGCAAATGCTGACAATATGGATCCTGAAGATTTCCCAAACAACCCAGAACCCCCTGAGGATCCTCCGTAATTAACATAGAAAGTGATGATGAAGAATTGGAGGAGTAGGAAGGAGGCATTGAGGAAGATATGGAGGATGATCCGGAGGAGATTCGTTTCGGTGACGAGGATTGAGACGTATTTTCTGATGTGACAACAGAATAGATAACTTAGATGTAGGATTGTATATGTATATGATGGTAAAGTGGTAAACACTTCCATCATAGTTTTGACTATGTATGTATAGCAAGTATAGGGTGTATAGGATATGTACATAATAGTACTAAAATGATGTACTTTTGTATGATGTACAAAAGAACAAAGTTTAAGTATGAATGTATATGATGTTTTATGACATGATACGATGATGTTATGATAAGATATGACTAAGTTATGATATGATAAGATATGATATGATATGATTAAGATATGATATATTATGATATGATAGTATGATATGATATGATAAGATATGAATGGACAAAGAAGATATTGAAGTATAACAATATCTTTTTGTGACTAAGTAGGAATTAGAAGATGTCTCGACCGCGTACACGAGTAAACTCCATTCCGCAAGAGCCGGATCTTGCAAATATAGTAACTAATTTGCAACGGCAATTGCGAGAACAGCAGCAGGAAACAAACCAGCTCCGTGAACAGATGGCTCGTTTGAACCAGATACCCCGTGCTAATGAAGTTCCACCTCAAGATAACCTCGTACCCCCAGTAGTGCCTCAGGTACCGGAGGTTCATCAAGGAGTTCCGTTAGCCCCCGCTGGCCTATAAAGGAATCCACCCTTAGTTAGGGAGGATCTGTTATATGAGCAGTTTAGGCGGATGAAAGCGCCCGAATTCAAGGGACCTACGGACCTGATTGAAGCCGATAACTGGCTAATTGATATCCAAGTGATTTTGGATTTCATAGGACTCACGGAACAAGAAAAGGTTCTTTGTGCTTCCTTTGCACTTAAAAAGGATGCACGCCATTGGTGGATGACGGTACAAATGTGCAGAGACGTTGCGCATATGAGTTGGCAAGAATTTGTAGCTGAATTTAGAATGATGTATTACAACCAAGAAATTCTTGCAGCTCAACAGGATGAATTCACAAGTTTGAAACAGGGATCGATGACTGTACTGGAAGCAGTCAAGAAGTTTGAACAACTTGCTCGTTTATGTCCGGAACTGGTGCCGAACGAAATGGAGAAAGTAAGAAGAATGATGAAAAAGTTCCGGACGGACATTTCTAAGCAAGTTAGTGCTGGAAGTAACCCTCCTACCCTTGTAGCAGATTGCATAAGTCGGGCTTTGAGAGCCGAGTACTGGATTAACCAGGACAAGAAAGCGAGGGCTCAGATTTTTAAAGCAAAGAAAGAGGAACGAGCAGTCATAAAGTAGTTCCAGCCTAGACAGAATCAAGAAGGAAAAGGCCAGACTGGTAATTCTGGCCAAAACAACAAACAGTCTGGGAAGAATAAGAGGAAAGGAAATGCCCCCAGTCAGGGTCAACAGAGGAATTACCCTAAAAAAAAGAATAATCGTGGAGGTGAGGGTAATAATAATGACTATCTAGTGTGCGCTCAGTGTGGGAAGAAGCACCGGGGAGTATGCAGATTAGGGACAAATGCTTGTTACCTTTGTGGCAAAGAGGGTCATTACGCAAGGAACTGCACTCTCAACAGTCAAAGTCAGAATCCTCAGTACCAGAATAGAAGTGCAAACAGACAGCCGCACGCGGTACAAGCATAGATTGAGGGCCCTTCGATTTCACAAGGAAGATTAGAGGCTCCGGAACCTCAAGCCAGGATTTATGCCTACACCATGGGGGATGCTGAAGCTGGAACCTCTAACGTTGTAACAGGTCAAATTTCTGTATCAATATTTAATACAATTGCTCTATTTGATTCTGGTGCCACTCATTCATTTATATCAATGGAATTTGCCTAGAAATTAGAAAGGGGCATTAATAAATTAGAACAACCTTTCAGAACTTCCCTTCCGTCAGGGGAAATTTTGTTGTCTGACTTTTGGATACGAAATGTTCCAATAGTCATTTGCGATAGAGAACTATATGTCGACCTTATTGCAATTAGACTCCAAGATTATGATGTTATTTTAGGAATGGATTTCCTAAGTAAGTACAACGCTAAGATTGATTGTCGAAAACGTTGTGTTATGATTGGTTTTCATGGTGAGGGAGAATTCAACTTCTACGGTCAGACCCGAAATTTCTCAAATAGGTTAGTATCGGCAATAAAGGCTTAGAAGATGTTAGCTAATGGATGTCAAGGATACTTAGCTAACATGGTAGATAAAGAGCAAGAAATGGAGTTAAAGCCGGAAGAAGTTCCTATTGTTAAGGAATATGTTGATGTCTTTCCAAAAGACTTATCAGGACTCCCTCCTGAGCTGGAAATTGCTTTTGAAATAGAGTTATTGCCGGGAGTTGCACCAATATCAAAAGCACCGTATCGTATGGCCCCAGGTGAACTCAGGGAACTCCAAGTGCAGTTGCAAGGACTGCTGGACAAGGGATTCATTCGTCAAAGCTATTCTCCGTGGGGAGCACCAGTTTTGTTTGTCAAAAAGAAAGATGGATCGCTGCGGATGTGCATCGACTATTGCGAGTTGAATAAGATTACGGTTAAGAATAAGTACTCTCTCCCTAGAATTGATGATCTTTTTGATCAACTCAGGGGAGCAGTTGTATTCTCTAAGATTGACTTGCGATCAGGATACCATCAGCTTCGAATCAAGGAGGTAGATATTTCTAAGATGGCGTTTCGAACACCCTATGGGCATTATGAGTTTCTTGTCATGCCATTTGAACTAACCAATGCACCAGCTGCCTTTATGGATCTTATGAACCGGGTATTCAAAGAATACCTAGATAAGTTCGTTATCGTTTTCATTGACGATATTTTGATCTACTCAAGGTCCATGAAGGAACATGAACAGCACCTTAGGATGGTGTTGGAAATGTTAAGACAAAATCAGCTTTATGCCAAGTTCACAAAATGTGAATTTTGATTGGAAAAAGTGCATTTCTTAGGTCATGTAGTTTCAAAGGAAGGAATTTCCGTTGATCCTGCTAAAGTGGAGGCAGTTAGTGCTTGGCCAGTGCCCAAAAACGTTACAGAGATACGGAGTTTTCTTGGTTTAGCTGGATACTACAGAAGTTTCGTTGAAGGATTCTCCAAGATTGCGACACCACTTATGGCCCTTACTCGAAAAGGGAAGAAATATGAGTGGATGCAGAAATGTGAAGAAAATTTCCAAGAGCTCAAGAGGAAGCTTACTAGTGCACTGGTATTGATAATTCCTGATGTTGACGCAGGACATTTTGTCATCTATAGTGACACTTCTAAAACCGGACTAGGAGTTGTCCTTATGCAAAGAGGAAATGTAGTCGCCTATGCTTCACGTCAATTGAAGGATCACGAACGGAACTATCCAACACACGATTTGGAGGTCGGGGCGGTGGGTTTCGCCTTAAAGATCTGGAGACATTACTTGTATGAGAATAGATGTGAGATTTATACCGATCATCAAAGTCTCAAATACATCTTTACCCAAAAGGAGCTCCATATGAGGCAGCGTAGATGGCTTGAACTCGTAAAGGATTACGATTGTGAAATCCTTTACCATCCTGGAAAAGCGAATAAAGTAGCAGATGCGTTAAGCAGGAAGTCATCTGGTATGCTTATGTCCCTTGGAACGTTATCCAAACCACTTCAGAAAGAAATTTCTGACTTCAACATAGAGATGATAACGGGGAAATTGGCCGTTCTGACTCTTCAGTCCAATCTCTTGGAATCCATTAAGCTTTATCAAGGAAAGGATTCCTTTCTGCTAAAGGCGCAACTTTTTGATGGAAAGAATAAGGAATTTAAGGCCTCTACGAATGGGCTAATTCTTTTCAAAGGAAGGATTTGTGTGCCTAACTTTGAATTTCTTAAGAAGCAAATCATGTCTGAAGCGCATGAAACGCCATACTCTGTACATCCTGGGGCTACTAAGATGTACAAAGATCTCAAAGAGAATTTTTGGTGGCCAAACATGAAGAATGAAATTGCTGACTTTGTGTCCAAATGCCTAACTTGTCAAAAAGTTAAGGCTGAACAATAACAACCTGGCGGAGATCTTCAGAAAATTGAACTCCCAGAGTGGAAATGGGAACAAACTACTATGGATTTTGTAGTTGGGTTACCCAGGACCGCAAGTGGGAATGACATGATTTGGGTAATTGCAGATAGACTAACCAAATCAGCCCACTTCATTGCCATTAAAGCTACTTTTTCAGTCGAGAAACTGGCTGAAATTTATGTATCCAAGATTGTTAGGTTGCATGGAGTGCCAAAATCCATCATTTCAGATCGGGATGGGTGTTTCACCTCTTGATTCTGGAAGAGTGTTCACACGGCTATGGGATCAAACTTGAAGTTCAGTACATCTTTCCACCCTCAGACTGATGGAGAATCGGAACGCACTATCCAAACACTAGAAGATATGTTGAGGTCATGTGTTTTGGATTTCAAAGGAAGCTGGGATCAGAAGCTATCTTTGATCGAATTTTCATATAATAATAGTTATCACGTCTCAATTGGTATGGCTCCATTTGAAGCGTTATATGGAAGAAAATGTCGATCTCCAATCCATTGGCAAGAAGTTGGACAAAAGTAGCTTCAAACTACGGATTTTATCAAAAAAACCTCAGAGGATATCAAGATGATTAAACAAAGACTCAACGTAGCTTTTAGTCGACAGAAAAGCTACGGTGATAAACGTCGAAGACCTTTAGAATTCCAAGTTGGAGATTCTGTTTTCCTTAAGATTGCTCCTATGAAAGGAATTATGAGGTTTGGTAAGAAGGGAAAGCTAAATCCGAGGTACACAGGACCATTTGAAATCCTCGAAAGGATTGGAAAATTAGCTTATAAGCTTGCCTTGCCGCCAGCATTAGCTTCTGTACATGACGTTTTTTCATGTGTCCATGTTTAAAAAGTATGTATCTGATCCTTCTCATGTGCTAAGTCAAGAACCGATTGAAGTGCAAACGGATTTGACGTATGAAGAAACGCCAATCCGGATTCTGGACCGTGAAGAAAAGGTCCTTAGAAACAAGACCATTCCGATGGTTAAAGTGTTATGGCGGAATCATAACATTGAAGAAGCAACATGGGACCTTGAAGAATAAATAAGAAAGAACTATCCCAAGTTGTTGTGATTTTTGAGGGCGAAAATTTTTAAGGGGGGTAGATTGTAATAACCGACCTTTTTACAAATTTACGATTTCCTTTTTAGGGAATCGAAGTTTGTAATATGTATGTTTATGTGAAATGCTTGATTTGAATTATCAAAGCATTATTAAGTTTTTGTAATGTTTTAAGACTCGGTAATGAGTTATTTATACGAATATGAAGCCTTTTGGTTAAAAAGGGCTAAATTAGGGTTTACGATCCTATGTCGGTCAATGCCTGACCAAAATGATCTAAGATATAAGACCACTATAGAAAATCAAGCACATTATGTAAAGCAATAAGAATTAAGTGATTTTAAGTCCTAAGATGATTATGGATTTTTAAGAAATTAAGAAAGTATTAAGAGGATGACTAAGCAAAAGATGGAAGCCAAGTGCCCCCACCTTAGCCGGCCACCTCATAAGAAATTGACATGTCATGCTTCTAGGCTTAGTGACTAAGCACACTAGCCTTGCTTTGTTGGCAACTTGACCGGCCACTACATGGGTTCTATGAGCAAATATTTTGCTCTTGAGGACCAATATGCAATTTAGATATAACAAATTACCCTAAGCTATTGAGAGAATGACATGTGTACTTCTAGCCTTGGTGAGTAAGCATTGTAGCCTTGCTTACTTGGCTAGCTAGATTAAGCAAAATTCTCCACATAGGCCGGCCACCACAAGAAAGGGACACATCATGCTCCTAGCCTTGATGAGCAAGCACCCTAGCCTTGCTTGCTTGGCTAAGTATGATCTTCCACATGGCACTATGGCCGGCCACCAGGGTGGTTTTATGAGCAAAAAATTGTGCTCTTAGGGACTCATAGGCAAATATGGAAATAAGTGTTTCATTGAGAGCTTGACACCTCATATTTTTAGCTTTGCTTAGTAAGCATTGTAGCCTTGCTTACTTGGCTATGTGTTGTGCTTCAACAAGCAAAATCTTCCACATGACTCCACATAGGGCCGGCCACCACAAGGAGAAGACACCTCATGCTACTAGCCTTGATGAGTAAGCCCTTAGCCTTGCTTACTTGGCTAGCTAGAGCAACCACATGGCTCCACATAGGGTGGCCACCACAAGGAGAAGACACCTCATGTTTCTAGCCTTGATGAGTAAGCCCTTAGCCTTACTTACTTGGCTAGCTAGAGCAACCACATGGTGCCACATATGGCCGGTCACCACAAGGAGAAGACACCTCATGTGTAATAACCCGAAATTTTGATGAACTTGTGATTTCCTTATATACAAGGAAAATCTAAGTCTGAATCTTATATGTCAATATTGTAACGCCCCAACCTACGTAGGGCTGTTAGCATACATACTTGAACTTACATATAGCTTAAACTTACTTGGAGAAATGAGAATAAATTTTTTTTTTCAAACTTACATATATAATTAGGGTTTTCTGGAATCACCGGGTCAGCATCAGGAATTTCCGGTGCAGCAGGCTGATTCACAGGTGCTGGTGGTATTTCGGCATCAGGAGGTCCCTGATTCTGCTGAGCCAATTGAGCTCTAAGCCCACCTATCTCTTGTTGTTGGGCTAGCATCATCTCTCTTAGTTCATTCATCTGGGCCGCAAGATCTGTAATAACTAAATTTTTTTAACATTACGATTTCTTGTACAAAAATTCAAGCTGTACCATGAAGGTATTCATGAGAAAGCCCGAATAGGGTTTTTGTTAATGTTGTGAGTTCTTATGATTTTATAAGACTAAAAAATAATTGCTTAGCCAAGCATGTGATTTTTTTTAGTAAAAAGGAATAGAAAAATCTCATTGATTTTATGTGGTCAAAGTTTGACCATAAAAAGTCAAAGGTTGACTAAAAAGTGTCAAAACATGACAATGTTGAAAGATGGCAAGCAGTATGGGTAATATACTGCGAAAACTGTAATTACGGACAAGATAGCATGAATAGGATTTAAAACCACCATAGAAAAATCAAGCACACCTAGTAAGAAATAAAGGGCAAAAGGGCTTAAGGAAATAAGAAAAATTTTTATACAATCCGTTTTTACACAGATAAATTTTGGACTACAGTATAGTGTAAAAATACTGTATTTAGTAGATAACAGTATTGGAAATATCTGTGTTAACATAAAAATGGACTGTATATTAAGAGGAATAGCCAAGCAAGCCTTAATTAGGCTTACCTCATCAACCTTTATATTTATGACATCATAAATGGTATTAAGCAAGTTTAGAAAGAAATCATGGATTGTTCTAGGTGGTGAGGTGGCCGGCCATTGAAGGGCTCATTGGCAAATATTTTTGCTCCAAGGGTTTTTAAGCAAAAGTTGAACTAAAAATAATTCAAAAAGAAAATTTTTTTTTCACCTATAAATAGCCCATGGGGGGGGGGGGGGGAGGGGGGCGGTTTTTGGCTTCAAAAATCAGAAAAAAACAGCCAAACTCTGCCCATTTTTCTTCTCAAAAATCCGGATATCCTAGTGTGAGCAAGAACAAAGAAAAAAATTTGAAAACCCAAGGGAAACTAGTTCAAGGGGGTGCTCGGTTTTTCTCTTCTACAAGTAAGAGTTTTGGAAAAAAATTGGTACCTTTTCTAGGCCTAGTAGCCGGTTGTGTTAGGGAAAGAAAGTGAGGAAAATTTAGAGTGGTTTGTGGCTGGTTTTGGTTCAAGCAAAAACCAAGAGATCAACACCAATTTTGGTGCAATTTGGTGGGTGAAACCGGTCTAGGAGGGAGAGAAATTGAAAGCCAAAACCCTAGCCCAAAATCTTGAGTTAATCAAGGTAATTTTTCCCTAGACCTCAAACTCTTTAAATTGAGCATTCAATTTGAAATTTATTTGTATTTCAAGTTGAAATTGTAAGAGCATAAGCTCAATTTAATTTTTGTGCCAAGATTAGGAATTAGGTTATGTGCTTGTGTTAGGATAAGGGTGGTTTGATTTATGAATTGCAATGCTTGTTTTAATTTTTGTGATTTACATGCTAAATGTTTGATATGTTGTATGTCCCCAAGTATGTTCAAGCATGATGACGAATATGGTATGTTAGGTTGCTAGAATAAAACTAGAATGTTTGGTATGGAATTGTGCAACCTAGAACCATACAAACTTTGGTTGATCCAAAGTCAATTAGGGTTTGCATGGAGTTGTTGGAGAATGAGTTTAAAGAAAATCTTACGTTAGAAAATGCTACATGTCTATTTTCTAGGCTCCCGCGTGTTCGTTTGAGTTAGATTACGCGAAATAGGACGTAAAATGAATTTTAAACCAAAATTGCCATTTTCGGATGAAAACTGCCCAGTTTCTGGAAAATCAGTTTTTGAGGGCTTTAGAGGCCGAATTTAGAAAAACTCAAAACATGAAAGTTGTAGAGAAGGGTTTTTCCTAGGGGGCAACTTCAACAGTTTCCAAAATGAGGCTCCAACGGCCTCGGTTTTTATGAAAACCCGAGCCTGACCGTGCCCAGGATTTATGCACGGCCAGGTGAGTTCAAACGGAAATAGGAGCATATTAAAGTCCGAACTGGGTTTTTCTCAAAACATGAAAGTTGTAGGACGTTTCGAGATCTAAAACTTTTGTGAAGACAAATTTTTCAGATTCGACTTAGATTTTTAAATAGAAATTGGATTTTAAAAACTGTGCAGGAAACAAGAAATTCCTGCACAGGATTTTCTAGTACAGTGCAGGAAAAGAACATTTCGGCACATACACTGATAAATTAATTATGGAAAGACTGTTCCAAAGGCAGTTTCTAATACTTAATAATTTTACTCAAGATTTATAATTTTTCATATGATAAACAAAGAAATTTTTATAGTAAGTATTGAGTTTTTTCAAAAGAAAAAAAAAAAAAAAAAGGGTTTTTAATCAAAAGCCAAATTTAACCCAAGTGGGGTAAGTTTTAAACCCTAGGGTTACACAATGTAACCAAATAGATGGTTTTTATCAAGGGGACATATAACTCAGATTTTGTAAGAATGTTGGTTAAATCACCAACATTTCTAATCTTTATCTATGTCCTGTAACAGAAGAGTGAGTACTGTGGTATCCGACTGGATCAGTACAATACCGGACATAGTGAGTAAGGTAAGTACAACTCCGCCTACAGCATAGGCTTTTGTTGATACTTACTCAAGTATGGTTGATGTATGTTGTGATGTATGTTGTAATGTATTTTTAGAATTGTATAATAGGATACGTTTTAGGGTATAATAAGGGTATGTCATGATATACTAAGTACATGGCTATATTATGAGATATGTTATGTTAAGATATGATTATGAATTGTGCATGTGTGACATCATGATGCATGTCCACAAAAAAAGAATAAGGACCAAAGTATGAAGGATGAAAAGATAAGTATGATGGCAAGCAAGCTTGCCTGTGTCGTACCGACCCGTCCAAGGTCGGGTTGGACTATGGTTTGAGTTGGACTGGGCTGGCCGCTCCAACCACTCCATAGTTGCGCGCCCGGTATGAACACTCATGTAAGGGGCCCATAAGATAAGTCAAGTTAAGATAAGTATGAAAGTATGTTATAAAAGAATAAGCAAGCATAATGAAGCATAAATGGCTCATGTATGAATATGATAAGTTAAGATGTGACATGTAGAAGTAGGTTATATTTGTATGGTTTGTATTATTTGTGTGCGGATATTAATGTTGTACTTGCTGAGCGAAAGCTCACAACTTACGTCTATACTGTAGGTAAGCAACCTACGGGCACATGTTGATGCAAGATGGCGAGTGTGGCAGGGCGAGCTGTGAAATGTGGGATATATAGCCGCTACGCGTTTTGTCCTTTATGAATCATTTTTATTGGTATTCGACCGATGCTATTTAGTTATTACTCGTGCACACATACGTTTTAAAAAAAAAAAAAAATTTCTGCTGTTTTCGTTAAGTAATTATTTAAGATATGTATATATGTATGTATGGTAACGGCCTGTGCTAGGCGGGTCGTTACAAGATCAACTTCTTGGGTCTGTGCCATTCTACGCTTTGGTGGCATGGTTCTACACAGAAAATTTATGAAATAAGCTTCTTATTTTAATAACTTAACTTACTTGGGCCGTGGCGGAAACGATGTGAGGCAAGGTGAAGTAGGCTGGCAGGATACCGTTCTGATACCAAACTGTAATGCCCCAACTTACGTAGGGCTGTTACCATACATACTTGAACTTACATATAGCTTAAACTTACTTGGAGAAATGAGAATAAATTTTTTTTTTCAAACTTACATATATAATTAGGGTTGCTCATATGGTAAACTTGTCATGCATACATACTGGGATGAAAAACATACATAATTCTTACAACTTACTCGAGTCTTTAAATCCTCATATTTTTGTACAACGTAACTTACTTTAAAATATATATGTATATATATAAACTTAGCTCACCAATTAAGCTGCAAGCCTCCTACCTACAGTATGGAATATACTGATGAGCTTTCGCCCAGCAAGTACAAACATGATCTCACAAAACGGAACAAATATCGTGCAACTTATGCATGAATCAATTATGTACAATTATGAATCTTTTATGACCAATTATTGACTTGAACTTATTATCTTGCTTAACATATGGGCCCCTTGTGTACGTACCAAAAGCACGCAATCCTCAGAACGTCAGGGTTTGCAAGGCCCTTAACAATTCTGGAAATCATAAACATAACCCTTCACGATCTAGTGGAAGGTTGATTATCATTATACCCTCACGTATTATCGAGAGGTTGATAATCATAAACTTAAAACATGTATCCTCCACCTAGCGGGAGGTTGGTACGACAGCTTGCTTGACTTGGTTTAGTCTTAGTCTTGTATATTCCAAAGCTAAGAATCTTTAATTGTGATCTTATTAATCATGATGCACATGAGACATAAACATGGCATAACCATAAATCATGGCATAACTTGATACATCATGTCTTATCATGACTTAACATGACTTAACATAGCTTAAAATGTCTTAACATGGCTTAACATAGCTTAACATGACATGGCATAGCATAACATGGCATAACATAGCATAGCATGACATAACATGGCATACATGGAACATGTCATATATTTGAAAATAGCTTACTATTTTCCATATTGTAGGTGAGGTTTGTACTTACCTCGTCTACTATGTCCGCTAATGTGCCGCTCCAAGTCCGGACACAATAGCAGGTTATCTCCTGCTATAATAAAGGTCATAGGTAAGGATTAAAAATGTTGGGGGATCTATCCAATATCCATACATAACCTTAGTTATATGTTCCCCATATAAGCACATGATAACTTACTTGGTTACAACAAGTAACCCTAGTGTTCAAGGTCTACCACACTTGGATTATAACTTATTAGGTTACATAGGGTAACCTTTGGGCTTTGGGCCCAGTCCAATAATCTGGGTATCCTTCCCGATTACTGTTGGTCATCATCTAGTCTACCCAAATTTTAAGACAATTTGAGTCTAAATTTCCTTTTGTTTTTCTTTGGAAAAACTTAACATTTTATATCTCTTTTTATACAAAAATCCTTTGTTCAACTTATAAAATTTTGGGATTCTTAGAATGGGGTTTGAAAAAGTCATTAAGTGTTGGAACTACCATTGGAACAGTTTCCACAATTAACTTATCAGTGTTTGTGCAAGAATGCCCTTTTCTTGCACTGTTTTAGAAAATCCTGTGCAGGAATTTACTGTTTTCTGCATAGTTTTTAGAAATTCAGTTTTATTTAAAAATTGGGGCTGAATTTGGAAAAGTTGTCTTCACGAAAGTTTTAGATCTCGAAAAATCCTATAACTTCCATGTTTTGTACAAAACCCAGTTCGGAATCTAACCCCTTTGTTTTCCCCGTTGAACTCACCTGGCCGTGCATGAAGTCTGGGCACGGTCAGTCTCGGATTTTTGTAAAAACCGAGGCCGTTGGAGCCTTAGTTTGGAAAACCGTTTGCGATTTCCCCTAGGAAAAACCTTTCTCTACAACTTTCATGTTTTAAGTTTTCCCAAATTCGGCTTCTAAGGGCCTCAAAACTTGTTTTCCAGAAAACTGGCCAGTTTTTACCCGAACTGGCAGTTTTTGGGTTTAAGTTCATTTTACGTCCTAATACGTGCACTCTACCTCAACCGGCTGCACTGGAAGCCTAAGATCAGTCATGCAACATTTTTCTAACGTAAATTTTCTTTAAACACATTATTGATCATACCCATGCAAACCATTATTGATTTTGTACCAACTAGGGTTTGCATGGTTCTAGGTTGCACAAAGTCAACTTGAAATACACTTAAATTTCAAATTGAAGCTCAATTTAAAAGTTTAGGGCTAAGGGAAATTACCTTGATTCAACACAAGGCTAGGTTAGGGTTTGGTCCACTTTTTCTCCCTTGCTTAGTGCTAGAACCGGCCTCCCTAGCTTGGAAACCCTTCAAAATTTTCAGCCACTACTTGCTTCAAAATCCGGCCACTACTTCAATTTTCTCTTCCTTTCTTTTCCTCTCACCACAACCGGCCTCTCCTAGGCTAATGGGTAACGAAATTTTTCAACCCTTGCTTGTTGTTTCAACAAGAAAACCGACCTCCCCCTAAGTCTTTTCCCCTTGGGTTTTCAATTTTTTTCTCACTTCTCCTTTCCTCCTTATGCTCGGTTTTTGAGAGAGAATTTTGGCAAAGTTTGGCTAGATTTTCTAATTTTTTGAACAAATGGGTCACCTATTTATAGGTGATTGGAAATTTCTGAAAATTACTAAAAAGTCCTTGAACTAGGATGTATTTGCCCAAAAGGGCTCTTAGGTGGCCGGCCAAGGTGGGCTAGAACCATCCAAAATTCTTTCCATAATTTTCTTTAATTCAAGAAATGATGTAATAAATCCATGGTGAGGTGATGTCATCTTAAGGCCTTGTTTGGCTTTTCTCTTAATATGCAGTCCATTTTTCTGCTAACACAGATATTTTCAATACTGCTATCTACTAATAACAGTATTTTTACACTAAACTGCAGTCCAAAATTTATCTGTGTAAAAATGGTCTGTATAAAAATTTTCTTATAACTTGAAGCCATTTGGCCCTTGATACCCTAATGAATGTGCTTGATTTTTCTATGGTGGTTTTAAATCTTATTCATGCTATCTTGTCCGTAAAGATAGTTTTCGCAGTATATTTCCCATACTGCTTATCATATTACAGTATAGTCATATCTTTGACCTTTTTTAGTCAACCTTTGACTTTTTCGGTCAAACTTTGACCAACATAAAATCATAGAATTTTTCTTCCCTTTTTGCTCAAGGTCACATGCTTGGCTAAGCAAACTGCTTATTGAGTCTCATAGTTAATTAAATGAGAACTCAAATATTTACTGATAAAATTATGAATTTCACATTGATACTCATAATTTTCATGAAATATTATATAAACACATAGTACAAACTTAAATTTCTTATGTACAAGGAAATCATGAGTCCGTAGAAATTTTTGGTTACTACAAATATGAAACTCATGATCTGAGTTGAATATCAGTATATGTTTGAGTTCTCGTTTAATTTGTTACGAGACTCAATAATAGTTTGCTTAGTTAAGCATGAGGCCTTTTGAGAAAATGGCATAATAGGAATTTATGATTTTATGCCGGTCAATGTTTGACTAGGTTGACCTAAGGTTTGACTGATATGGTACTGCAGTGTAATTAACAGTATGGAAATTATACTGCGATAAACCATCATTACGGACAAATAAGCAAGAATAAGGTTCAAGACCATCCTAGAAAAATCAAGCACATTATTTAGGACAATAAGGACTAAGTAGTTTCAAGTCCTAAGAAAATCCTATACGCAGTCCAGTTAAGTGCAGATAAATTCTGGACAGTGGTCCAGTACAATTATGCTGTTATTAGTTAAAAACAGTATTTGAAATGGACTGTATTTAGGAGGAAGGCCAAATGGGGCCTTATGGGATGACACCTCATCCTTAAATGGATGACTAAGCAAGAATTGGAAGCCAAGTGGCTCCACCATAGCCAGCCACATTTAGGGGCCAAAGTGCAAATATTTTGTCCTTTAGGGGCCAAAGTGCAAATATTTTATCCTTCAGGGACTAAAGTGTAATTTTAAGAAAAGTAAGTAATAATGAATAAGTATGTAAATTATGGAATTTATGGATTTTCCTAATTAAGCCTCCAAATCCAACTAGGCTAATGATCGGTTACAAGCTCGGTTACCTTGGCAACCAAGGAAAATAAGTTAGGGTTTGGTGAACCAAGTTGGCTTAACCATGTTCTTCCACATGGACTCATTATGGCCGGCCACCTCATGTGATCAATGAGCAAATATTTTGCTCTTAAGAATCCATATGCAAGTGTGGAAATAAGAATTTCACTAAAAATTTGAAGAATTGACATGTCATGCTCCTAGACTTAGTGACTAAGCACACTAGCCTTGCTTGGTTGGCTAAGTGTGATCTTCCACATGGCACTATGGCCGGCCACCTTAGTGGTTCTATTAGCAAAAAGTTTGCTCTTAAGGGCCAATATGCAATTGTGAAAATTAGAGTTTCACTAGAACTTGATACATCATGCTTCTAGGTTGGTGACTAAGCATACTAGCCTTGCTTACTTGGCTAGCTAGAGCAACCAAAATTCTCCACCTATGGCTGGCCAATACAAGAAAGAGACATGTGTGTATGTAGCCTTGATGAGCAAGCTCCCTAGCCTTGCTTACTTGGCTAGCTAGAGCAACCAAAATCCTCCAGATGGTTCCACATAGGGCCGGCCACCATAAGGAGAAGACACCTCATGTTTCTAGCCTTGATGAGTAAGCCCTTAGCCTTGCTTACTTGGCTAGCTAGAGCAACCACATGGTGCCACATATGGCCGGTCACCACAAGGAGAAGACACCTCATGCTACTAGCCTTGATGAGTAAGCCCTTAGCCTTGCTTACTTGGCTAGCTAGAGCAACCACATGGTGCCACATATGGCCGGCCATCACAAGGGAGAGACACCTCATGCTCCTAGCCTTGATGAGTCAACCATCTAGCTTTGCTCACTTGGCCATCTAGAGCATCCATGACCGGCCACCACATAGGAGCTAGAAGCAAAAATGTTGTTCTTGAAAACCAATAAGAAATTTTAGAAGTAAAACTTTCACCTATAAATAGGTGGGGTTAGTCCACCTTGTGGACATTTTAGTGAAACCAAAATTATGCAGCTCGTTCTCTAGTCCCTTATCCCCTAGGAGCCGAGCAAAGAAAGAAAAGAAAAGAGAGAGAGAGAGAGAGATAGAGATCGGATTTGTTGAGAGAGCATAAGAAGAAAATTTCTCAACCGAAGTATAGATCCGCTCTCTTGGATCCTTAGGTAATTCTCTCCACTCTCTAGCTCTCCAATTAAGTTTTGATTTAAGGTTTAAGTGTATTTTCATGTTGGGAAAGTAAGAGTTTGAGCTCACTTTTAAGTTTCATGCACTAGGGTTTTGTTAAGTGCTTGTATGTGCTTGATTAGGATTTGCTAATCTCTAATTAGGGTTTGGTGTAAGTTTATGATAATTTGGGTTAGAGGTAAGTAGGCTGTGTGATTGCCTACTATATGTGTGCTATATGTTCTCTCATGCTGCAAAGATGATGTTTTATAGTTAAGTATGAAAAAGGTTATGTATGTTGTAATTAGGGTTCAAGAAAAACCCTAAATTGGTATAGATTACCATTTGGGTTTGTAAGAAGTTATATGGTTAAGAAATAATGTATGATTATGAAAATTTTTTGAAATGCCCTGCATGCTTGACATAGGCTCATGGTTTTAACCGTTCAAGGTAGTGTGCGCGTAATTTTACGTCATAACCAACCGAAACGAAAACTGCCAGTTTTGATTTAAAACTGGGCAGTGATCTGGAAATAGGATTTTGAGGCCCTTAGAAGCCGAATTTAAGAAAAGTCAAAACTACAAAGATGTAGAAAAGTGAAAATCCTAGGGGGCTGTATGGACAGATTTTGAAAAATAAGCTCCAAAGGCTTCCGTTTTTATGAAAACCCGAGCCTTGGTCTGCCCAAACCCTGTGCACGGCCAGCCGGTTTCAACCAGGGATATGAACAAGTTAAATGCAGAATTAGGTTTTGAGTAAAACACAAAAGTTGTAGTATTATTCGATGTCTACAACTTTCATGAAGAAATAGTTTTCAAATTCTAAACAGATTATTAAGATAAAATTAGATCTTAGAAACTGTGCAGGAAACAGGAAATTCCTGCACAGGATTTTCAGAAAAACAGTGCAAAAGCAGGAAATTCCTACACATGCACTAATAACTGAAAATTAAGAAACTGTTTTCAAAGATTGTTTTCAGAGCTTGACAAGTTAGGCCCAAGGTTACTGTTAGTAATCTAATAAGACACTATTCAAGTATGACTGGGCCTGGTACCCAGGGTTACCTGTAGTAACCTAACAAAATACTGTTTAAATCTAGTTAGGTCATGAGCCCTAGGGTTACGACAACTAACCAAACGAGTTATCATAAGAAGATGTAGGGGACATATAACTAGGGTTACTCATGGATGTTGGTTAAGATACCAACATTTAATGATTATGATTTATGATAACATAGGACGATCCTTACCTTACGTCCTTTTTGAAAACAGGAAGTTAATATGTTGTTGCAATTAATAGGAGCAACAAACTCAGGACGTAACGTAACAGGTAAGTACAACTCCGTCTATAGCATGGACAAAATATTTTTGTTGCATGGAATGTTTTCAAGAAATCATGTATTGATTTACATGATTTACTTAGGTTATGATGTTTTATATTATGATGTTATGATGATTTATGTTATGATGTTATGATGTTTTATGTTATGATATTATGATGTCTTATGTTATGATATTACGATGATTTATGTTATGATGTTATGATGTTATGATGTGTTATGACGTTTTATGTTATGGTGTATTATGTTTTGTTATCGTGACATCACGAAGCATGTTCACGAATATCAAATCACGGAGCAAAAATAAAGATAAGACAAGCTAATGTTATTATGTCGTACCGACTTGCCACAAGGGCTGGTTTAAACGGTTTAGTCTATGGTTTGAGTTGGATTAGACTGGCCGCCTCCAACTACTCCATGGCTATATACCACGGTACGTGCACGCATGACATGTAAGGGAACAGAAACCTAATCAACTTAAGAAAGTATAACTGATTCATAAGAAAGCATAATCGGTTCATGCATTCTTTTATTAAAATGTTCTGCGGATTGAATATTGTGCTTACTGGGCATAAGCTCATTACTTACGTTCATGCTGTAGGTAAGCAACCTACCAGCAATACTTGATGCAAGACTGTGGAGGGCTGGCACTGCAATTGTGAAATGTGGGATGGACATCGCCACGGGTTTTGGAAAATATGTTTTGTAAATTATGTTTGTAAAATATGTTTATGTTATGTTACGTTATAATAAAGTAGTGGTATGGGTAAGGAAAAGTTTTCAAGTATGATGGCAATAAGTTGCCTCGTGTCGTACCGATCCGTACTAGGTCGGGTTTGGTCCGCAGTTTGAATATGATAGCTTTCAATTGAGGTATGAAATGAAAGCTCGGTACTCGAGTGAGTACTTATAAATAAGTATAAGTACAAGTTAAGTTTTGGGGTTTGAGTTTAAAAGAAAAAAAAATTTACTCTCAAATTTTCAGTAAGTCTAAGTATCTAAATTAAGAATTAAGTTAAGTAAGTACGAAGTCACGACCCTGCGTAGGTCGGGGCGTGTCAGAGATGGTATCAGAGCAAGTTTCCTGCCATCCAGTTTCACAGTTCTACCGCCAGCGCCACAGTTTTGTAAGTTTGTTTTCTTACTCTGTTTTATATAGTAATTATATGAGATTATAATGATGAAGACATGAACTTGGTGTCAAACCTGGGTGTGACTGAAGAGAACCGTGAGGTTCCGTTGGCATTCCGAGGAATGGAGGAGGAGTCACGCATCTTCGGTAAGACCCAAGGAGTGACTGCACGGTGGATCAAAGTTGCACAGCGGAAGCGTGATGGATACTTTGGATAAGTTATGCTTATGATGTGATATGATGAATCTCTAAGTATGATACGATAAGTTATGATGTTTCCATGATAGGATATGATAAGAAATGAATAGGCTTCGAGATTAGATATGCCTATTACCTCACCTTGGTATGGTAATAACCAGGAACTTTTCATTCTAAGGAATTGGATCAACACCATGGAAGTTAAGTTTTATGTTTACGAAACTTTTGTCCCCATAAGAATAATATTAGATAGGGGAAAAAGGTTTGGTGCTGCCTTAGCTTTAAGGTGGCAAATAGGCAATGTGCAAATATGAGTTAAATGTTACCAACGATAATTTAGTAGACTATGATGCTGACTATGAGTCTGATGATGAAGTTAATGAGGTTGGAATTTGTAATATCCAAAAATTTTCATGAACTCATGATTTTCTTATATATAAGAAATCTAAAGTTTGTACTATGTGTTTATGTGCAATTGTATGAAAATTATGAATACCAATACAAAAATTCATAATTTTATCAGTGTAGGGTTGAGTTCTCGGTAAATTAATTACGAGACTCCATAATAGGCCTTTTAAGGAAAAAGGCATGACGGAATTTCATGAATTCATAATGGTCAAAGTTTGACCAAAAAGTCAAAGTTTGACTAGAATAAGTCAAAGGTTGACCAGAGTAAGATGGTACAGTGATATGATAAGCAGTATGGGAAATATACTGTGAAAACCGTCTTTACAGACGAAATAGTATAATTAAGTTTTAAAACCACCATAGAAAAATCAAGCACCTAAAATAGGATATTAAAGGCCAAATGGCTTTAAATAAAAAGAAAAATTTTTATACAGTCCAACTATACACAGATAAATTTTGGACTGCAGTCAAGCAAAACAGTACTGAATTGTACTGTGTATAAGTGAACACAGTATTAGGAATATCTGTGTTAGCATAAAAGTGAATTGCATATTGAAGAAAAAGCCAAACAAGGCCTTAGGATGATGACATCATTCTACCACCAAATTATGACATCATTTTGGATTAAAGAAAAATTGGAAAGTAATATGTGCTTGTTCTCCAAGGAATGGCCGGCCACCTATGCACCCTTGGTGTGCAAATCCTTGCTTCTTCAAGGACCATTTTTCAATTTCAAAGAGTTCTTCTTCACCTATAAATAGGTGAACCCATTGTTCAAAAAAATTAGAAACCTTAGCTAGATTATGCCCAATTTTTCCCTCACCAAATCCGAACTTGAGAGGCCAAGAGAGAAGAGAGAAAAATCAAAACCCAAGGGGGGAGAGCATAGGGGGTGGTTGGATTGCACCTAGAGTCAAGGAAAAAGTTTGAAAAAAATTTGGAACCCATTCTAGGCCAAGTGGCCGGTTGTGGGAAAGCAAGAAAGGGGAAGAGAAAAGTGAAGAAGGAAAGTGTGGAGAGTGGCCGGATTTGGTAGGATCAACCACCAAGCGAGGCCAAATTTTCGGTACCCATTTTGAGGGTGAAAACCGAGTGGGAGGAGAACAAGGAGGAAGGAAAAAGTGGACCAAACCCTAGCCCAAAATTTTGAGTTAATCAAGGTAATTTTTCCCTAGATCTCAAACTTTTTAAATTGAGCTTTAAATTTGGAAATTTAAGTGTATTTCCAAGCAAGGGATGTAAGAGCATAAGCTCAATTTACTTATTGCCCTAGACTAGTTTAGGTGTGGTGCTTGATTAGGTATTAAGGGTGGTTTGGTTTAATGGCTTTGATTGGTTATGTTTATGCTTGTTTGAATATTAGGGTGCATGCTAGATGAATGATGAATTGTATGTCCCCTGTTTTATGTGCAAGCCGGTTCTAGAATTGCATGCTAGGTTGTTGGTTTCGATTATGGAATGGTGAGACAACCTAGAACCATGCAAACCTAGGCTAGGACAGTTCGGTTTTTGGTTTGCATGGGCGCGTTTGAGTAGCATGATTGTTCATGTGGGACGTTAGAAAACGCTGCGTGTATGCTATCTAGGCTCCCGCGTGTTCGGTTGAGTTAGATTTGCGACAATAAGACGTAAAACGAATTTAAGAATGAAAACTGCCAGTTCGGGTACAAACTGGCCAGTTTTCTGGAAAGTGAAATTTGAGGCCTTTAGAGGCCGAATTGGGAAAAACGTAAAACATGAAAGTTGTAGAGAAGGGATTTTCCTAGAGGACATGGCTGACAGTTTTTGAAAATAAGGCACCAAAGGCCTTCGTTTTTGCAAAAATCCGAGCCTGACCGTGCCCAGGATTTATGCACGGCCAGGTGAGTTCAAACGGCAATATGAACATGTTAGAGTCTGAATTAAATTTTTCGTAAAACATGAAAGTTTTAGGATTTTTCGAGAACTAAAACTTTCATGAAGACAAATTTTTCAAATTCAAATTGGATTTTTAAACTGACATGGATTTCTAAAGACTGTGCCGGGAACAGGAAATTTCTGCACAGGATTTTCTAAAACAATACAGAAAAACTATATTTTTGCACCAACACCAATGTTTTGACTGTGAAAACTGTTCCAATGGCAGTTTTCAGCCTTTTAATGATTTTTATAGAGTCACACTTTAAAAACCACGAATTTTCAAGTTAAACAAAAGATTGTTGTCAAATTTTCCAAATTTGGATTTTTTTAAAAGCCAAAGTATAGTAACAAGAGATTGACGGATAGTAACCGGGAAGGATACCCGAGTTACTAGGCCAAGCCCAAAGCCCAAGTTTGACCCATAGAGGGTTGACCATAGTTGACCAAAATGTTGACTTTGGTTGACCAAGCTTGACCAAGGTTATCACACCAAAGGTTACTTATTGTAACCAAATAAGATATTTTATAGGGGACATATAACTAGAATGTTGGAAAGGTTATCAATATTTTATAGGATCCTTATCCTATGTTCTTTTAGCAGGAAGTAACCTGCAGTTGCGATCCGAGTTGAAGCAACAAAATCCGGAACATAGCATATCAGGCAAGTATCAAACCTCACCTACAGTATGAAAATAGTAAATACTATTTTCAAATATGCTATGTTAAGCTATGCTATTTACACTATATGTTTAAGTATACATGCTATGTTGTGCTATGATATGCGATGATATGCTACGACATGTTACATGTTATGCAATGTTATAAGAATGTCATGTTGACAAAAATGCCATGTTTTCTAAAATGTCATGGTTTCAAAAATGCCCCGTTTACAAAAATGTCATGGTTTTAAAAATGTCATGTTTTCAAGAATGCCATGTTATAGCAAGTGTTAAGTTTGATAGGACATAGTGACATCATAAGGCATGTTCACTAATGTTAAATCATATGGTAAGATAATACAAGTAAGGTGTCGTACCACCCTCCCGTGATCGAGGAGGATACATGTTTAAGACAAGTTATGATTATTAACCTCTCGTTGATGCGTGAGGGTCAAGTTATAATTCCCAGAACTGTTAGGGCCTTGCAAACCCTAGCTTTATCTGGAGGCTGCGCGCTTTTGTTACGTACACTATGGGCCCACATGTTGAGACAAGATAATAAATTAAAGATTGAGTCAATAATGAAGCCTAAGACTTTCAATCAATCATAAATGGTTCATGCATAAGCTATATGATGATTGGCATATTTTAAGATGTTTGAATTATTTTGTGAGATTACGTTTATACTTGCTGGGCGAAAGCTCACTCTTATATTCATACTGTAGGTAAGAAGCCTGCAGTTTAAGTGGTGGGCTATGCGGACGATGCGGCGGGTGAAGGGCGGTGTGGGATACCACTACGCAAAATTTTCCGCAACCGCTTTTGAGTTAAAATAGATATATTTCAAAAGTAAATTATGTTGTGCAGTATGTATGAAGTTTAAAGACTTGAGATTATACTTTCAGTATGGTATGTATGCATGACAAGTTTTTCTCTACTAAATAACTTATGTGGATATGTTTTAAAAAAAAAAAAAAAATTTGTCTCAAATTTTCAAGAAAAGAACAAGTATGTATGGTGTCGACCTGGCTTGGGAAGTCGGGACGTCACAGTTTGGTATTAGAGCAGTATCCTGCCAGCCTACTTCACTTCGCCTCACATCGCTTCTGCAACGGCCCAAGTAAGTTATGTTATTTTCTTACGATCAAAATTAAGATTTTATGTGCGTAGTAAGTATCTTTCTCCAACGGCCATGCTGAACAATGTTGGACACAGAGATGATGTTGGGTGGTACCTTAGCTTGGTGGTGACAACTAGGTGACGTACGGAAATGATGGGAAAGTTTTATATCTTCTCCAAATATTATGGTTATGTACTCCTGTTGTGAAGGAGATACGAATAAGAACATGATGAATTCAGATAGGTTCATATTATGCTTTTATATGGAATAAAGATTATGGTTCTATATAAAAGGCATGATTTCAAGAAGCTAAGCTTATTTCCTTATTTTCCGTACAGAACCATGCCACCAAAGCGCAGAAGAGTACCGACCCAAAACGATGATCTTGCGGCCCAGCTGAATGTGCTAAGGCAAATGATGTTAGCCCAACAGCAAGAGATAGGGGGGGCTTAGAGCTCAGTTAGCTCAGCAGAATCAGGGACCTCCTGATGCTGGGATGCCACCAGCACATGCGAATCAGCCTGCAGCACCGGAAATTCCTGATGTTGATCCGGTGATTCCAGAGAACCCCATAGCCCCTGAAATACCTGTTGCGCCTGCAGCTGTACCACCAGCACCTCTGGTTCGAACTCCAGAAGAACTTTATGACAGATTTCGGCGCATGAAGGCACCAGAATTCGAGGGGTCTACAAACCCAATTGAGGCCGACAACTGGTTGATTGACCTCCAGGTCGCCTTAAATTTCCTCAGACTTAATGATCAAGAGAGAGTCCTCTGTGCATCCTTTATGCTACGAAAAGATGCTCGCCTCTGGTGGGAAACAGTTCAAATCCGGCGAGATGTGACTCAGATGACTTGGGAGGACTTTGTAGAGGAGTTTAAGGAGAAGTACTTCAACACTGACATCATGGAGGTTCAACAAGACGAGTTTCATAAGTTCCGCTAAGGAAATCTATCGGTAGCTGAAGCCGTCAAAAAATTTGAGCAGTTAGAACGTCTCTGCCCTCACCTCATCAGTTCCGAAAGGGACAAAGTAAGAAAAATGATGAGGATGTTTCGCCCGGACTTAGCAGTGGTAATTAGCAGTGGCCCCCATCCACCATTCACTGTTGCTGAATGTGTCAGCAGGGCAATTCGAGCTGAATACTGGGTAGGATAGAACAAGGAGCAACGGGCTAAGTATTTCCAGGAGAAAAGAGAAGAAAAGGTCCAAGCTAAGCAGAATCAGGCCAAGCAAGGCCAGACCTCACAACAGAAGGGTCAAGGAGGACCTTCGGGCCAAAACAACAACAATAGGCAATACGGCAACAACCAGCAGAAAAGGAAGTGGAATGCAGAAGGACAGGGGAATCAACAGAATTTTCCCCAGAAAAAGAATACTCCTGATAGCAACAGTTATCCCACTTGTCAGAAATGTGGGAGAAGGCACCCGGGAGATTGCCGTGCTGGAAGCGGTCGCTGTTTTCTTTGTGGCAAGGAAGGCCACTATGCTAAAAACTGCAATCTCAATCCCCAGAGTCCGCAGAATCAACAGAGGGGACAGGGATCTCAACTTCACGCTGCACAGATGAAGCTCGAGGGACCTGCAATCTCTCAAGGCAGGCTGGAAGCTCCGGAACCTCAAGGACGCATTTACGCCTATACAAAGGAAGATGTTCAAGCTGGACCTTCCACTGTGGTGACAGGTCAGCTTCCTTTTGCCCAACAAGATGCCTACGTGTTAATTGATTCTGGAGCTACGCATTCATTCACATCACCTAGGTTCGCTAAGAAACTAGGTAAAGCAAGTGATAGAATCGGAAGAACATTTAGGACTGCATTACCCTCTGGGGAGATTCTGTTGTCTGATTATTGGATACGTCATGTTCCAATAATTATATGTGGTAGGGAAATGTATGTCAACCTGATCATCATCGACCTATACGACTACGATGTCATCCTGGGTATGGATTTCTTGGGGAAGTACAACGCAGTGATCGACTGTCCACGACGTACTGTCACGTTCAAGCCAAGTGGAGGCGAGGAGTTTATTTTTAGAGGATCGACTCCAAAACAGCCGAAAATGTTCATTTCTACGCTGAAAGCTAGAAAATTGTTGGCAGAAGGATGTATGGGATTTCTAGCCAACATGGTGGATAAGACGCAAGAAACCGAGAGCAGGCCGGAAGAAGTACCGATAGTCCGGGAATTTATAGAGGTTTTTCCTGAAGAGTTGCCAGGACTACCACCAGAGCGAGAGATCTCCTTCGAGATTGAGTTACTTCCTGGATCGGCACCAGTATCCAAGGCACCTTATAGGATGGCGCCTGCCGAACTTAAGGAACTGCAGATTCAATTACAAGAGCTTCTGGATCGAGGATTCATTCGTCAAAGCTACTCGCCATGGGGAGCTCCAGTTTTGTTCGTTAAAAAGAAGGACGGCACTCATAGGATGTGCATTGACTATCGGAATTGAACAAGATAACCATCAAGAACAAGTATCCCTTGCCTCGGATCGACGATCTGTTTGATCAGCTGAGAGGAGCTTCAATTTTCTCGAAGATTGACCTACGATCCGGATATCACCAGCTCCGAATTAGGGAAGGAGACGTCGCTAAGACAACCTTTCGTACGCGATATGGACACTACGAGTTCCTCGTTATGCCATTCGGACTGACAAATGCTCCAGCAGCCTTTATGGACCTGATGAATCGAGTATTCAAGGATTACTTGGATAAGTTTGTTATCGTCTTTATAGATGATATCTTGATTTATTCAAGATCAAAGGAGGAGCATGAGGAGCATTTAAGGATTGCTTTACGGATTTTAAAGCAAAATCAGCTCTACGCTAAATTCACAAAGTGTGAATTTTGGTTGGAAAAGGTCCATTTCTTAGGACATGTGGTCTCCAAGGACGGCATATCTGTAGATCCGGCTAAGATTGAAGCAGTAAGTGAATGGCCAGCTCCGAAAAACGTCACCGAAGTACGTAGTTTCCTTGGCTTGGCGGGCTACTACCGACGTTTCTTCAAAGGATTTGCTAAGATTGCAGCGCCGCTCACCGCACTTACACGGAAAGGGAAGAAGTATGAATGGACTGCAAAGTGTGAAGAGCACTTCCAAGAGCTGAAAAATAGGCTGACTCGCGCTCCGATTCTTACAATTTCGAATGTGGAGGAAGGAAACTTCGTGATATACAGCGATGCTTCCAAGATAGGATTGGGAGCCGTTCTTATGCAAAATGGAAAGGTGATCACTTATGCTTCACGCCAGCTTAAGGATCATGAGAAGAACTATCCGACGCATGATTTGGAACTTGCGGCGGTAGTATTTGCGCTCAAAATCTGGAGACACTACCTTTACGGTATTAAGTGTGAAGTTTACACGGATCATCAGAGTTTGAAGTATATCTTCACACAAAAGGAGCTTAACATGAGGCAAAGAAGATGGCTCGAACTGGTGAAGGATTATGACATAGACATCCGTTACCATCCAGGGAAGGCTAACAAAGTAGCCGATGCCCTTAGTTGGAAGTCGTCTTCCTCGTTAATGTCCATACAGTCATTGATCGAACCTCTTCAGAAGGAGCTAGTGGAAGCTGGAATAGAGCTCATCACAGGAAGTCTAGCTGCCCTAACCTTCCAACCTACCATTTTGGATGGCATGAAGGAGCGACAAGAAGGAGATGCCTCGCTGCTCAGAACAAGGAATGAGGTCTTGGAAGGAAAGGAGTCGGACTTCAACATGTCGGATGAGGGCATACTCTATCGGAAAAATAGATTATGCATCCCTAACGAGGACAAGTTGAAGGAACAAATCATGAAGGAGACTCATGAGACTCCATATTCCGTTCACCCAGGAGCCACAAAGATGTACCAAGACTTGAAGGAAAGTTTTTGGTGGCCCAGAATGAAGAATGACGTTGCTACATTCGTCAGTAAATGCCTTACATGTCAAAGGGTGAAGGCAGAACACCAACGTCCAGGGGGAGAATTGCAGAAAATTTCCATCCCAGAATGGAAATGGGACCAGGTGACCATGGATTTTGTAGTTGGTCTACCCCGAACTCCCAGTGGCAATGATGCTATATGGGTGATTGTTGATCGTTTGACGAAATCTGCACACTTTATCGCCATCAAGCTTAGCTTTTCAGTAGAGCAGCTGGCAGAACTATACGTTGCACAGATTGTTCGCTATCATGGGATTCCAAAGGCGATCATCTCCGATCGTGATGGTCGTTTCACTTCTAAGTTCTGGAGAAGTGTACATCAAGCCATGGGTACAAAGCTTACTTTTAGTATGGCTTTCCATCCTCAAACAGACGGACAATCCGAGAGGACCATTCAAACCTTGGAAGACATGTTGCGAGCATGTGTGATGGATTTCAGAGGAACTTGGGATAAGAAGCTTCCTTTGATTGAGTTCTCGTACAACAACAGTTTCCAAGCTTCAATTGGAATGGCTCCTTACGAAGCCCTGTACGGAAGAAGGTGTAGATCTCCAGTCCATTGGTACGAAACAAGAGAGAAGGAACTTGTGTCCACAGATTTTATTCAAAAAACCACTGAGGCTGTGAAACTTATACGCCGACGGATGGAAACTGCATTTAGTCGACAAAAGAGCTATGCCGACAAACGCAGAAGGCCTCTAGAATTCCAAGTAGGAGACTTGGTTTTTCTCAAAGTTGCTCCATTCAAGGGAGTTATGAGATTCGGAAAGAAGGGGAAATTAAGTCCACGATACATAGGGCCATTCGAAATACTGGAAAGAATTGGTAACGTGGCCTATAGGTTGGCTTTGCCCTAAGAATTAGCATATGTACACAATGTATTTCATGTGTCGATGCTAAAGAAGTACATCTCGGATCCATCCCATGTATTGGACCACGAACCAATTGAGGTTCATGAGGATATGACGTATGAGGAGAAACCGGTGCGAATCTTAGCACGAGAAGAAAAGGTGCTAAGGAACAAGGTTATACCTTTAGTTAAGGTCCTATGGAGAAATCATGAGATTGAGGAGGCAACGTGGGAACGCGAGGACGAGATGAAGAAAAGCTACCCCGAATTGTTCTGATTTTCGAGGACGAAAATTCTTTAAGGAGGGTAGATTGTAATATCCAAAAATTTTCATGAACTCATGATTTTCTTGTATATAAGAAATCTAAAGTTTGTACTATGTGTTTATGTGCAATTGTATGAAAATTATGAATACCAATAAAAAAATTCATAATTTTATCAGTGTAGGGTTGAGTTCTCGGTAAATTAATTACGAGACTCCATAATAGGCCTTTTAAGGAAAAAGGCATGACGGAATTTCATGAATTCATAATGGTCAAAGTTTGACCAAAAAGTCAAAGTTTGACTAGAATAAGTCAAAGGTTGACCAGAGTAAGATGGTACAGTGATATGATAAGTAGTATGGAAAATATACTGTGAAAACCGTCTTTACAGACGAAATAGTATAATTAAGTTTTAAAACCACCATAGAAAAATCAAGCACCTAAAATAGGATATTAAAGGCCAAATGGCTTTAAATAAAAAGAAAAATTTTTATACAGTCCAACTATACACAGATAAATTTTGGACTGCAGTCAAGCAAAACAGTACTGAATTGTACTGTGTATAAGTGAACACAGTATTAGGAATATCTGTGTTAGCATAAAAGTGGATTGCATATTGAAGAAAAAGCCAAACAAGGCCTTAGGATGATGACATCATTCTACCACCAAATTATGACATCATTTTGGATTAAAGATAAATTGGAAAGTAATATGTGCTTGTTCTCCAAGGAATGGCCGGCCACCTATGCACCCTTGGTGTGCAAATCCTTGCTTCTTCAAGGACCATTTTGCAATTTCAAAGAGTTCTTCTTCACCTATAAATAGGTGAACCCATTGTTCAAAAAAATTAGAAACCTTAGCTAGATTATGCCCAATTTTTCCCTCACCAAATCCGAACTTGAGAGGCCAAGAGAGAAGAGAGAAAAATCAAAACCCAAGGGGGGAGAGCATAGGGGGTGGTCGGATTGCACCTAGAGTCAAGGAAAAAGTTTGAAAAAAATTTGGAACCCATTCTAGGCCAAGTGGCCGGTTGTGGGAAAGCAAGAAAGGGGAAGAGAAAAGTGAAGAAGGAAAGTGTGGAGAGTGGCCGGATTTGGTAGGATCAACCACCAAGCGAGGCCAAATTTTCGGTACCCATTTTGAGGGTGAAAACCGAGTGGGAGGAGAACAAGGAGGAAGGAAAAAGTGGACCAAACCCTAGCCCAAAATTTTGAGTTAATCAAGGTAATTTTTCCCTAGATCTCAAACTTTTTAAATTGAGCTTTAAATTTGGAAATTTAAGTGTATTTCCAAGCAAGGGATGTAAGAGCATAAGCTCAATTTACTTATTGCCCTAGACTAGTTTAGGTGTGGTGCTTGATTAGGTATTAAGGGTGGTTTGGTTTAATGGCTTTGATTGATTATGTTTATGCTTGTTTGAATATTAGGGTGCATGCTAGATGAATGATGAATTGTATGTCCCCTGTTTTATGTGCAAGCCGGTTCTAGAATTGCATGCTAGGTTGTTGGTTTCGATTATGGAATGGTGAGACAACCTAGAACCATGCAAACCTAGGCTAGGACAGTTCGGTTTTTGGTTTGCATGGGCGCATTTGAGTAGCATGATTGTTCATGTGGGACGTTAGAAAACGCTGCATGTATGCTATCTAGGCTCCCGCGTGTTCGGTTGAGTTAGATTTGCTACAATAAGACGTAAAACGAATTTAAGAATGAAAACTGCCAGTTCGGGTACAAACTGGCCAGTTTTCTGGAAAGTGAAATTTGAGGCCTTTAGAGGCCGAATTGGGAAAAACGTAAAACATGAAAGTTGTAGAGAAGGGATTTTCCTAGAGGAAAGCATAGACAGTTTTTGAAAATAAGGCTCTAAAGGCCTTCGTTTTTGCAAAAATCCGAGCCTGACCGTGCCCAGGATTTATGCACGGCCAGGTGAGTTCAAACGGCAATATGAACATGTTAGATTCTGAATTAAATTTTTCGTAAAACATGAAAGTTTTAGGATTTTTCGAGAGCTAAAACTTTCATGAAGACTACTTTTTTAAATTCAAATTGGATTTTTAAACTGACATGGATTTCTAAAGACTGTGCCGGGAACAGGAAATTCCTACACAGGATTTTCTAAAACAATGTAGAAAAACTATATTTTTACACCAACACCTATGTTTTGACTGTGAAAACTGTTCCAATGGCAGTTTTCAGCCTTTAATGATTTTTATAGAGTCACACTTTAAAAACCACGAATTTTCAAGTTAAACAAAAGATTGTTGTCAAATTTTCCAAATTTGGATTTTTTTAAAAGCCAAAGTATAGTAACAATAGATTGACGGATAGTAACCGGGAAGGATACCCGAGTTACTGGGCCAAGCCCAAAGCCCAAGTTTGACCCATAGAGGGTTGACCATAGTTGACCAAAATGTTGACTTTGGTTGACCAAGCTTGACCAAGGTTATCACACCAAAGGTTACTTATTGTAACCAAACAAGATATTTTATAGGGGACATATAACTAGAATGTTGGAAAGGTTATCAATATTTTATAGGATCCTTATCCTATGTTCTTTTAGCAGGAAGTAACCTACAGTTGCGATCCGAGTTGAAACAACAAAATCCGGAACATAGCATATCAGGCAAGTATCAAACCTCACCTACAGTATGAAAATAGTAAATACTATTTTCAAATATGCTATGTTAAGCTATGCTATTTACACTATATGTTTAAGTATATATGCTATGTTGTGCTATGATATGCGATGATATGCTACGACATGTTACATGTTATGCCATGTTATAAGAATGTCATGTTGACAAAAATGCCATGTTTTCTAAAATGTCATGGTTTCAAAAATGCCCCGTTTACAAAAATGTCATGGTTTTAAAAATATCATGTTTTCAAGAATGCCATGTTATAGCAAGTGTTAAGTTTGATAGGACATAGTGACATCATAAGGTATGTTCACTAATGTTAAATCATATGGTAAGATAATACAAGTAAGGTGTCGTACCACCCTCCCGTGATCGAGGAGGATACATGTTTAAGACAAGTTATGATTATTAACCTCTCGTTGATGCGTGAGGGTCAAGTTATAATTCCCAGAACTGTTAGGGCCTTGCAAACCCTAGCTTTATCTGGAGGCTGCGTGCTTTTGGTACATACACTATGGGCCCACATGTTGAGACAAGATAATAAATTAAAGATTGAGTCAATAATGAAGCCTAAGACTTTCAATCAATCATAAATGGTTCATGCATAAGCTACATGATGATTGGCATATTTTAAGATGTTTGAATTATTTTGTGAGATTACGTTTATACTTGCTGGGCGAAAGCTCACTCTTATATTCATACTGTAGGTAAGAAGCCTGCAGTTTAAGTGGTGGGCTATGCGGACGATGCGGCGGGTGAAGGGCGGTGTGGGATACCACTACGCAAAATTTTCCGCAACCGCTTTTGAGTTAAAATAGATATATTTCAAAAGTAAATTATGTTGTGCAGTATGTATGAAGTTTAAAGACTTGAGATTATACTTTCAGTATGGTATGTATGCATGACAAGTTTTTCTCTACTAAATAACTTATGTGGATATGTTTTAAAAAAAAAAATAAAAATTTGTCTCAAATTTTCAAGAAAAGAACAAGTATGTATGGTGTCGACCTGGCTTGGGAAGTCGGGGCGTCACAGAATTGATAGCAACAACCTTGGAGTCGACATATATTGGTTTGACTAATGTCGACTATATAGGACTTTTTAAGTAATAGAAATTATGTAATGATGAGAAGTTTTAGGCCCTTCTTCGAGCTATGATTATGCATTTATGCTAGGAAGAAATGTGAGAAGCAATGAGAGAAGCTTCTACCATCTAGCAAGTAGCTAGTTGATATGATATAAATATACTTTTTACTGCATCACTCGAACGATATTATGTTTTGAAAAAAATGTTTTCAATTATTGACTTCGAAAAGATTCAAAGAAATTATTTTTAAGTATGATGTTTAATCTCATTAGAACCACCTTATGTTATGTTATGAAAAGTAAATGGTCAAATCCTTGAGGAAGCGAGTTCCAAGATAGGGGCCATAGGCCGAATCCTTGAGGAAACGAGTTCCAAGAAAGGGGGAAGTTCCAAGAAATGGGCCGTTATGAAAAGTAAAGGGTTATAATAAAACGAGATTAACGTTATACTAGAGGGTCCTTAGTCTCAGCTAAATTTATAGAAAAATATTAAATATGATATATATTTGCTGAACCCTCAACTAAAGTTAAAGAGAAGTACTTTAAATGTAAGATACGATATACTTTTCAAGTGTGAAAAGCTATATGATACGATATGCTTTTTAAGTGTAAAAAGTTATATGATACGATATACTTTTCAAGTATCGAAAAGTTATATGATATGATATGATGTGTTTCTCAAATGTGGTAAGTTATATGAAATACTTGCAAAACTTTTTACCCAGATAGTTCTATGCAATATAAAAGTGAAAGTATGATGAAAGTAAGTAGTAAGTATAATGAAAGTGTACACTATGAAAGTACGATGATATGATGACATGTAGTATGAAAGTATGATAGTTTGAAAGTATGAAAGTATGATAGTATGAAAGTATGAATGTAGTGTGAAAGTATGAAAGTATGAGGAGATGATAGGATATGAAAGTAAGATTATGATTGTAATACCCAGAATTTTTACGGACTCATGATTTCCTTATATGTAAAGAAATTTAAGTCCGTACTATGTGATATGTAATGTTTCATGAAAATTATGAATATCGATGTGAAATTCATAATTTTATTATCAGTTTATGTTTGAGCTCTCGTTTAATTAGCTATGAGACTCAATAATAAGTTATTATGTTAAGCATGAGGCCTTTTGAGAAAAAGGACAGAATTAAGAATTTATGATTTTATGCCAGTCAAAGTTTGACCAGGTTGACTTTATGTTTGACTGAGATAGTACTGCAGTATAATTAACAGTATGGAAATTATACTGTGGAAAACTGTCATTACGGATGAAGAAGTAAGAACAAGGTATGAGATTGCTCTAGAATAATCAAGCACAATATTTAGAGCAATATGGACTAAATAGTTTCAAATCCTAAGAAAATCCTATACGAAGTCCAATTTTACGTAGATGAATTCTGGACTGTAGTCCAGTATGATAGTACTGTTTTTAGTGAAAAACAGTATTGATATTATCTGAGTTAATAACGAAATGGACTGCATAATTATATTAATGGATTTTTTGAATCAAGGGGATAACTATGCATGAATTGGAAGCTAAGTGGTTCCACCCTAGCCGGTCACCCACAGGGACTAAAGTGCAAATATTTTGTCCTTAGGGGTCAAAGTGTAATTTTTAGAAAAATAAGTAATGATGATGTCATAATGATGCAAGCTTGATGATGTAAGCATGATGATGTCATGATGATGTAAGCCTGATGATGTAAGCATGATGATGTCATGATGATGCAAGCATGATGATGTAAGCAAGAGAATTTCCTTGCTCTCCAAGTGAATGGCCGGCCACCTAAGAGGGTAGATGAGCAAACATTTTTGTCCCAAGGACCAATGGGCAAATATTTTTCTCTTAAGGGCTATTATGCAATTTTTGGATTAAAAATAAATCCAAAAATTAAATTATTTATCACCTATAAATAGGTGATGGGGGGGGGGGGGGGCTCATTTTGTTCACAAAAATGAGAAAACACGCCAAAACCATGCCAAAATTTCTTCTCACACTCTCCCCCTAAAAACCGAGCCCTAGAGAAAAAAAAAAGAGAAAAGAGAAAGAACAAGGGAGTGGTCGGATTTTGGTGAAGAACCAAGCAAGTGACCGAAAATTTTGGAACCCACAAGGCTAAGGGAGGCCGGTTGTGGCTGAGAGCAAAAGGAAAAGGAAAAGTGGAATCAAAACCTAGCACAACTTTGTGTTGATCAAGGTAAATTCCCTTTGGTTCCTAAGCTTTTCAATTGAGCTTTGATTTGGAAATTTAAGTGTATTTTCTAGCTTGGATGTAAGAGCATAAGCTCACCCTTTTATTTTCCATGCAAGAGCTTAGAGTGCTTGATTAGGGTTTAGTGGTCTCTAATTATGTTTTGACTGTGAAACTGCGAATAGCTCATTAAATCAGTTATAGTTTGTTTGGTGGTACCTTCTACTCGGATAACCGTAGTAATTTTAGAGCTAATACGTGCAACAAACCTCGACTTCTGGAAGGGATGCATTTATTAGATAAAAGGTTGACGCGGGCTCTGCCCATTGCTCTGATGATTCATGATAACTCGACGGATCGCACGGCCATCGTGCCGGCGACGTATCATTCAAATTTCTGCCCTATCAACTTTGGATGGTAGGATAGTGGCCTACTGTCACATCCTTGTGATTCGACATGCGGCCCGCATGGGGACCGGCGTGGGTTAAGCAGGTGTTATGCCTCGGTATAGGCGTGGCACGTCCGATGTGAGTGGCCTTGGTCGATGAAGTCTTGTTCGAAGGGTTCGCGGACAAGCACGGTAGCAACAAGGCATTAGGCATGGGGGAATGACTAAGGCGGAGTGCACAGGCTTGGGCGGTCAAACCAAGCATGGCTCGGACAGATGGGCGAGAGTTACCGAACTCAGGCCAACGTGGCCAGGACAGGACCCGAGGGACGTGGTCCAAGCAGACGTGCGGATGTGTGGGTGACCAAAAACGGTCAGATGTGCGTGGGACGCTGGTGGGCGTGAAATGTGCGCAAGTGGGGCGTGTGGTTACACCATTGGCCGAAATATCTGGGAGGCATGGGCAGTGAGAGTCAAGCGCGTGGCCCATGACTCAGATAGCCGTTGGAGCCAGCCTTAGACCGTGTTTCAGTCCATATTCACTCAGGCATTCAGCGAAGACTGAGAGGGCTTAGCGAGTGGGACAAGTGGCTGGTCAGCGAGCCCAACATATGTCTGTTCCTGCCCAGTTCGAGGAGAGACCGTGCAAGTGGTCCAGGTGGCTAAGCGGGGAGCACGCCACATGACCAAGAACCGAGTTAGTGTAGCCTAAGTTAGTGCCTATGTGGTTGGGGCTGTCAACCACCTTGTGATGTATATATATATAGAGTTGAGAAAGGCAAAGGACACGGGCGGTTAAGCATTATGTGATCCTTGCAGCAGACTTGTATACTGAGTTGAGAAAGGCAAAGGACATAGGCGGTTAAGCATTGTGTGATCCTTGCAGCAGACTTGTATTCCTTTTTATTGTGAGATAAATAGATAGGTTGGGAAGGGGGGTTTCCCGTAAACAGGTCTGTGTGTGTCCGGGTGTGTGTGTGTGTTCGGCTTGCTTGCGAGAGTGTGTGAGCGTGTTTGAGTGGCTGATTAAGTGTGTGACTTAGGCCATCATAGGGCGAAACCGAGGAAAAAAGTTGGACCCTGTGACAGCTGGTATCAGAGCCCAGGTCGGAGTCATGGTGGACGGTGATCTGGGAGAACGAGTTGGTTTCTTGGAGGATTTAATCGGTGCCCCGGCGCATGATGCTGGAACCTTGGCGTAGCAAGCAGAGTTGCATTCGGCAAGGATATTGGAGATTCAGGAGTTGATCTCTAACAACCAGAAGGACATGGTAGAGCGCTACCACGATTGTCTTCAACAGTTGTTGGCCATAGCGAAATGTGTAAAGGTACGATTCTCAGCGATTGAGAATGATATTGCTTTATTAAAGGCTACTACTATAGGTGCAAGCAGAAGAGCTCAAGGTGGCGAAGGTTCGAGGCTAAAAGTCCCAGAACCAAAGCAATTTGGGGGGAACCGAAATGCGAAGGAATTGGAGAATTTCTTATGGGACATGGAGCAGTATTTTAGGGCTGCTCGTGTGGCAGAGAAGGACCAAGTAACCATCACGAGCATGTATCTCGAGGGAGACGCGAAGTTATGGTGGACCCGATTGGATGATGACGCTAGTGCTGGTCGACCGCGTATTGAGACGTGGGAAACACTTAAGAAGGAACTAAGGGATCAGTTCCTACCCTTGAACGCCACGTGGGTGGCAAGGGAAGCCATTAAAAAGCTGAAACACACTGGTACAGTACGGGATTACGTGAAGGAGTTTAGCTCTTTGATGCTTGACGTGAAGAACATGTCTGAGGATGACAAGCTCTTCAACTTTTTCTCGGGACTACAGCCATGGGCTCAAGCGGAGTTGAGAAGGCAGAACGTGAAGGAGTTACCCACGGCTATAGCAGCAACAGATAGTCTTGTTGATTACAAGATTGAACCTTCTTCGAGTCGAGGAGACAAGAAGAAGGAGGGCGATGGCAAACAAGGCAGAAGGAAGAACGGGGAGTCATCTAAGCAGCGGGGCTCGGATGCACCCCAAAGCCAAGGTAATTCTAATTCGGGTTGTTTTCTGTGTAATGGTTATAATAAAATCAGGAATTGCCCGAAGCAGAATAGGTTTACTGCTCTTGTGACCGAGAATGTACATAGCGACAGCGAAGATACGGGAGAGTGCACCCCACGGGTGAACCCACTTCAGTTGCTGAATCCTATCACAGTGGATACTCAGGCTCCTGTGAAAGACCTGATGTACGTGACGGCGAGAGTGAACGAAAGAAAGGTGCGGGCTATGTTGCACACTGGCGCCACCAACAATTTCGTGTCACTGGCTATGGTGGACCATTCGGCTTGGAAGTTGTGAAGAGTACTTATCGAGTGAAAGTGATGAATTCGAGGGTGCAAGATATCCAAGGTACCACTACTTGTGCGCTGGAAATAGGTATGTGGAAGCAAGAGTGTCGGTTTATGACTCTTCCCTTGGATGAATTCGAGTTTATACTTGGTATTGAGTTCTTTGTGCAAGCCAAGGCCGTTGCCATGCCACATTTGGGTGGCCTGCTAATTGCTGACGAGAGTTGTCCTAGTTTTATTCCTGTTGAGCGTGGATAGGTTGCGGAGAGTCCTGTGAGGTGTAACGACCCATCTTATGTAGGCCGTTACCGTACATATCATACATAATTTCTTATCTTACTTAACTTAGCGGATATACGGAATATTTTTTTTTTTTAAAACACTTGAAACTATAACTTATTGCATACTTACATATTTATGTATGCACATATTCTTAATGAAGTACATGAGTATCAAACTTATAGCATAATAATTACAAATATCATATTTTGAAACGCGTAGCACTCTCCATCCCAAGTTTCACAACTCGCCGTGCCAAGCCCCACCATCTTGTATCAAGGATTACCAATAAGTTGCTTACCTTCAGCATAGACGTAAGTCGTGAGCTTTCTCTCAGCAAGTACAACTATAAACCCACAAAACAAAACTTAATAAAACAATGCATGAACCAATTATGCTTCATTATGCTTTCTTAGGTTAGCATATCTTTAAGCCCCTTATTTATCATAAGTGTATGTACCGTGGCGTGCAGCCATGGAGTGGTTGGGGCGGCCAGCCCAATCCAACTCAAACCATGGACCAAACCCGACCTAGAGCGGGTCGGAACGACACAAGGCAACTTGCTTGCCAAACATATTTGAAAACTTATTTTAAATCCTTAAGACTTATTCTTGTCTTAAAACATATTTAAGAAACCATTTCATACTTGAAACTTGATCTTAATCTTACCATATGAGTTACTATTAATGAGCATGCTCCATGATGCCACAAAACAAATCATAAATCATATGCATCACATAAATGCAAGTAACAAAACAAATTGCCTATGCTGTAGGCGGAGTTGTACTTACTGGTTAGGCTACGTCCTGTGTTTTGTTGCTCCAAATCAGGTTGCAACAACAGGTTACTTCCCTGTTTTCAAAAAGGACGTAAGATAAGGGTCATCTTATCTTGCCATAAATTATTGCATTTAAAGCTGGTATCCTTAACTAGCATTACTTAGTAATCCTAGTTGTATGTCCCCCACATACTACTACCACGATAACTCATTGGGTTACTTAGTGTAACCCTAGGGCACATGACCCAATTTAAATCAAACAATATCTTGTTTGATTAATGAACTTTGGGTTTAAGGCCCTATTTGCATTTGGTATCTTATAAGGTAACCTTAGATGTAAGCCCAAGTCATACTTGGATCAAAATCCTATTGGGTTACTAAGGCCCAATTTTTAAAATCATATCCTACTAGGTTACTATTGGTAACCATGGGCTTTAGGCCCAACCCAATAACTTGGTAACCTATCCGGTTACTAATGGTCATCATCTTGTTACTATGTTTTAAAATAATTTTGGCCCGAATAAAAATTAGTAACCAATCTGATGACCATCCATCTTACTATGGTTACCCTATTACTTGGCCCAATTCATTTATTTTTCCCTTACTAGACTTGGTTTAATTAACCATTTTATAAACTGTTTTTTATAAAACTGTCTAAGTCTAGAGGAATTTACTGAAAACAGTCCCATTAATCCAATTATCAGTGCATGTGCAGGAATTGCCTGTTCCTGCACTGCTTTGAAAATCTTGTGTAGGAATTTCTTGTTTTCTGCACAGTTTTCAGAATCCAGTTATATCTTAGAATCCGTTTTGAATTTGAAAAACTTTTCTTCACCAAAGTTTTAGATCCTGAAAAATCCTACAACTTTCTTTGTTTTCTCAAAACCGAGTTCTGAATCTATCCTTCTCTTTTTCCTTGTTGAACCTGCCTGGCCGTGCACAGGGCTTGGGCATGACCAGGTTCGGATTTTAGTGAAAACAGAGGCCATTGGAGTCTTCTTTTTAAAAACCGTCCACGAAGCCCCCTAGGATTTTTCATTTTCTACAACTTTGCAGTTTTAACTTTCCTCAAATTCGGCCTCTAAGGGCCTCAAAATCCTGTTTCCAGATTGCTGTCCAGTTTTAATCCGAGACTGGCAGTTTCTATTTTAATTATTTCTTACATAAAATTACGCGCACACTACCTCAAACGGTTAAAACCGTGAGCCTACATCAAACATGCAGTGCATTACGTAATGTTTTCATTGTCATGCATTCATTTTCTGTAACGACCCGCCTAACGTAGGCCGTTACCATACTTATACTTACTTACTTGATAACTTACTTAACAATATGCAAAAATTGGGATTAAATTTTTTTTTTTTATACAAACGATATATAACTTTGAAATTGGAATTACTTGTAGTAATCACTTACATATATATATATATATGTACATAAACTTATTTACTTATCATAGTCTTGTATATAGGTACAATATAATCAAAATAAGCATAGCGTAATTTAACAAAATGCGTAGCAGTTCCCAATCCCACAGTTTCATAGTTTTCATTGCCATGCTCCACCGTCTTGTATCATGTACTGCCATAAGTTTGCTTACCTACAGCATAAACATAAATTATGAGCTTTCGCTCAGCAAGCACAACTATTGATCCGCAAAACATTTCATAAAACGTAATGTATGAATTTCTTATGCTTTCATTATGCTGTCTTATCTTAACATAACTTTAGGGCCCTTACATAACATAAGTGTACGTACCGTGGCGCGCTGCCATAGAGTGGTTGGGGCGGCCAGCCCTGTCCAACTCAAACCATGGACCAAACCCGACCTAGTGCGGGTCGATACGACACAAGGCAACTTGCTTGCCATCATACTTGAAAATTTTTCTTTAATTTGTTCTTGCCTTAAACTTAATGGAAAGTCAATTCATATAAATAGTTTCTTACTCGAAACTGAATTCTTATTCTTACCGAGTGACTTATCTTTAATGAGCATGCTTCATGATATCATATCATTAATCATAACAAAAATATCATAACCTAAATCATCATAACATAAACATCATAACCTAAATCATAACATAATATCATAACCTAAATCATAACATAAAACTTCATAACATACATCATATGTATATCATCATAAGCTTGAAAACATACAAGCAGGAAACCATTTTTCGTTTATGCTGTAGGCGGAGTCGTACTTACCAGTTACACTAAACCTTGAATTTAAATGCTCCGCCTAAACAGGTTGTTTTCCTGTTTTCAAGCAAATCATAGGATAAGAATCATCCTATCATAGTATCATAAGTAATTCTAATTACTATTTAATTGTATTATAAAACACAAACTTTAAAACTTAACTCCTTTTTCAAATTGCAGTAAAATTCTAAAAATTCTGAAAACTGTGTTTGGAACCAATTCATTGATTTGGTCTTTTTCTTACAATTCTACTTTAAATTTGAAAAAGTTTTCTTCACAAAAGTTGTAGATCTTGAAAATTTCTACAACTTTTGTTTTTAACTCAAAATTCAATTCTGTCCTTAACCTGCTTGTTTCATCCTTTTAAAAATTTTCGACCATATTTACTAACCCTAAAATTGGTCTCGGGTTTCTGTAAAAATGAAGGTCTTAAAGCCTTATTTCTAAAAACGTCCATGCTAGTCCCTAGGATTTTCCCTTTTCTATAACTTTGTAGTTTTGACTTTTCCAAGATTCGGCCTTTAAAGGCCTCAAAATCTTGTTTCCAGAAAAACCGTCCAGTTACAAACCCTAATTAAACATATCAAAACTCTTGTGCATGGAACTTAACAAAAATGAACTCATGCTCATACATATTGAACATACATTTAAATCTTAACTAAAACTTGAATGAAGAACTAGAGGATAAAAAAGATTTACCTCAAGTTCCACGGATATAGATCTAGACTAGGGTTTTGAAATTTTCTTCACACTAATCCAACACCAAACCGAAATCTCTCTCTCACTTTCTTCTCTCTTCTTAAATTCGGCCTTACAGGGAGGAACTAGAGAATGAGCTGCTTATTTAAGTTTACTAACAAAATGGAATGAATCCAACTTTACCTATTTATAGGGGAATCAACTTACTTCTTAAAATTGTCTAATAGTCCCCAAGAGCAAGATATTTGCTCAAGATCCCTATGTGGTGGCCGGCCAAGCTTGCTCAAATGCTAGGCTAGCCTTACTCCTCAAAGCTAGGAGAATGAGGTGTCCTTTCCTTGTGAGGCCAGCCATGTTTTGGGACATGTGGCTTATCCTAGTTCACCAAGTAAGCCAAGCTAGGAGACTTACTCATCGAAGCTACATATGTGAGGTGTTTCCTCCTTATGGTGGCCGGCCTTAGGTGGTGTGTTGTGCAAGCCTTAGCTAGCCAAGTAAGCAAGGCTAAGAGCTTACTTACCAAGGCTATGAACATGATGTGTCTTCTCCTTGTGATGGCCGGCCCTAGGTGGTGAGTTGTGCAAGCCATTGCTAACCAAATGAGCAAAGCTAGGAGGGTGTATTCATCAAGGCTAGTTTGTGATGTGTCTTGCCCTCATGGTGGCCGGTTCTTAGGGTGATGAGTAATGCAAACCTTAGCTAGCCAAGTAAGCAAGGCTAGGAGGGTTGCTCACCAAAGCTAGTCCATGAGGTGTCTCATCCTCATGGTGGCCGGTCATGGGTGGTGATTTGGCAATGTTTAAGTTAGCCAAGTGGGCAAGGCTAGGGAAGGTTGCTCACCAAAGCTAGTCCATGAGGTGTTTTCTTCTTGTGATGGCCGGTCATGGTTGATGAGTTGTGCAAGCCTTAGCTAGCCAAGTAAGCAAGGCTAGGAGGGTGGCTCATCAAAGCTAGTCCATGAGGTGTCTCACCCTCATGGTGGCTGGCCATAGGTGATACAAATGGCAAGTGAGAAAGTTATTTGTTAAACCACAAAACAAAGCCAACTAAGCAAGATTTAAGTGCTTAGTCACTAAACCTATGGCATGATGTGTCAAATTTCAATGACACTCAAATTTTCATAAATTGCAAGTACATCCTTAATAACAAGAACACTTGCTCGTAGAACCATGAGGTGGCCGGTTCTAGTAAGTCCATGTGGAAAGATAGGATTGGTCCAATTGAAATCATCCAATCCTAACTTATTTTCTTGGTTTCCAACTAGGTTAACCAAACTTATAATTGATCATTAGCTTAGTTGGACTTGAAGACTCAACTAGAAAAGTCCATAGCTTCCAAATTTATAAATTTACGTATAAACCAAAAATTTTCTCAAAATTGCATATTGGCCCCTAAAGGCAAAAATATTTACACTTTAGTCCTTATAAGGTGGCCGGCTAAGATGAAGCTAATAAGCATCCAGTTCTTACTTAATTATCCCTTAAAAGACTCTCTTAATTTCTAAAAATCAATAATCATGAACTTTTCTTAAATTTGCATATTGGCCCCTAAACATAAAATATTTATATTTTGGTCCCTGTAAGGTCACCAATAGTGGTAATGACACTTGTCATACTATTAAAGACGAGGTGTCATCCTATAAGGCCTTGTTTGGCTTACCTCCTAAATGCAGTCCATTTTCATACTGACATAAATATTCATATACTGTTTTCAACTGTTAACAGTATAATTGTACTGGACCATTATCCAGAATTTATCTGAACTGCATATAGGATTTTCCTAAAACTAGAAACTACCAACATATAATCATAAATCATAAATTTGCCCTTTTTAACAAAAGGTCTTAAACTTGCATAAGTAAATTATCGAATCTTTCAACAAAAGATTCAACAAATTTTCTTATAAAACAAGTCAAACATATCACATAAACATACCTAACACAAACTTTGATTCTTAACAAAAGAAATCATAAACTTATAAAAAGTTGGTTATTACATTTTCATTCATAAAATCATTCATGCAAACCCATATGGTGAATCTTCACCAACTAGGGTTTTTAGGGTTTTCTCTAACCCTTCTTGCATCATACATCAACATCAATATAATCAATCACACCATACATCTTCTTGAGTGTGTGGGGACATACTACAAACATCTACTAGGCATTCAAACATACCACACATAATCTAACAATTAAAATCATAACCATACACCAAACCATAAATCAAAACCACTAACCCTAATCAAGCACAAATCTAAGCTATGACATAAAAATAAAATGAGCTTATGCTCTTACATACCTACATGAAATACACATAAATCTTGAATCAAAACTTAATTGGATAGCTTAAAGGTTTTAGAAGGTTACCTTTAAGCTTGGAGATTGGTTCTAAGCCTTGAAATAAATCTTCCTTCCTACTTTGGTTCCTCCAAAAATTCCGATCACCCTTTCTTCTCTTTCTCTCTCTCTCTCTCTCTCTCTTTGGGGTTCGGCTCTTATGAGCAAAAGAGGATGAGGTGAAAATGAGCCATAGTTTTGGGGTAGAATCACATAAAATGATCCAAACCCCCCCCCCCATTCACCTATTTATAGGTGAAAAATAATTTTATTTTGGATTTATTTTTATTTCTAAAATTACATATTAGTCCTCAAGAGCAAAATATTTGCTCAAAACACCCATGAGGTGGCCGGCCATTAGGATGGCTTGGAGGCCAAGTTTCTAATTCTTTCCCAATTTTCTAAAAAATCCATAAATCATGTAATTATCCAAGGATGAGGTGTCCTCCCACCTGGGCCTTGTTTGGCTTTCCTCCCAAAATGCTGTCCAGTTTCATACTAATGCAAATATTACAAATACTGCTTTCACTAATAACAGTACTGTCATATTGAACTGCAGTCCAGAATTCATCTGCGTATTATTGGACTGCGTATAAATTTTTCTTATGACTTAAAGCTACTTAGCCCTTATTGTACTAAATAATATGCTTGATTTTTCGATAGTGGTTTTGAACCTTATTCTTACTATTTTATCTGTGATGACGGTTTTTCGCAGTATAATTCCTATACTGTGTGCTATATTGCAGTACCGTCATATTCATACCTTTGACTTTTCTGGTCAAACTTTGATCAAAATAAAATCATAAATTTTTATTCTACCTTTTTGCCCAAAAGGCCTTATGCTTGGCTAAGCAATCTATTATTGAGTCTTATAAAGCTATAAGAACTCACACAAAATATGATAAAAATCAGATCAGGCATTTTGCAAATACTTACATAGTACAAGTTAAATTCCTTTGAAAAGGAAATCATAATTTCATAAAACGTTGGTTATTACATGAGGCAAGCAGGTTCTCAAGGGAAATCAGGTGCCAAAAGGAGGGAAACAACCGTACTCGCTGCTCTGGTGATGGTGAGACCAGATCCGGTTGTTAGAGGCCCAGACCATGTTGCGGCTGTCCAGGAGGAACACGGCGACGTGATGCTTGTGGAGATGTCTTGGGTTCTGTCCCTAGACGAACCGATGAGGGAAGGATTGAGCTTGGTGCTCGACCCTTGGCACGAGACCCTTATTGGATGGTGCTTTCGGAACGTGCTGCGTGGAAGAAGCAGCCGGGTGAGTTGCTTGTAGCCGATATTCAGCCCTCAAAGTTCCAAAGAAAGCGAGACGGCATGCTAGGGATGTGTGTCGAAGATCGTGCCTTAAACCAAGTTACTGTGAGGAGAACATATCCTGTCCCTGACATTGCTGGGGAGTTTGACTGGTCATCGAAGGCAGCGTTTCTTGCGAGACTTGAGGGGAAGTCAGGATGTGGGCAAGTGGGAATTGCCGAAGGTGACGAGGTGATGAGAGCACGGGTGATATGCTTGGGCTTAGAGAGAGCCATTGGCAGGGTCTAGGAGGGACACCCCATTGTTGTTGGAAAGCTCAAAGAGGTACGAATGCGGTATTCGACTCACGAGGAGCTGACTAACAAACGGTCCTACACAGGCTCGGTGCAGCGGTGTGGCAAGCCATCTAATGTGATCAAATGGATGGGCGGGGTGGCCTATCGATTCAAATTGCCGGGAAGGATGAAATTCCACCCAACTTTCCATGTAAGTTTTCTGAAGCCTTACTTTGAGAAAGCTGACCGTGGCAGGCTGCAGGTGAGGGGAGCCCAATCCAGAGAGAGGGAGTGGTCCGAAAATAGGTTGACCATCGGACCAAGAAGGCGAGTCGGAGGGGCCGGCGCTTAGATTACTTGATGCGGTGGGAAGACAGTAGCGAGGTGCATGCTACGTGGGAACGCAACGCGATGTTGTGGCAATTTGATGTGCGGATCGACGAGTACGTGGAGACCCTCCCGACGAGGACGTCGGCTTCATCCGGCGGGGGTGGGTTTGTCACATCCTTGTTGTAATAACCGACCTTTTTACAAATTTACGATTTCCTTTTTAGGGAATCGAAGTTTGTAATATGTATGTTTATGTGAAATGCTTGATTTGAATTATCAAAGCATTATTAAGTTCTTGTAATGTTTTAAGACTCGGTAATGAGTTATTTATACGAATATGAAGCCTTTCGGTTAAAAAGGGCGAAATTAGGGTTTACGATCCTATATCAGTCAATGCCTGATCAAAATGATCTAAGATATGAGACCACTATAGAAAATCAAGCATATTATGTAAAGCAATAAGAATTAAGTGATTTTAAGTCCTAAGATGATTATGGATTTTTAAGAAATTAAGAAAGTATTAAGAGGATGACTAAGCAAAAGATGGAAGCCAAGTGCCCCTACCTTAGCCGGCCACCTCATAAGAAATTGACATGTCATGCTTCTAGGCTTAGTGACTAAGCACACTAGCCTTGCTTTGTTGGCAACATGACCGGCCACTACATGGGTTCTATGAGCAAATATTTTGCTCTTGAGGACCAATATGCAATTTAGATATAACAAATTACCCTAAGCTATTGAGAGAATGACATGTGTACTTCTAGCCTTGGTGAGTAAACATTGTAGCCTTGCTTACTTGGCTAGCTGGATCAAGCAAACTTCTCCACATAGGCCGGCCACCACAAGAAAGGGACACATCATGCTCCTAGCCTTGATGAGCAAGCACCCTATCCTTGCTTGCTTGGCTAAGTGTGATCTTCCACATGGCACTATGGCCGGCCAGCTTGGTGGTTTTATGAGCAAAAAATTGTGCTCTTAGGGACTCATAGGCAAATATGGAAATAAGTGTTTCATTGAGAGCTTGACATCTCATATATTTAGCTTTGCTTAGTAAGCATTGTAGCCTTGCTTACTTGGCTATGTGTTGTGCTTCAACAAGCACAATCTTCCACATGGCTCCACATAGGGCCGGCCACCACAAGGAGAAGACACCTCATGCTACTAGCCTTGATGAGTAAGCCCTTAGCCTTGCTTACTTGGCTAGCTAGAGCAACCACATGGCTCCACATATGGCCGGCCACCACAAGGGGAAGACACCTCATGTTTCTAGCTTTGATGAGTAAGCCCTTAGCCTTGCTTACTTGGCTAGCTAGAGCAACCACATGGTGCCACATATGGCCGGTCACCACAAGGAGAAGACACCTCATGCTTCCAGCCTTGATGAGTCAACCCCTAGCTTTGCTCACTTGGCTAAATTGAACAAGCATGGCCAGCCACCACATAAGAGTCGTGAGCAAATATGTTGCTCTTAAGGATCAATATGTAAATTAGAAATAAGAATTTTACCAAAAATTTTGGGAGATGACAAGTGTTACATCTAGCTGTGGTGAGTAAGCATACTAGCTTTGCTTACTAAGTTAAGTCTTGAGTTTGAGTAAGCAAACCCCTCCACATGGTCCTAGAGGGCCGGCCACCTCAAGGGATCTATCAGAAAAATTTTGCTCTTCAAGGGTCTCGTGCAATTTAAGTGATTTTTCACCTATAAATAGGTGAGGTTAAAGAACTTGGTGAACATTTTAGTGAAACCCAAAATTTGACAGGCCATTCTCTAGTTTTCTGCCCTTAGGAACAGAGCCAAAGAAAAGAAAAAGTGAGAGAAAGAAAGAGAAAGAGAGAGAGAGGCCGGATTGTGTGAGGGAGTGTGGAGGAAAATTCTCAACCATAGTCTAGATCCATTTTCTTGGATCTTGAGGTAAACCTCTTACTCTCTAGTTCTTTGATTAAGTTTTGGTTAAGATTTAAGTGTATTTTATGTTAGAAAATGTAAGAGTATAAGCTCACCTTATGATTTCATGTATAAGGGTTTTAGTAAGTGCTTGAATATGTATGGTTAAGGTTTTAGTAGTCTCTAATTAAGATTTGATGTATGTTCATGTTAAATTGTACTTGTAAGTGTGTGATTGTGTAAATACTTACTGTATGTTGGATTTATGCCCTGCACGTGCTTAAAGATGATGTTTTATGATTAAGTATGAAAATTGGTGTAATATGTGCATTAGGGTTTAAGAAAAACCCTAAAAACCCTAATTTGGTTTGATTCACCATTTGGGTTGGCATCAAGATTTTATGAATAAACAAATGAATGATTGATTATGGAAACATTAGTTAACGCCCTGCATGCTTGACATAAGCTCACGGTTTTAACCGTTTGAGGTAGTGTGCGCGTAATTTTACGTAAGAATCAACCGAAACGAAAACTGCCAGTTTCGGATTAAAACTAGGCAGTGATCTGGAAACAAGATTTTGAGGCCCTTAGAGGCCGAATTTGAGAAAAGTCAAAAGTACAAAGTTGTAGAGCATGGAATATTCTAGGGGGTAGCGTGAACAGTTTTCAAAAATAAGGCCCTTAAGGCCTTTGTTTTTATCAAAACCCTAGCCTGGTCATTATATAGATCCAAAGGTCATGGATGAAGATCATGCTGTTGCCTATGCGTTTCATGGGATGCTGCCCCTAATTTTTTATGGAACTTGACGAATTGTATCATTGGCAGCTTGGCTTTATGATATGGAATCAATATTTCAGATTTGTCACATTGCGGCACATCTCCGAGTTCCGCTAGCAAGCCGATGTCTAGCGGTGGATGCTCGATTTTGGTGGAGGACTATAGGAGAGCCTACAATTCAAGGAGGATCGTGGGAAGATTTTCGTGCGTTAATTATTGCACGTTACGGCCCTTTACCAGATCAGGATGCCGCCATGCCCTATCGTGATCTAGAGATCTACAACAACATGAATTTTAGATGATATCTTGGTTATGTTGATGACTGGCATGCTTATCCAGATGAATCACTGGGCCACTACTGCAGAAGATTTCAGGAGGCCATGTTGCCCCACATTCCAGATTTAGGTAGCCCAGAGTTTCGGGCATTGCAACTGCTTAGAGATGGATTACCTCATGAAGTCAAGGAATTTGTTCAGGCACCAATAGTAGGAATGACATTGGAAGATATGATAAATGATATTATGGATGCCGAGTTAACAGCCCATATGATTCAGGCAGATGCCCTGATGGATGACCATGGACAAGTACCAGTCGATGATATCGGTATGGAGGAACCACCCTTTCAATGGGGTCCGGCATTACCAGAAGACCCTATTCCGGCAATACCCCTTCAAGAAATTCCTCCGCAGGAGGTTGAGGTTGATGCAAATGCTGACAATATGGATCCTGAAGATTTCCCAAACAACCCAGAACCCCCTGAGGATCCTCCGTAATTAACATAGAAAGTGATGATGAAGAATTGGAGGAGTAGGAAGGAGGCATTGAGGAAGATATGGAGGATGATCCGGAGGAGATTCGTTTCGGTGACGAGGATTGAGACGTATTTTCTGATGTGACAACAGAATAGATAACTTAGATGTAGGATTGTATACGTATATGATGGTAAAGTGGTAAACACTTCCATCATAGTTTTGACTATGTATGTATAGCAAGTATAGGGTGTATAGGATATGTACATAATAGTACTAAAATGATGTACTTTTGTATGATGTACAAAAGAACAAAGTTTAAGTATGAATGTATATGATGTTTTATGACATGATACGATGATGTTATGATAAGATATGACTAAGTTATGATATGATAAGATATGATATGATATGATTAAGATATGATATATTATGATATGATAGTATGATATGATATGATAAGATATGAATGGACAAAGAAGATATTGAAGTATAACAATATCTTTTTGTGACTAAGTAGGAATTAGAAGATGTCTCGACCGCGTACACGAGTAAACTCCATTCCGCAAGAGCCGGATCTTGCAAATATAGTAACTAATTTGCAACGGCAATTGCGAGAACAGCAGCAGGAAACAAACCAGCTCCGTGAACAGATGGCTCGTTTGAACCAGATACCCCGTGCTAATGAAGTTCCACCTCAAGATAACCTCGTACCCCCAGTAGTGCCTCAGGTACCGGAGGTTCATCAAGGAGTTCCGTTAGCCCCCGCTGGCCTACAAAGGAATCCACCCTTAGTTAGGGAGGATCTGTTATATGAGCAGTTTAGGCGGATGAAAGCGCCCGAATTCAAGGGACCTACGGACCTGATTGAAGCCGATAACTGGCTAATTGATATCCAAGTGATTTTGGATTTCATAGGACTCACGGAACAAGAAAAGGTTCTTTGTGCTTCCTTTGCACTTAAAAAGGATGCACGCCATTGGTGGATGACGGTACAAATGTGCAGAGACGTTGCGCATATGAGTTGGCAAGAATTTGTAGCTGAATTTAGAATGATGTATTACAACCAAGAAATTCTTGCAGCTCAACAGGATGAATTCACAAGTTTGAAACAGGGATCGATGACTGTACTGGAAGCAGTCAAGAAGTTTGAACAACTTGCTCGTTTATGTCCGGAACTGGTGCCGAACGAAATGGAGAAAGTAAGAAGAATGATGAAAAAGTTCCGGACGGACATTTCTAAGCAAGTTAGTGCTGGAAGTAACCCTCCTACCCTTGTAGCAGATTGCATAAGTCGGGCTTTGAGAGCCGAGTACTGGATTAACCAGGACAAGGAAGCGAGGGCTCAGATTTTTAAAGCAAAGAAAGAGGAACGAGCAGTCATAAAGTAGTTCCAGCCTAGACAGAATCAAGAAGGAAAAGGCCAGACTGGTAATTCTGGCCAAAACAACAAACAGTCTGGGAAGAATAAGAGGAAAGGAAATGCCCCCAGTCAGGGTCAACAGAGGAATTACCCTCAAAAAAAGAATAATCGTGGAGGTGAGGGTAATAATAATGACTATCTAGTGTGCGCTCAGTGTGGGAAGAAGCACCGGGGAGTATGCAGATTAGGGACAAATGCTTGTTACCTTTGTGGCAAAGAGGGTCATTACGCAAGGAACTGCACTCTCAACAGTCAAAGTCAGAATCCTCAGTACCAGAATAGAAGTGCAAACAGACAGCCGCACGCGGTACAAGCATAGATTGAGGGCCCTTCGATTTCACAAGGAAGATTAGAGGCTCCGGAACCTCAAGCCAGGATTTATGCCTACACCATGGGGGATGCTGAAGCTGGAACCTCTAACGTTGTAACAGGTCAAATTTCTGTATCAATATTTAATACAATTGCTCTATTTGATTCTGGTGCCACTCATTCATTTATATCAATGGAATTTGCCTAGAAATTAGAAAGGGGCATTAATAAATTAGAACAACCTTTCAGAACTTCCCTTCCGTTAGGGGAAATTTTGTTGTCTGACTTTTGGATACGAAATGTTCCAATAGTCATTTGCGATAGAGAACTATATGTCGACCTTATTGCGATTAGACTCCAAGATTATGATGTTATTTTAGGAATGGATTTCCTAAGTAAGTACAACGCTAAGATTGATTGTCGAAAACGTTGTGTTATGATTGGTTTTCATGGTGAGGGAGAATTCAACTTCTACGGTCAGACCCGAAATTTCTCAAATAGGTTAGTATCGGCAATAAAGGCTTAGAAGATGTTAGCTAATGGATGTCAAGGATACTTAGCTAACATGGTAGATAAAGAGCAAGAAATGGAGTTAAAGCCGGAAGAAGTTCCTATTGTTAAGGAATATGTTGATGTCTTTCCAAAAGACTTATCAGGACTCCCTCCTGAGCTGGAAATTGCTTTTGAAATAGAGTTATTGCCGGGAGTTGCACCAATATCAAAAGCACCGTATCGTATGGCCCCAGGTGAACTCAGGGAACTCCAAGTGCAGTTGCAAGGACTGCTGGACAAGGGATTCATTCGTCAAAGCTATTCTCCGTGGGGAGCACCAGTTTTGTTTGTCAAAAAGAAAGATGGATCGCTGCGGATGTGCATCGACTATTGCGAGTTGAATAAGATTACGGTTAAGAATAAGTACTCTCTCCCTAGAATTGATGATCTTTTTGATCAACTCAGGGGAGCAGTGGTATTCTCTAAGATTGACTTGCGATCAGGATACCATCAGCTTCGAATCAAGGAGGTAGATATTTCTAAGATGGCGTTTCGAACACCCTATGGGCATTATGAGTTTCTTGTCATGCCATTTGAACTAACCAATGCACCAGCTGCCTTTATGGATCTTATGAACCGGGTATTCAAAGAATACCTAGATAAGTTCGTTATCGTTTTCATTGACGATATTTTGATCTACTCAAGGTCCATGAAGGAACATGAACAGCACCTTAGGATGGTGTTGGAAATGTTAAGACAAAATCAGCTTTATGCCAAGTTCACAAAATGTGAATTTTGATTGGAAAAAGTGCATTTCTTAGGTCATGTAGTTTCAAAGGAAGGAATTTCCGTTGATCCTGCTAAAGTGGAGGCAGTTAGTGCTTGGCCAGTGCCCAAAAACGTTACAGAGATACGGAGTTTTCTTGGTTTAGCTGGATACTACAGAAGTTTTGTTGAAGGATTCTCCAAGATTGCGACACCACTTATGGCCCTTACTCGAAAAGGGAAGAAATATGAGTGGATGCAGAAATGTGAAGAAAACTTCCAAGAGCTCAAGAGGAAGCTTACTAGTGCACCGGTATTGATAATTCCTGATGTTGACGCAGGACATTTTGTCATCTATAGTGACACTTCTAAAACCGGACTAGGAGTTGTCCTTATGCAAAGAGGAAATGTAGTCGCCTATGCTTCACGTCAATTGAAGGATCACGAACGGAACTATCCAACACACGATTTGGAGCTCGGGGCGGTGGTTTTCGCCTTAAAGATCTGGAGACATTACTTGTATGAGAATAGATGTGAGATTTATACCGATCATCAAAGTCTCAAATACATCTTTACCTAAAAGGAGCTCCATATGAGGCAGCGTAGATGGCTTGAACTCGTAAAGGATTACGATTGTGAAATCCTTTACCATCCTGGAAAAGCGAATAAAGTAGCAGATGCGTTAAGCAGGAAGTCATCTGGTATGCTTATGTCCCTTGGAACGTTATCCAAACCACTTCAGAAAGAAATTTCTGACTTCAACATAGAGATGATAACGGGGAAATTGGCCGTTCTGACTCTTCAGTCCAATCTCTTGGAATCCATTAAGCTTTATCAAGGAAAGGATTCCTTTCTGCTAAAGGCGCAACTTTTTGATGGAAAGAATAAGGAATTTAAGGCCTCTATGAATGGGCTAATTCTTTTCAAAGGAAGGATTTGTGTGCCTAACTTTGAATTTCTTAAGAAGCAAATCATGTCTGAAGCGCATGAAACGCCATACTCTATACATCCTGGGGCTACTAAGATGTACAAAGATCTCAAAGAGAATTTTTGGTGGCCAAACATGAAGAATGAAATTGCTGACTTTGTGTCCAAATGCCTAACTTGTCAAAAAGTTAAGGCTGAACAACAACAACCTGGCGGAGATCTTCAGAAAATTGAACTCCCAGAGTGGAAATGGGAACAAACTACTATGGATTTTGTAGTTGGGTTACCCAGGACCGCAAGTGGGAATGACATGATTTGGGTAATTGCAGATAGACTAACCAAATCAGCTCACTTCATTGCCATTAAAGCTACTTTTTCAGTCGAGAAACTGGCTGAAATTTATGTATCCAAGATTGTTAGGTTGCATGGAGTGCCAAAATCCATCATTTCAGATCGGGATGGGTGTTTCACCTCTTGATTCTGGAAGAGTGTTCACACGGCTATGGGATCAAACTTGAAGTTCAGTACATCTTTCCACCCTCAGACTGATGGAGAATCGGAACGCACTATCCAAACACTAGAAGATATGTTGAGGTCATGTGTTTTGGATTTCAAAGGAAGCTGGGATCAGAAGCTATCTTTGATCGAATTTTCATATAATAATAGTTATCACGTCTCAATTGGTATGGCTCCATTTGAAGCGTTATATGGAAGAAAATGTCGATCTCCAATCCATTGGCAAGAAGTTGGACAAAAGTAGCTTCAAACTACGGATTTTATCAAAAAAACCTCAGAGGATATCAAGATGATTAAACAAAGACTCAACGTAGCTTTTAGTCGACAGAAAAGCTACGGTGATAAACGTCGAAGACCTTTAGAATTCCAAGTTGGAGATTCTGTTTTCCTTAAGATTGCTCCTATGAAAGGAATTATGAGGTTTGGTAAGAAGGGAAAGCTAAATCCGAGGTACACAGGACCATTTGAAATCCTCGAAAGGATTGGAAAATTAGCTTATAAGCTTGCCTTGCCGCCAGCATTAGCTTCTGTACATGACGTTTTTTCATGTGTCCATGTTTAAAAAGTATGTATCTGATCCTTCTCATGTGCTAAGTCAAGAACCGATTGAAGTGCAAACGGATTTGACGTATGAAGAAACGCCAATCCGGATTCTGGACCGTGAAGAAAAGGTCCTTAGAAACAAGACCATTCCGATGGTTAAAGTGTTATGGCGGAATCATAACATTGAAGAAGCAACATGGGACCTTGAAGAATAAATAAGAAAGAACTATCCCAAGTTGTTGTGATTTTTGAGGGCGAAAATTTTTAAGGGGGGTAGATTGTAATAACCGACCTTTTTACAAATTTACGATTTCCTTTTTAGGGAATCGAAGTTTGTAATATGTATGTTTATGTGAAATGCTTGATTTGAATTATCAAAGCATTATTAAGTTGTTGTAATGTTTTAAGACTCGGTAATGAGTTATTTATACGAATATGAAGCCTTTTGGTTAAAAAGGGCTAAATTAGGGTTTACGATCCTATGTCGGTCAATGCCTGACCAAAATGATCTAAGATATAAGACCACTATAGAAAATCAAGCACATTATGTAAAGCAATAAGAATTAAGTGATTTTAAGTCCTAAGATGATTATGGATTTTTAAGAAATTAAGAAAGTATTAAGAGGATGACTAAGCAAAAGATGGAAGCCAAGTGCCCCCACCTTAGCCGGCCACCTCATAAGAAATTGACATGTCATGCTTCTAGGCTTAGTGACTAAGCACACTAGCCTTGCTTTGTTGGCAACTTGACCGGCCACTACATGGGTTCTATGAGCAAATATTTTGCTCTTGAGGACCAATATGCAATTTAGATATAACAAATTACCCTAAGCTATTGAGAGAATGACATGTGTACTTCTAGCCTTGGTGAGTAAGCATTGTAGCCTTGCTTACTTGGCTAGCTAGATTAAGCAAAATTCTCCACATAGGCCGGCCACCACAAGAAAGGGACACATCATGCTCCTAGCCTTGATGAGCAAGCACCTTAGCCTTGCTTGCTTGGCTAAGTATGATCTTCCACATGGCACTATGGCCGGCCACCAGGGTGGTTTTATGAGCAAAAAATTGTGCTCTTAGGGACTCATAGGCAAATATGGAAATAAGTGTTTCATTGAGAGCTTGACACCTCATATTTTTAGCTTTGCTTAGTAAGCATTGTAGCCTTGCTTACTTGGCTATGTGTTGTGCTTCAACAAGCAAAATCTTCCACATGACTCCACATAGGGCCGGCCACCACAAGGAGAAGACACCTCATGCTACTAGCCTTGATGAGTAAGCCCTTAGCCTTGCTTACTTGGCTAGCTAGAGCAACCACATGGCTCCACATAGGGTGGCCACCATAAGGAGAAGACACCTCATGTTTCTAGCCTTGATGAGTAAGCCCTTAGCCTTGCTTACTTGGCTAGCTAGAGCAACCACATGGTGCCACATATGGCCGGTCACCACAAGGAGAAGACACCTCATGTGTAATAACCCGAAATTTTGATGAACTTGTGATTTCCTTAGATACAAGGAAAATCTAAGTCTGAATCTTATATGTCAATATTGTAACGCCCCAACCTACGTAGGGCTGTTAGCATACATACTTGAACTTACATATAGCTTAAACTTACTTGGAGAAATGTGAATAAATTTTTTTTTTGAAACTTACATATATAATTAGGGTTTTCTGGAATCACCGGGTCAGCATCAGGAATTTCCGGTGCAGCAGGCTGATTCACAGGTGCTGGTGGTATTTCGGCATCAGGAGGTCCCTGATTCTGCTGAGCCAATTGAGCTCTAAGCCCACCTATCTCTTGTTGTTGGGCTAGCATCATCTCTCTTAGTTCATTCATCTGGGCCGCAAGATCTGTAATAACTAAATTTTTTTAACATTACGATTTCTTGTACAAAAATTCAAGCTGTACCATGAAGGTATTCATGAGAAAGCCCGAATAGGGTTTTTGTTAATGTTGTGAGTTCTTATGATTTTATAAGACTAAAAAATAATTGCTTAGCCAAGCATGTGATTTTTTTTAGTAAAAAGGAATAGAAAAATCTCATTGATTTTATGTGGTCAAAGTTTGACCATAAAAAGTCAAAGGTTGACTAAAAAGTGTCAAAACATGACAATGTTGAAAGATGGCAAGCAGTATGGGTAATATACTGCGAAAACCGTAATTACGGACAAGATAGCATGAATAGGATTTAAAACCACCATAGAAAAATCAAGCACACCTAGTAAGAAATAAAGGGCAAAAGGGCTTAAGGAAATAAGAAAAATTTTTATACAATCCGTTTTTACACAGATAAATTTTGGACTACAGTATAGTGTAAAAATACTGTATTTAGTAGATAACAGTATTGGAAATATCTGTGTTAACATAAAAATGAACTGTATATTAAGAGGAATAGCCAAGCAAGCCTTAATTAGGCTTACCTCATCAACCTTTATATTTATGACATCATAAATGGTATTAAGCAAGTTTAGAAAGAAATCATGGATTGTTCTAGGTGGTGAGGTGGCCGGCCATTGAAGGGCTCATTAGCAAATATTTTTGCTCCAAGGGTTTTTAAGCAAAAGTTGAACTAAAAATAATTCAAAAAGAAAATTTTTTTTTCACCTATAAATAGCCCATGGGGGGGGGGGGGGAGGGGGGCGGTTTTTGGCTTCAAAAATCAGAAAAAAACAGCCAAACTCTGCCCATTTTTCTTCTCAAAAATCCGGATATCCTAGTGTGAGCAAGAACAAAGAAAAAAATTTGAAAACCCAAGGGAAACTAGTTCAAGGGGGTGCTCGGTTTTTCTCTTCTACAAGTAAGAGTTTTGGAAAAAAATTGGTACCTTTTCTAGGCCTAGTAGCCGGTTGTGTTAGGGAAAGAAAGTGAGGAAAATTTAGAGTGGTTTGTGGCTGGTTTTGGTTCAAGCAAAAACCAAGAGATCAACACCAATTTTGGTGCAATTTGGTGGGTGAAACCGGTCTAGGAGGGAGAGAAATTGAAAGCCAAAACCCTAGCCCAAAATCTTGAGTTAATCAAGGTAATTTTTCCCTAGACCTCAAACTCTTTAAATTGAGCATTCAATTTGAAATTTATTTGTATTTCAAGTTGAAATTGTAAGAGCATAAGCTCAATTTAATTTTTGTGCCAAGATTAGGAATTAGGTTATGTGCTTGTGTTAGGATAAGGGTGGTTTGATTTATGAATTGCAATGCTTGTTTTAATTTTTGTGATTTACATGCTAAATGTTTGATATGTTGTATGTCCCCAAGTATGTTCAAGCATGATGACGAATATGGTATGTTAGGTTGCTAGAATAAAACTAGAATGTTTGGTATGGAATTGTGCAACCTAGAACCATGCAAACTTTGGTTGATCCAAAGTCTATTAGGGTTTGCATGGAGTTGTTGGAGAATGAGTTTAAAGAAAATCTTACGTTAGAAAATGCTACATGTCTATTTTCTAGGCTCCCGCGTGTTCGGTTGAGTTAGATTACGCGAAATAGGACGTAAAATGAATTTTAAACCAAAACTGCCATTTTCGGATGAAAACTGCCCAGTTTCTGGAAAATCAGTTTTTGAGGGCTTTAGAGGCCGAATTTGGAAAAACTCAAAACATGAAAGTTGTAGAGAAGGGTTTTTCCTAGGGGACAACTTAAACAGTTTCCAAAATGAGGCTACAACGGCCTCGGTTTTTATGAAAACCCGAGCCTGACCGTGCCCAGGATTTATGCACGGCCAGGTGAGTTCAAACGGAAATAGGAGCATATTAAAGTCCGAACTGGGTTTTTCTCAAAACATGAAAGTTGTAGGACGTTTCGAGATCTAAAACTTTTCTGAAGACAAATTTTTCAGATTCGACTTAGATTTTTAAATAGAAATTGGATTTTAAAAACTGTGCAGGAAACAAGAAATTCCTGCACAGGATTTTCTAATACAGTGCAGGAAAAGAACATTTCGGCACATACACTGATAAATTAATTATGGAAAGACTGTTCCAAAGGCAGTTTCTAATACTTAATAATTTTACTCAAGATTTATAATTTTTCATATGATAAACAAAGAAATTTTTATAGTAAGTATTGAGTTTTTTCAAAAGAAAAAAAAAAAAAAAAAAAAGGGTTTTTAATCAAAAGCCAAATTTAACCCAAGTGGGGTAAGTTTTAAACCCTAGGGTTACACAATGTAACCAAATAGATGGTTTTTATCAAGGGGACATATAACTCAGATTTTGTAAGAATGTTGGTTAAATCACCAACATTTCTAATCTTTATCTATGTCCTGTAACAGAAGAGTGAGTACTGTGGTATCCGACTGGATCAGTACAATACCGGACATAGTGAGTAAGGTAAGTACAACTCCGCCTACAGCATAGGCTTTTGTTGATACTTACTCAAGTATGGTTGATGTATGTTGTGATGTATGTTGTAATGTATTTTTAGAATTGTATAATAGGATACGTTTTAGGGTATAATAAGGGTATGTCATGATATACTAAGTACATGGCTATATTATGAGATATGTTATGTTAAGATATGATTATGAATTGTGCATGTGTGACATCATGATGCATGTCCACAAAAAAAGAATAAGGACCAAAGTATGAAGGATGAAAAGATAAGTATGATGGCAAGCAAGCTTGCCTGTGTCGTACCGACCCATCCAAGGTCGGGTTGGACTGGACTGGCCGCTCCAACGACTCCATAGTTGCGCGCCCGGTATGAACACTCATGTAAGGGGCCCATAAGATAAGTCAAGTTAAGATAAGTATGAAAGTATGTTATAAAAGAATAAGCAAGCATAATGAAGCATAAATGGCTCATGTATGAATATGATAAGTTAAGATGTGACATGTAGAAGTAGGTTATATTTGTATGGTTTGTATTATTTGTGTGCGGATATTAATGTTGTACTTGCTGAGCGAAAGCTCACAACTTACGTCTATACTGTAGGTAAGCAACCTACGGGCACATGTTGATGCAAGATGGCGAGTGTGGCAGGGCGAGCTGTGAAATGTGGGATATATAGCCGCTACGCGTTTTGTCCTTTATGAATCATTTTTATTGGTATTCGACCGATGCTATTTAGTTATTACTCGTGCACACATACGTTTTAAAAAAAAAAAAAAAATTTCTGCTGTTTTCGTTAAGTAATTATTTAAAATATGTATATATGTATGTATGATAACGGCCTGTGCTAGGCGGGTCGTTACAAGATCAACTTCTTGGGTCTGTGCCATTCTACGCTTTGGTGGCATGGTTCTACACAGAAAATTTATGAAATAAGCTTCTTATTTTAATAACTTAACTTACTTGGGCCGTGGCGGAAACGATGTGAGGCAAGGTGAAGTAGGCTGGCAGGATACCGTTCTGATACCAAACTGTAATGCCCCAACTTACGTAGGGCTGTTACCATACATACTTGAACTTACATATAGCTTAAACTTACTTGGAGAAATGAGAATAAATTTTTTTTTTTCAAACTTACATATATAATTAGGGTTGCTCATATGGTAAACTTGTCATGCATACATACTGGGATGAAAAACATACATAATTCTTACAACTTACTCGAGTCTTTAAATCCTCATATTTTTGTACAACGTAACTTACTTTAAAATATATATGTATATATATAAACTTAGCAGAACTTGCGGAAAAATTTGCGTAGTGGTATCCCACACCGCCCTTCACTCGCCGCATCGTCCACCTGGCTCACCAATTAAGCTGCAAGCCTCCTACCTACAGTATGGAATATACTGATGAGCTTTCGCCCAGCAAGTACAAACATGATCTCACAAAACGGAACAAATATCGTGTAACTTATGCATGAATCAATTATGTACAATTATGAATCTTTTATGACCAATTATTGACTTGAACTTATTATCTTGCTTAACATATGGGCCCCTTGTGTACGTACCAAAAGCGCGCAATCCTCAGAACGTCAGGGTTTGCAAGGCCCTTAACAATTCTGGAAATCATAAACATAACCCTTCACGATCTAGCGGAAGGTTGATTATCATTATACCCTCACGTATTATCGAGAGGTTGATAATCATAAACTTAAAACATGTATCCTCCACCTAGCGGGAGGTTGGTACGACACCTTGCTTGACTTGGTTTAGTCTTAGTCTTGTATATTCCAAAGCTAAGAATCTTTAATTGTGATCTTATTAATTATGATGCACATGAGACATAAACATGGCATAACCATAAATCATGGCATAACTTGATATATCATGTCTTATCATGACTTAACATGACTTAACATAGCTTAAAATGTCTTAACATGGCTTAACATAGCTTAACATGACATGGCATAGCATAACATGGCATAACATAGCATAGCATGACATAACATGGCATACATGGAACATGTCATATATTTGAAAATAGCTTACTATTTTCCATATTGTAGGTGAGGTTTGTACTTACCTCGTCTACTATGTCCGCTAATGTGCCGCTCCAAGTCCGGACACAATAGCAGGTTATCTCCTGCTATAATAAAGGTCATAGGTAAGGATTAAAAATGTTGGGGGATCTATCCAATATCCATACATAACCTTAGTTATATGTTCCCCATATAAGCACATGATAACTTACTTGGTTACAACAAGTAACCCTAGTGTTCAAGGTCTACCACACTTGGATTATAACTTATTAGGTTACATAGGGTAACCTTTGGGCTTTGGGCCCAGTCCAATAATCTGGGTATCCTTCCCGATTACTGTTGGTCATCATCTAGTCTACCCAAATTTTAAGACAATTTGAGTCTAAATTTCCTTTTGTTTTTCTTTGGAAAAACTTAACATTTTATATCTCTTTTTATACAAAAATCCTTTGTTCAACTTATAAAATTTTGGGATTCTTAGAATGGGGTTTGAAAAAGTCATTAAGTGTTGGAACTACCATTGGAACAGTTTCCACAATTAACTTATCAGTGTTTGTGCAAGAATGCCCTTTTCTTGCACTGTTTTAGAAAATCCTGTGCAGGAATTTACTGTTTTCTGCATAGTTTTTAGAAATTCAGTTTTATTTAAAAATTGGGGCTGAATTTGGAAAAGTTGTCTTCACGAAAGTTTTAGATCTCGAAAAATCCTATAACTTCCGTGTTTTGTACAAAACCCAGTTCGGAATCTAACCCCTTTGTTTTCCCCGTTGAACTCACCTGGCCGTGCATGAAGTCTGGGCACGGTCAGTCTCGGATTTTTGTAAAAACCGAGGCCGTTGGAGCCTTAGTTTGGAAAACCGTTTGCGATTCCCCCTAGGAAAAACCTTTCTCTACAACTTTCATGTTTTAAGTTTTCCCAAATTCGGCTTCTAAGGGCCTCAAAACTTGTTTTCCAGAAAACTGGCCAGTTTTTACCCGAACTGGCAGTTTTTGGGTTTAAGTTCATTTTACGTCCTAATACGGGCACTCTACCTCAACCGGCTGCACCGGAAGCCTAAGATCAGTCATGCAACGTTTTTCTAACGTAAATTTTCTTTAAACACATTATTGATCATACCCATGCAAACCATTATTGATTTTGTACCAACTAGGGTTTGCATGGTTCTAGGTTGCACAAATTCAACTTGAAATACACTTAAATTTCAAATTGAAGCTCAATTTAAAAGTTTAGGGCTAAGGGAAATTACCTTGATTCAACACAAGGCTAGGTTAGGGTTTGGTCCACTTTTTCTCCCTTGCTTAGTGCTAGAACCGGCCTCCCTAGCTTGGAAACCCTTCAAAATTTTCAGCCACTACTTGCTTCAAAATCCGGCCACTACTTCAATTTTCTCTTCCTTTCTTTTCCTCTCACCACAACCGGCCTCTCCTAGGCTAATGGGTAACGAAAATTTTCAACCCTTGCTTGTTGTTTCAACAAGAAAACCGACCTCCCCCTAAGTCTTTTCCCCTTGGGTTTTCAATTTTTTTCTCACTTCTCCTTTCCTCCTTATGCTCGGTTTTTGAGAGAGAATTTTGGCAAAGTTTGGCTAGATTTTCTAATTTTTTGAACAAATGGGTCACCTATTTATAGGTGATTGGAAATTTCTGAAAATTACTAAAAAGTCCTTGAACTAGGATGTATTTGCCCAAAAGGGCTCTTAGGTGGCCGGCCAAGGTGGGCTAGAACCATCCAAAATTCTTTCCATAATTTTCTTTAATTCAAGAAATGATGTAATAAATCCATGGTGAGGTGATGTCATCTTAAGGCCTTGTTTGGCTTTTCTCTTAATATGCAGTCCATTTTTATGCTAACACAGATATTTTCAATACTGCTATCTACTAATAACAGTATTTTTACACTAAACTGCAGTCCAAAATTTATCTGTGTAAAAATGGTCTGTATAAAAATTTTCTTATAACTTGAAGCCATTTGGCCCTTGATACCCTAATTAATGTGCTTGATTTTTCTATGGTGGTTTTAAATCTTATTCATGCTATCTTGTCCGTAAAGATAGTTTTCGCAGTATATTTCCCATACTGCTTATCATATTACAGTATAGTCATATCTTTGACCTTTTTTAGTCAACCTTTGACTTTTTCGGTCAAACTTTGACCAACATAAAATCATAGAATTTTTCTTCCCTTTTTGCTCAAGGTCACATGCTTGGCTAAGCAAACTGCTTATTGAGTCTCATAGTTAATTAAATGAGAACTCAAATATTTACTGATAAAATTATGAATTTCACATTGATACTCATAATTTTCATGAAATATTATATAAACACATAGTACAAACTTAAATTTCTTATGTACAAGGAAATCATGAGTCCGTAGAAATTTTTGGTTACTACAAATATGAAACTCATGATCTGAGTTGAATATCAGTATATGTTTGAGTTCTCGTTTAATTTGTTACGACACTCAATAATAGTTTGCTTAGTTAAGCATGAGGCCTTTTGAGAAAATGGCATAATAGGAATTTATGATTTTATGCCGGTCAATGTTTGACTAGGTTGACCTAAGGTTTGACTGATATGGTACTGCAGTGTAATTAACAGTATGGAAATTATACTGCGATAAACCATCATTACGGACAAATAAGCAAGAATAAGGTTCAAGACCATCCTAGAAAAATCAAGCACATTATTTAGGACAATAAGGACTAAGTAGTTTCAAGTCCTAAGAAAATCCTATACGCAGTCCAGTTAAGTGCAGATAAATTCTGGACAGTGGTCCAGTACAATTATGCTGTTATTAGTTAAAAACAGTATTTGAAATGGACTGTATTTAGGAGGAAGGCCAAATGGGGTCTTATGGGATGACACCTCATCCTTAAATGGATGACTAAGCAAGAATTGGAAGCCAAGTGGCTCCACCATAGCCGGCCACATTTAGGGGCCAAAGTGCAAATATTTTATCCTTTAGGGGCCAAAGTGCAAATATTTTATCCTTCAGGGACTAAAGTATAATTTTAAGAAAAGTAAGTAATAATGAATAAGTATGTAAATTATGGAATTTATGGATTTTCCTAATTAAGCCTCCAAATCCAACTAGGCTAATGATCGGTTACAAGCTCGGTTACCTTGGCAACCAAGGAAAATAAGTTAGGGTTTGGTGAACCAAGTTGGCTTAACCATGTTCTTCCACATGGACTCATTATGGCCGGCCACCTCATGTGATCAATGAGCAAATATTTTGCTCTTAAGAATCCATATGCAAGTGTGGAAATAAGAATTTCACTAAAAATTTGAAGAATTGACATGTCATGCTCCTAGACTTAGTGACTAAGCACACTAGCCTTGCTTGGTTGGCTAAGTGTGATCTTCCACATGGCACTATGGCCGGCCACCTTAGTGGTTCTATTAGCAAAAAGTTTGCTCTTAAGGGCCAATATGCAATTGTGAAAATTAGAGTTTCACTAGAACTTGATACATCATGCTTCTAGGTTGGTGACTAAGCATACTAGCCTTGCTTACTTGGCTAGCTAGAGCAACCAAAATTCTCCACCTATGGCTGGCCAATACAAGAAAGAGACATGTGTGTATGTAGCCTTGATGAGCAAGCTCCCTAGCCTTGCTTACTTGGCTAGCTAGAGCAACCAAAATCCTCCACATGGTTCCACATAGGGCCGGCCACCATAAGGAGAAGACACCTCATGTTTCTAGCCTTGATGAGTAAGCCGTTAGCCTTGCTTACTTGGCTAGCTAGAGCAACCACATGGTGCCACATATGGCCGGTCACCACAAGGAGAAGACACCTCATGCTACTAGCCTTGATGAGTAAGCCCTTAGCCTTGCTTACTTGGCTAGCTAGAGCAACCACATGGTGCCACATATGGCCGGCCATCATAAGGGAGAGACACCTCATGCTCCTAGCCTTGATGAGTCAACCATCTAGCTTTGCTCACTTGGCCATCTAGAGCATCCATGACCGGCCACCACATAGGAGCTAGAAGCAAAAATGTTGTTCTTGAAAACCAATAAGCAATTTTAGAAGTAAAACTTTCACCTATAAATAGGTGGGGTTAGTCCACCTTGTGGACATTTTAGTGAAACCAAAATTATGCAGCTCGTTCTCTAGTCCCTTATCCCCTAGGAGCCGAGCAAAGAAAGAAAGAAAGAAAAGAAAAGAGAGAGAGAGAGAGAGATAGAGATCGGATTTGTTGAGAGAGCATAAGAAGAAAATTTCTCAACCGAAGTATAGATCCGCTCTCTTGGATCCTTAGGTAATTCTCTCCACTCTCTAGCTCTCCAATTAAGTTTTGATTTAAGGTTTAAGTGTATTTTCATGTTGGGAAAGTAAGAGTTTGAGCTCACTTTTAAGTTTCATGCACTAGGGTTTTGTTAAGTGCTTGTATGTGCTTGATTAGGATTTGCTAATCTCTAATTAGGGTTTGGTGTAAGTTTATGATAATTTGGGTTAGAGGTAAGTAGGCTGTGTGATTGCCTACTATATGTGTGCTATATGTTCTCTCATGCTGCAAAGATGATGTTTTATAGTTAAGTACGAAAAAGGTTATGTATGTTGCAATTAGGGTTCAAGAAAAACCCTAAATTGGTATAGATTACCATTTGGGTTTGTAAGAAGTTATATGGTTAAGAAATAATGTATGATTATGAAAATTTTATGAAATGCCCTGCATGCTTGACATAGGCTCATGGTTTTAACCGTTCAAGGTAGTGTGCGCGTAATTTTACGTCATAACCAACCGAAACGAAAACTGCCAGTTTTGATTTAAAACTGGACAGTGATCTGGAAATAGGATTTTGAGGCCCTTAGACGCCGAATTTAAGAAAAGTCAAAACTACAAAGATGTAGAAAAGTGAAAATCCTAGGGGGCTGTATGGACAGATTTTGAAAAATAAGCTCCAAAGGCTTCCGTTTTTATGAAAACCCGAGCCTTGGTCTGCCCAAACCCTGTGCACGGCCAGCCGGTTTCAACCAGGGATATGAACAAGTTAAATGCAGAATTAGGTTTTGAGTAAAACACAAAAGTTGTAGTATTATTCGATGTCTACAACTTTCATGAAGAAATAGTTTTCAAATTCTAAACAGATTATTAAGATAAAATTAGATCTTAGAAACTGTGCAGGAAACAGGAAATTCCTGCACAGGATTTTCAGAAAAACAGTGCAAAAGCAGGAAATTCCTACACATGCACTAATAACTGAAAATTAAGAAACTGATTTCAAAGATTGTTTTCAGAGCTTGACAAGTTAGGCCCAAGGTTACTGTTAGTAATCTAATAAGACACTATTCAAGTATGACTGGGCCTGGTACCCAGGGTTACCTGTAGTAACCTAACAAAATACTGTTTAAATCTAGTTAGGTCATGAGCCCTAGGGTTACGACAACTAACCAAACGAGTTATCATAAGAAGATGTAGGGGACATATAACTAGGGTTACTCATGGATGTTGGTTAAGATACCAACATTTAATGATTATGATTTATGATAACATAGGACGATCCTTACCTTACGTCCTTTTTGAAAACAGGAAGTTAATATGTTGTTGCAATTAATAGGAGCAACAAACTCAGGACGTAACGTAACAGGTAAGTACAACTCCGTCTATAGCATGGACAAAATATTTTTGTTGCATGGCATGTTTTCAAGAAATCATGTATTGATTTACATGATTTACTTAGGTTATGATGTTTTATATTATGATGTTATGATGATTTATGTTATGATGTTATGATGTTTTATGTTATGATATTATGATGTCTTATGTTATGATATTACGATGATTTATGTTATGATGTTATGATGTTATGATGTGTTATGACGTTTTATGTTATGGTGTATTATGTTTTGTTATCGTGACATCACGAAGCATGTTCACGAATATCAAATCACAGAGCAAAAATAAAGATAAGACAAGCTAATGTTATTATGTCGTACCGACTTGCCACAAGGGCGGGTTTAAACGGTTTAGTCTATGGTTTGAGTTGGATTAGACTGGCCTCCTCCAACTACTCCATGGCTATATACCACGGTACGTGCACGCATGACATGTAAGGGAACAGAAACCTAATCAACTTAAGAAAGTATAACTGATTCATAAGAAAGCATAATCGGTTCATGCATTCTTTTATTAAAATGTTCTGCGGATTGAATATTGTGCTTATTGGGCATAAGCTCATTACTTACGTTCATGCTGTAGGTAAGCAACCTACCAGCAATACTTGATGCAAGACTGTGGAGGGCTGGCACTGCAACTGTGAAATGTGGGATGGACATCGCCACGGGTTTTGGAAAATATGTTTTGTAAATTATGTTTGTAAAATATGTTTATGTTATGTTACGTTATAATAAAGTAGTGGTATGGGTAAGGAAAAGTTTTCAAGTATGATGGCAATAAGTTGCCTCGTGTCGTACCGATCCGTACTAGGTCGGGTTTGGTCCGCAGTTTGAATATGATAGCTTTCAATTGAGGTATGAAATGAAAGCTCGGTACTCGAGTGAGTACTTATAAATAAGTATAAGTACAAGTTAAGTTTTGGGGTTTGAGTTTAAAAGAAAAAAAAATTTACTCTCAAATTTTCAGTAAGTCTAAGTATCTAAATTAAGAATTAAGTTAAGTAAGTACGAAGTCACGACCCTGCGTAGGTCGGGGCGTGTCAGAGATGGTATCAGAGCAAGTTTCCTGCCATCCAGTTTCACAGTTCTACCGCCAGCGCCACAGTTTTGTAAGTTTGTTTTCTTACTCTGTTTTATATAGTAATTATATGAGATTATAATGATGAAGACATGAACTTGGTGTCAAACCTGGGTGTGACTGAAGAGAACCGTGAGGTTCCGTTGGCATTCCGAGGAATGGAGGAGGAGTCACGCATCTTCGGTAAGACCCAAGGAGTGACTGCACGGTGGATCAAAGTTGCACAGCGGAAGCGTGATGGATACTTTGGATAAGTTATGCTTATGATGTGATATGATGAATCTCTAAGTATGATACGATAAGTTATGATGTTTCCATGATAGGATATGATAAGAAATGAATAGGCTTCGAGATTAGATATGCCTATTACCTCACCTTGGTATGGTAATAACCAGGAACTTTTCATTCTAAGGAATTGGATCAACACCATGGAAGTTAAGTTTTATGTTTACGAAACTTTTGTCCCCATAAGAATAATATTAGATAGGGGAAAAAGGTTTGGTGCTGCCTTAGCTTTAAGGTGGCAAATAGGCAATGTGCAAATATGAGTTAAATGTTACCAACGATAATTTAGTAGACTATGATGCTGACTATGAGTCTGATGATGAAATTAATGAGGTTGGAATTTGTAATATCCAAAAATTTTCATGAACTCATGATTTTCTTATATATAAGAAATCTAAAGTTTGTACTATGTGTTTATGTGCAATTGTATGAAAATTATGAATACCAATACAAAAATTCATAATTTTATCAGTGTAGGGTTGAGTTCTCGGTAAATTAATTACGAGACTCCATAATAGGCCTTTTAAGGAAAAAGGCATGACGGAATTTCATGAATTCATAATGGTCAAAGTTTGACCAAAAAGTCAAAGTTTGACTAGAATAAGTCAAAGGTTGACCAGAGTAAGATGGTACAGTGATATGATAAGCAGTATGGGAAATATACTGTGAAAACCGTCTTTACAGACGAAATAGTATAATTAAGTTTTAAAACCACCATAGAAAAATCAAGCACCTAAAATAGGATATTAAAGGCCAAATGGCTTTAAATAAAAAGAAAAATTTTTATACAGTCCAACTATACACAGATAAATTTTGGACTGCAGTCAAGCAAAACAGTACTGAATTGTACTGTGTATAAGTGAACACAGTATTAGGAATATCTGTGTTAGCATAAAAGTGGATTGCATATTGAAGAAAAAGCCAAACAAGGCCTTAGGATGATGACATCATTCTACCACCAAATTATGACATCATTTTGGATTAAAGAAAAATTGGAAAGTAATATGTGCTTGTTCTCCAAGGAATGGCCGGCCACCTATGCACCCTTGGTGTGCAAATCCTTGCTTCTTCAAGGACCATTTTGCAATTTCAAAGAGTTCTTCTTCACCTATAAATAGGTGAACCCATTGTTCAAAAAAATTAGAAACCTTAGCTAGATTATGCCCAATTTTTCCCTCACCAAATCCGAACTTGAGAGGCCAAGAGAGAAGAGAGAAAAATCAAAACCCAAGGGGGGAGAGCATAGGGGGTGGTCGGATTGCACCTAGAGTCAAGGAAAAAGTTTGAAAAAAATTTGGAACCCATTCTAGGCCAAGTGGCCGGTTGTGGGAAAGCAAGAAAGGGGAAGAGAAAAGTGAAGAAGGAAAGTGTGGAGAGTGGCCGGATTTGGTAGGATCAACCACCAAGCGAGGCCAAATTTTCGGTACCCATTTTGAGGGTGAAAACCGAGTGGGAGGAGAACAAGGAGGAAGGAAAAAGTGGACCAAACCCTAGCCCAAAATTTTGAGTTAATCAAGGTAATTTTTCCCTAGATCTCAAACTTTTTAAATTGAGCTTTAAATTTGGAAATTTAAGTGTATTTCCAAGCAAGGGATGTAAGAGCATAAGCTCAATTTACTTATTGCCCTAGACTAGTTTAGGTGTGGTGCTTGATTAGGTATTAAGGGTGGTTTGGTTTAATGGCTTTGATTGGTTATGTTTATGCTTGTTTGAATATTAGGGTGCATGCTAGATGAATGATGAATTGTATGTCCCCTGTTTTATGTGCAAGCCGGTTCTAGAATTGCATGCTAGGTTGTTGGTTTCGATTATGGAATGGTGAGACAACCTAGAACCATGCAAACCTAGGCTAGGACAGTTCGGTTTTTGGTTTGCATGGGCGCGTTTGAGTAGCATGATTGTTCATGTGGGACGTTAGAAAACGCTGCATGTATGCTATCTAGGCTCCCGCGTGTTTGGTTGAGTTAGATTTGCGACAATAAGACGTAAAACGAATTGAAGAATGAAAACTGCCAGTTCGGGTACAAACTGGCCAGTTTTCTGGAAAGTGAAATTTGAGGCCTTTAGAGGCCGAATTGGGAAAAACGTAAAACATGAAAGTTGTAGAGAAGGGATTTTCCTAGAGGACATGGCAGACAGTTTTTGAAAATAAGGCACCAAAGGCCTTCGTTTTTGCAAAAATCCGAGCCTGACCGTGCCCAGGATTTATGCACGGCCAGGTGAGTTCAAACGGAAATATGAACATGTTAGAGTCTGAATTAAATTTTTCGTAAAACATGAAAGTTTTAGGATTTTTCGAGAACTAAAACTTTCATGAAGACAAATTTTTCAAATTCAAATTGGATTTTTAAACTGACATGGATTTCTAAAGACTGTGCCGGGAACAGGAAATTTCTGCACAGGATTTTCTAAAACAATACAGAAAAACTATATTTTTGCACCAACACCAATGTTTTGACTGTGAAAACTGTTCCAATGGCAGTTTTCAGCCTTTAATGATTTTTATAGAGTCACACTTTAAAAACCACGAATTTTCAAGTTAAACAAAAGATTGTTGTCAAATTTTCCAAATTTGGATTTTTTTAAAAGCCAAAGTATAGTAACAAGAGATTGACGGATAGTAACCGGGAAGGATACCCGAGTTACTAGGCCAAGCCCAAAGCCCAAGTTTGACCCATAGAGGGTTGACCATAGTGACACGCCCCGACCTCCCCACGCCGAGTCGTGTCTTCTCGTACATACTTAACTTAAATCTTAAAGCCTTAAACTTACTGAAATTTCCAGAGTAAATTTTTTTTTTATTTTTTTTTATTTTTTATAAACTTATACTTTAAATTCAAACTTAAATTTGACTTAATCTTATACTTATACTCATACATGAAATTTAACTTATCCTCATACATACACAAAGGACCAACCACGTGAATGGGGATCGTTACATTACTTACTTAACTTACTTATTGATTCACATACTTTAAATTCATACTCATACTTGTATAGGTACATATTCGAGTACCGAGCTTTTAAACCTTATTTGAAAGCTATCATATGCAAACCGTGGACCAAACCCGACCTAGTACGGATCGGTACGACACGAGGCAACTTGCTTGCCATCATACTTGAAAATTTTTCCTTAACTTGTTCTTGAAAATAATTTCTTAAAAATAGTTTTCTTCTTAAAAACAATTCATTGCCCATACTATCACTTTATTATATCATAATATAACATAACACATTATACAAATATATTTTACAAAACATATTTTACATAACATAATTTTACAAAACTCGTGGCGGTGTCCATCCCACATTTCACAGTCTGTAGCGCCAGCCCTCCACAGTCTTGCATCAAGTATTACTGGTAGGTTACTTACCTACAGCATGAGCGTAAGTAGTGAGCTTATGCCCAGTAAGCACAATATTCAATCCGCAAAACATTTTAATAAAAGAATGCATGAACCGATTATGCTTTCTTATGAATCAATATAGCTTTCTTATAATAACTTGATTCCGTTCCATTATATGTCATACGTGTACTTACCGTGGTACATTGCTATGGAGTGGCTGGAGGCGACCAGTCCAATCCAATTCAAACCATAAACTAAACCATTTAAACCCGCCATTGTGGCAAGTCGGTAACATTAGCTTGTCTTATCTTATTTTTACCTTGTGATTTAATATTCGTGTACATGCTTCGTGATGTCACGATAATAAAACATAAATCACCATAACATTATAACATGAATCATTGTAATATCATAACATAAACTATCATAACATCATTACATAATTCATCATAACCTCATAACATAAATCATCATAATATCATAACATAAAATATCAGAACATAAAATATCATAACATCATAACATAAATCATAGCATAAACTTATCATAACATAACTTCATAGCATAACTTATTATAACATAAGCTTATCATACATACTTCATAGCATTACTTAAACTTATCATAACATAACTTCATAGCATTACTTATTATAGCATAAGTTTATCATACATAACTTCATAGCATTACTTAAACTTATCATAACATAACTTCATAGCATTACTTATTATTACATAAGCTTATCATACATAATTTCATAGCATTACTTAAACTTATCATAGCATATGCATCATAATATAAACATATATAAATCATGTAAATCAATTCATGATTTCTTAAAAACATGCCATGCGACAAAAACGTTTTGTCCATGCTGTAGGCGGAGTTGTACTTACTGTTACTGCGTCTTGAATCAAAATTCCTCACTCAAACAGGTCGTTTTCCTGTTTCCAAGAAAATCATAGGATGAGTATCATCCTATCATAATAACATAATGATTCTAATTGCTAACTACAAATCCTAAATTTCAACTCCTTTTTGAAATTTAGTAAGAACTCTAATATTTTGAAAACCGGGCCTAAAAATCAATTTATAAAATTTGGTTCTTTTCCCACAAATCTAGTGCAGGGATTTTCTTACTTCCTGCACTGTTTTTATGATAAATCTTTATCTTAAATTCTGTTTAGAATCTGAGAAAACTTTCTTCATGAAAGTTGTAGATCTCAAAAAATATTATAACTTTGGTTCTTTACTGAAAACCCAGTTCTGTCTTTAACTTAATCATTTTTGAGGTTGAAACCTGCTGGCCGTGCATACTGGGTCTGACCTGCCCAGGAATTCTTAGTCTCAGATTTTTGTAAAAATAAAGGTCTTAAAGGCTTTATTTCCAAAAACTGTCTGCGCTAGTCCCTAGGATTTTCCCTTTTCTACAACTTTGTAGTTTTGACTTTTCCAAGATTCGGCCTCTAAAGGCCTCAAAATCTTGTTTTCCGAAAAACCGTCCAATTACAAACCCTAATTAAACGTACCAAAACCCTTGTGCATGAAACTTAACAAAATGAACTCATGCTCATACATATTGAACATACACTTAAATCTTAACTAAAACTTGAATGAAGAACTAGAGGATAAAAAGATTTACCTCAAGTTCCACTGATGGAATTCTTAAATTAGGGTATTAAAATTTCCCTCACACTTCCTACACTAAACCGAAAACTCTTTCTCTAGTTTTCTTTTCTTTCTTTTCTCTCCTCTCTTTGCTCGGCACCTAAGGGCAGAAACTAGAGAGTATGTGCAGTTGTGTGTGTGTTGGCTAACAAAATACAATGAGAGAACCTTCACCTATTTATAGGTGAAGCATAAACTTCTGAAATTGCTTACTAGCCCTTATAAGAATCATATTTTGCTCCTAACCTCCTATGAGGTGGCCGGCCCTCCTTGCCCCTTTTTGCCAAGTAGCAAAGCTAGGAACCTTGAGGTGTCCTTCTCCTAAGTTGGCTGGCCTTAGGTGGAGCCTTGAGCTTGCTTTTGTTAACCATAAGCAAGGCTAATATGCATACTAAGCAAGCCTATGAAGCATGAGGTGTCAAGAGCCAAAGGAGTTCATGAAATCCATCTTTTGTAATTTATGCAATGGTCCCTAAGGCCAAAATACTTCTCCTTTAGTCCCTATGTGGTGGCCGGCCATGCTTGCAACATTTGGCCAAGTAGCAAAGCTAGGGAAGCTTGCTAAGCAAGGCTAGGAACCATGAGGTGTTTTCTTCTTGTGATGGCCGGCCCTAGGTGGCACCATGTGGTTGTTCTAGCTAACAAAGTAAGCAAAGCTAATGGCTTACTCATCAAGGCTAGGTTGCAATGTGTCTTTTCCTTGTGAGGCCAGCCATGTTTTGGGACATGTGGCTTGTCCTTGTTCACCAAGTAAGCCAAGCTAGGAGACTTACTCATCCAAGCTACATAGGTGAGGTGTTTCTTCCTTATGGTGGCCGGCCCTAGGTGATGTGTTGGCAATGTCTTAGCTAACCAAGTAAGCAAGGCTAAGAGCTTACTCACCAAGACTATGAACATGATGTGTCTTGCCCTTATGATGGCCGGCCTTAGATGGGTTGATGTGTCAATGCCTTGGTCTTCCATGTGAGCAAGGCTAGGATGACTTACTCACCAAGGCTAGTCCATGAGATGTCATTTCCTCATGGTGGCCGGTCTTGGTGTGGTCTTGGCTTGCCAAATAGGTGAAGCTAGGTTTGCTTACTCACCAAGGCTAGGCCATGAGGTGTCTAACCAAGGTGATGGCCGGTTCTTAAGTGTCAACTTAGCTTGCCAAGTGAAACTAGGTAGGCTTACTCACCAAGGCTAGGTTGCAATGTGTCTAACCATGGTGATGGCCGGTTATGTGTGGCACCATGTGGTTGCTTTTGGTTGCTCTAGCTAGCCTAGTAAGCAAGGCTAGGGAGCTTGTTCATCAAGGCTACATACACACATGTCTCTTTCTTGTATTGGCCGGTCATGGTGCCTAGGTGTGCAAGCCTTGGCTTGCCAAGGTGCAAGGCTAGTGTGCTTAGTCACCAATCTAAAAGCATGATGTGTCAAATCCTAGTGAAACTTTAATTTTTCACAATTGCATATTGGTTCTTAAGAGCAAACTTTTTGCTCATTGAACTACTAAGGTGGCCGGCCCTAGTACCATGTGGAAAATCATACTTAGCCACACATGCTAGTGTGCTTAGTTACTAAACTTAGGACATGATTTGTCAATTTTTAATGATACTTAAAATCTTTTAATTTGCATAACACTTTTCAAAAGCAAGATCCCTTGCTCAAAAAGCCATGATGTGGTCGGTTCTCATGATGACACATGGAACAATGTGATTGGTTCTAGCTAGAGTTATCAAATTCAATCTTAACTTGTCTTTCTTGGTTTCCAACCAAACTAACTAACTAGAATTGGATCATTGACTTAATTGAACTAAGAAACTTTACTTAAAAAGTCCCCGATTCAAAAATTTACATAATTGCTGATAAGTCTACAATTTTCTCCAAAATTGCACATTGGCCCCTAAAGGCAAAATATTTTTACTTTAGCCCCTGAAGGACAAAATATTTACACTTTAGTCCCTAAAGGATAAATATTTGCACTTTGGCCCCTAAAGGTGGCCGGCTATGGTGGAGCCACTTGACTTCCAATTCTTGCACAATTATCCTAAATAATGTGCTTGATTTTTCTAAAGTGGTCTTGAAACTTATTTTTGCTTATTTATTCGTAATGACAGTTTATCACAGTATAATTTCTACATTATTAATTACACTGAAGTACTATCTCAGTCAAACCTTAGGTCAACCTAGTCAAATATTGACAAGCATAAAATCATAAATTCCTATTATCCTTTTTCTCAAAAGGTCTCATGCTTAACTAAGTAAACTACTATTGAGACTCGTAGTTAATTTAAACGAGAACTCAAACATAAACTGATATTTAACTCAAATCTTGAGTTTCATATCAACATATAAGCTTCAGACTTAGATTTTCCTTATATCTATGGAAATCAAAAGTTCATCAGAATTTCGGGTTATTACACATAGTTGACCAAAATGTTGACTTTGGTTGACCAAGCTTGACCAAGGTTATCACACCAAAGGTTACTTATTGTAACCAAATAAGATATTTTATAGGGGACATATAACTAGAATGTTGGAAAGGTTATCAATATTTTATAGGATCCTTATCCTATGTTCTTTTAGCAGGAAGTAACCTGCAGTTGCGATCCGAGTTGAAGCAACAAAATCCGGAACATAGCATATCAGGCAAGTATCAAACCTCACCTACAGTATGAAAATAGTAAATACTATTTTCAAATATGCTATGTTAAGCTATGCTATTTACACTATATGTTTAAGTATACATGCTATGTTGTGCTATGATATGCGATGATATGCTACGACATGTTACATGTTATGCAATGTTATAAGAATGTCATGTTGACAAAAATGCCATGTTTTCTAAAATGTCATGGTTTCAAAAATGCCCCGTTTACAAAAATGTCATGGTTTTAAAAATGTCATGTTTTCAAGAATGCCATGTTATAGCAAGTGTTAAGTTTGATAGGACATAGTGACATCATAAGGCATGTTCACTAATGTTAAATCATATGGTAAGATAATACAAGTAAGATGTCGTACCACCCTCTCGTGATCGAGGAGGATACATGTTTAAGACAAGTTATGATTATTAACCTCTCATTGATGCGTGAGGGTCAAGTTATAATTCCCAGAACTGTTAGGGCCTTGCAAACCCTAGCTTTATCTGGAGGCTGCGCGCTTTTGTTACGTACACTATGGGCCCACATGTTGAGACAAGATAATAAATTAAAGATTGAGTCAATAATGAAGCCTAAGACTTTCAATCAATCATAAATGGTTCATGCATAAGCTATATGATGATTGGCATATTTTAAGATGTTTGAATTATTTTGTGAGATTACGTTTATACTTGCTGGGCGAAAGCTCACTCTTATATTCATACTGTAGGTAAGAAGCCTGCAGTTTAAGTGGTGGGCTATGCGGACGATGCGGCGGGTGAAGGGCGGTGTGGGATACCACTACGCAAAATTTTCCGCAACCGCTTTTGAGTTAAAATAGATATATTTCAAAAGTAAATTATGTTGTGCAGTATGTATGAAGTTTAAAGACTTGAGATTATACTTTCAGTATGGTATGTATGCATGACAAGTTTTTCTCTACTAAATAACTTATGTGGATATGTTTTAAAAAAAAAAAAAATAATTTGTCTCAAATTTTCAAGAAAAGAACAAGTATGTATGGTGTCGACCTGGCTTGGGAAGTCGGGGCGTCACAGTTTGGTATCAGAGCAGTATCCTGCCAGCCTACTTCACTTCGCCTCACATCGCTTCTGCAACGGCCCAAGTAAGTTATGTTATTTTCTTACGATCAAAATTAAGATTTTATGTGCGTAGTAAGTATCTTTCTCCAACGGCCATGCTGAACAATGTTGGACACAGAGATGATGTTGGGTGGTACCTTAGCTTGGTGGTGACAACTAGGTGACGTACGGAAATGATGGGAAAGTTTTATATCTTCTCCAAATATTATGGTTATGTACTCCTGTTGTGAAGGAGATACGAATAAGAACATGATGAATTCAGATAGGTTCATATTATGCTTTTATATGGAATAAAGATTATGGTTCTATATAAAAGGCATGATTTCAAGAAGCTAAGCTTATTTCCTTATTTTCCGTACAGAACCATGCCACCAAAGCGCAGAAGAGTACCGACCCAAAACGATGATCTTGCGGCCCAGCTGAATGTGCTAAGGCAAATGATGTTAGCCCAACAGCAAGAGATAGGGGGGGCTTAGAGCTCAGTTAGCTCAGCAGAATCAGGGACCTCCTGATGCTGGGATGCCACCAGCACATGCGAATCAGCCTGCAGCACCGGAAATTCCTGATGTTGATCCGGTGATTCCAGAGAACCCCATAGCCCCTGAAATACCTGTTGCGCCTGCAGCTGTACCACCAGCACCTCTGGTTCGAACTCCAGAAGAACTTTATGACAGATTTCGGCGCATGAAGGCACCAGAATTCGAGGGGTCTACAAACCCAATTGAGGCCGACAACTGGTTGATTGACCTCCAGGTCGCCTTAAATTTCCTCAGACTTAATGATCAAGAGAGAGTCCTCTGTGCATCCTTTATGCTATGAAAAGATGCTCGCCTCTGGTGGGAAACAGTTCAAATCCGGCGAGATGTGACTCAGATGACTTGGGAGGACTTTGTAGAGGAGTTTAAGGAGAAGTACTTCAACACTGACATCATGGAGGTTCAACAAGACGAGTTTCATAAGTTCCGCTAAGGAAATCTGTCGGTAGCTGAAGCCGTCAAAAAATTTGAGCAGTTAGAACGTCTCTGCCCTCACCTCATCAGTTCCGAAAGGGACAAAGTAAGAAAAATGATGAGGATGTTTCGCCCGGACTTAGCAGTGGTAATTAGCAGTGGCCCCCATCCACCATTCACTGTTGCTGAATGTGTCAGCAGGGCAATTCGAGCTGAATACTGGGTAGGATAGAACAAGGAGCAACGGGCTAAGTATTTCCAGGAGAAAAGAGAAGAAAAGGTCCAAGCTAAGCAGAATCAGGCCAAGCAAGGCCAGACCTCACAACAGAAGGGTCAAGGAGGACCTTCGGGCCAAAACAACAACAATAGGCAATACGGCAACAACCAGCAGAAAAGGAAGTGGAATGCAGAAGGACAGGGGAATCAACAGAATTTTCCCCAGAAAAAGAATACTCCTGATAGCAACAGTTATCCCACTTGTCAGAAATGTGGGAGAAGGCACCCGGGAGATTGCCGTGCTGGAAGCGGTCGCTGTTTTCTTTGTGGCAAGGAAGGCCACTATGCTAAAAACTGCAATCTCAATCCCCAGAGTCCGCAGAATCAACAGAGGGGACAGGGATCTCAACTTCACGCTGCACAGATGAAGCTCGAGGGACCTGCAATCTCTCAAGGCAGGCTGGAAGCTCCGGAACCTCAAGGACGCATTTACGCCTATACAAAGGAAGATGTTCAAGCTGGACCTTCCACTATGGTGACAGGTCAGCTTCCTTTTGCCCAACAAGATGCCTACGTGTTAATTGATTCTGGAGCTACGCATTCATTCACATCACCTAGGTTCGCTAAGAAACTAGGTAAAGCAAGTGATAGAATCGGAAGAACATTTAGGACTGCATTACCCTCTGGGGAGATTCTGTTGTCTGATTATTGGATACGTCATGTTCCAATAATTATATGTGGTAGGGAAATGTATGTCAACCTGATCATCATCGACCTATACGACTACGATGTCATCCTGGGTATGGATTTCTTGGGGAAGTACAACGCAGTGATCGACTGTCCACGACGTACTGTCACGTTCAAGCCAAGTGGAGGCGAGGAGTTTATTTTTAGAGGATCGACTCCAAAACAGCCGAAAATGTTCATTTCTACGCTGAAAGCTAGAAAATTGTTGGCAGAAGGATGTATGGGATTTCTAGCCAACATGGTGGATAAGACGCAAGAAACCGAGAGCAGGCCGGAAGAAGTACCGATAGTCCGGGAATTTATAGAGGTTTTTACTGAAGAGTTGCCAGGACTACCACCAGAGCGAGAGATCTCCTTCGAGATTGAGTTACTTCCTGGATCGGCACCAGTATCCAAGGCACCTTATAGGATGGCGCCTGCCGAACTTAAGGAACTGCAGATTCAATTACAAGAGCTTCTGGATCGAGGATTCATTCGTCAAAGCTACTCGCCATGGGGAGCTCCAGTTTTGTTCGTTAAAAAGAAGGACGGCACTCATAGGATGTGCATTGACTATCGGAATTGAACAAGATAACCATCAAGAACAAGTATCCCTTGCCTCGGATCGACGATCTGTTTGATCAGCTGAGAGGAGCTTCAATTTTCTCGAAGATTGACCTACGATCCGGATATCACCAGCTCCGAATTAGGGAAGGAGACGTCGCTAAGACAACCTTTCGTACGCGATATGGACACTACGAGTTCCTCGTTATGCCATTCGGACTGACAAATGCTCCAGCAGCCTTTATGGACCTGATGAATCGAGTATTCAAGGATTACTTGGATAAGTTTGTTATCGTCTTTATAGATGATATCTTGATTTATTCAAGATCAAAGGAGGAGCATGAGGAGCATTTAAGGATTGCTTTACGGATTTTAAATCAAAATCAGCTCTACGCTAAATTCACAAAGTGTGAATTTTGGTTGGAAAAGGTCCATTTCTTAGGACATGTGGTCTCCAAGGACGGCATATCTGTAGATCCGGCTAAGATTGAAGCAGTAAGTGAATGGCCAGCTCCGAAAAACGTCACCGAAGTACGTAGTTTCCTCGGCTTGGCAGGCTACTACCGACGTTTCGTCAAAGGATTTGCTAAGATTGCAGCGCCGCTCACCGCACTTACACGGAAAGGGAAGAAGTATGAATGGACTGCAAAGTGTGAAGAGCACTTCCAAGAGCTGAAAAATAGGCTGACTCGCGCTCCGATTCTTACAATTTCGAATGTGGAGGAAGGAAACTTCGTGATATACAGCGATGCTTCCAAGATAGGATTGGGAGCCGTTCTTATGCAAAATGGAAAGGTGATCACTTATGCTTCACGCCAGCTTAAGGATCATGAGAAGAACTATCCGACGCATGATTTGGAACTTGCGGCGGTAGTATTTGCGCTCAAAATCTGGAGACACTACCTTTACGGTATTAAGTGTGAAGTTTACACGGATCATCAGAGTTTGAAGTATATCTTCACACAAAAGGAGCTTAACATGAGGCAAAGAAGATGGCTCGAACTGGTGAAGGATTATGACATAGACATCCGTTACCATCCAGGGAAGGCTAACAAAGTAGCCGATGCCCTTAGTTGGAAGTCGTCTTCCTCGTTAATGTCCATACAGTCATTGATCGAACCTCTTCAGAAGGAGCTAGTGGAAGCTGGAATAGAGCTCATCACAGGAAGTCTAGCTGCCCTAACCTTCCAACCTACCATTTTGGATGGCATGAAGGAGCGACAAGAAGGAGATGCCTCGCTGCTCAGAACAAGGAATGAGGTCTTGGAAGGAAAGGAGTCGGACTTCAACATATCGGATGAGGGCATACTCTATCGAAAAAATAGATTATGCATCCCTAACGAGGACAAGTTGAAGGAACAAATCATGAAGGAGACTCATGAGACTCCATATTCCGTTCACCCAGGAGCCACAAAGATGTACCAAGACTTGAAGGAAAGTTTTTGGTGGCCCAGAATGAAGAATGACGTTGCTACATTCGTCAGTAAATGCCTTACATGTCAAAGGGTGAAGGCAGAACACCAACGTCCAGGGGGAGAATTGCAGAAAATTTCCATCCCAGAATGGAAATGGGACCAGGTGACCATGGATTTTGTAGTTGGTCTACCCCGAACTCCCAGTGGCAATGATGCTATATGGGTGATTGTTGATCGTTTGACGAAATCTGCACACTTTATCGCCATCAAGCTTAGCTTTTCAGTAGAGCAGCTGGCAGAACTATACGTTGCACAGATTGTTCACTATCATGGGATTCCAAAGGCGATCATCTCCGATCGTGATGGTCGTTTCACTTCTAAGTTCTGGAGAAGTGTACATCAAGCCATGGGTACAAAGCTTACTTTTAGTATGGCTTTCCATCCTCAAACAGACGGACAATCCGAGAGGACCATTCAAACCTTGGAAGACATGTTGCGAGCATGTGTGATGGATTTCAGAGGAACTTGGGATAAGAAGCTTCCTTTGATTGAGTTCTCGTACAACAACAGTTTCCAAGCTTCAATTGGAATGGCTCCTTACGAAGCCCTGTACGGAAGAAGGTGTAGATCTCCAGTCCATTGGTACGAAACAAGAGAGAAGGAACTTGTGTCCACAGATTTTATTCAAAAAACCACTGAGGCTGTGAAACTTATACGCCGACGGATGGAAACTGCATTTAGTCGACAAAAGAGCTATGCCGACAAACGCAGAAGGCCTCTAGAATTCCAAGTAGGAGACTTGGTTTTTCTCAAAGTTGCTCCATTCAAGGGAGTTATGAGATTCGGAAAGAAGGGGAAATTAAGTCCACGATACATAGGGCCATTCGAAATACTGGAAAGAATTGGTAACGTGGCCTATAGGTTGGCTTTGCCCCAAGAATTAGCATATGTACACAATGTATTTCATGTGTCGATGCTAAAGAAGTACATCTCGGATCCATCCCATGTATTGGACCACGAACCAATTGAGGTTCATGAGGATATGACGTATGAGGAGAAACCGGTGCGAATCTTAGCACGAGAAGAAAAGGTGCTAAGGAACAAGGTTATACCTTTAGTTAAGGTCCTATGGAGAAATCATGAGATTGAGGAGGCAACGTGGGAACGCGAGGACGAGATGAAGAAAAGCTACCCCGAATTGTTCTGATTTCGAGGACGAAAATTCTTTAAGGAGGGTAGATTGTAATATCCAAAAATTTTCATGAACTCATGATTTTCTTGTATATAAGAAATCTAAAGTTTGTACTATGTGTTTATGTGCAATTGTATGAAAATTATGAATACCAATACAAAAATTCATAATTTTATCAGTGTAGGGTTGAGTTCTCGGTAAATTAATTACGAGACTCCATAATAGGCCTTTTAAGGAAAAAGGCATGACGGAATTTCATGAATTCATAATGGTCAAAGTTTGACCAAAAAGTCAAAGTTTGACTAGAATAAGTCAAAGGTTGACCAGAGTAAGATGGTACAGTGATATGATAAGTAGTATGGAAAATATACTGTGAAAACCGTCTTTACAGACGAAATAGTATAATTAAGTTTTAAAACCACCATAGAAAAATCAACCACCTAAAATAGGATATTAAAGGCCAAATGGCTTTAAATAAAAAGAAAAATTTTTATACAGTCCAACTATACACAGATAAATTTTGGACTGCAGTCAAGCAAAACAGTACTGAATTGTACTGTGTATAAGTGAACACAGTATTAGGAATATCTGTGTTAGCATAAAAGTGGATTGCATATTGAAGAAAAAGCCAAACAAGGCCTTAGGATGATGACATGATTCTACCACCAAATTATGACATCATTTTGGATTAAAGATAAATTGGAAAGTAATATGTGCTTGTTCTCCAAGGAATGGCCGGCCACCTATGCACCCTTGGTGTGCAAATCCTTGCTTCTTCAAGGACCATTTTGCAATTTCAAAGAGTTCTTCTTCACCTAGAAATAGGTGAACCCATTGTTCAAAAAAATTAGAAACCTTAGCTAGATTATGCCCAATTTTTCCCTCACCAAATCCGAACTTGAGAGGCCAAGAGAGAAGAGAGAAAAATCAAAACCCAAGGGGGGAGAGCATAGGGGGTGGTCGGATTGCACCTAGAGTCAAGGAAAAAGTTTGAAAAAAATTTGGAACCCATTCTAGGCCAAGTGGCCGGTTGTGGGAAAGCAAGAAAGGGGAAGAGAAAAGTGAAGAAGGAAAGTGTGGAGAGTGGCCGGATTTGGTAGGATCAACCACCAAGCGAGGCCAAATTTTCGGTACCCATTTTGAGGGTGAAAACCGGGTGGGAGGAGAACAAGGAGGAAGGAAAAAGTGGACCAAACCCTAGCCCAAAATTTTGAGTTAATCAAGGTAATTTTTCCCTAGATCTCAAACTTTTTAAATTGAGCTTTAAATTTGGAAATTTAAGTGTATTTCCAAGCAAGGGATGTAAGAGCATAAGCTCAATTTACTTATTGCCCTAGACTAGTTTAGGTGTGGTGCTTGATTAGGTATTAAGGGTGGTTTGGTTTAATGGCTTTGATTGATTATGTTTATGCTTGTTTAAATATTAGGGTGCATGCTAGATGAATGATGAATTGTATGTCCCCTGTTTTATGTGCAAGCCGGTTCTAGAATTGCATGCTAGGTTGTTGGTTTCGATTATGGAATGGTGAGACAACCTAGAACCATGCAAACCTAGGCTAGGACAGTTCGGTTTTTGGTTTGCATGGGCGCGTTTGAGTAGCATGATTGTTCATATGGGACGTTAGAAAACGCTGCATGTATGCTATCTAGGCTCCCGCGTGTTCGGTTGAGTTAGATTTGCTACAATAAGACGTAAAACGAATTTAAGAATGAAAACTGCCAGTTCGGGTACAAACTGGCCAGTTTTCTGGAAAGTGAAATTTGAGGCCTTTAGAGGCCGAATTGGGAAAAACGTAAAACATGAAAGTTGTAGAGAAGGGATTTTCCTAGAGGAAAGCATAGACAGTTTTTGAAAATAAGGCTCTAAAGGCCTTCGTTTTTGCAAAAATCCGAGCCTGACCGTGCCCAGGATTTATGCACGGCCAGGTGAGTTCAAACGGCAATATGAACATGTTAGATTCTGAATTAAATTTTTCGTAAAACATGAAAGTTTTAGGATTTTTCGAGAGCTAAAACTTTCATGAAGACTACTTTTTTAAATTCAAATTGGATTTTTAAACTGACATGGATTTCTAAAGACTGTGCCGGGAACAGGAAATTCCTGCACAGGATTTTCTAAAACAATGCAGAAAAACTATATTTTTGCACCAACACCTATGTTTTGACTGTGAAAACTGTTCCAATGGCAGTTTTCAGCCTTTAATGATTTTTATAGAGTCACACTTTAAAAACCACGAATTTTCAAGTTAAACAAAAGATTGTTGTCAAATTTTCCAAATTTGGATTTTTTTAAAAGCCAAAGTATAGTAACAATAGATTGACGGATAGTAACCGGGAAGGATACCCGAGTTACTGGGCCAAGCTCAAAGCCCAAGTTTGACCCATAGAGGGTTGACCATAGTTGACCAAAATGTTGACTTTGGTTGACCAAGCTTGACCAAGGTTATCACACCAAAGGTTACTTATTGTAACCAAACAAGATATTTTATAGGGGACATATAACTAGAATGTTGGAAAGGTTATCAATATTTTATAGGATCCTTATCCTATGTTCTTTTAGCAGGAAGTAACCTGCAGTTGCGATCCGAGTTGAAACAACAAAATCCGGAACATAGCATATCAGGCAAGTATCAAACCTCACCTACAGTATGAAAATAGTAAATACTATTTTCAAATATGCTATGTTAAGCTATGCTATTTACACTATATGTTTAAGTATATATGCTATGTTGTGCTATGATATGCGATGATATGCTACGACATGTTACATGTTATGCCATGTTATAAGAATGTCATGTTGACAAAAATGCCATGTTTTCTAAAATGTCATGGTTTCAAAAATGCCCCGTTTACAAAAATGTCATGGTTTTAAAAATGTCATGTTTTCAAGAATGCCATGTTATAGCAAGTGTTAAGTTTGATAGGACATAGTGCCATCATAAGGCATGTTCACTAATGTTAAATCATATGGTAAGATAATACAAGTAAGGTGTCGTACCACCCTCCCGTGATCGAGGAGGATATATGTTTAAGACAAGTTATGATTATTAACCTCTCGTTGATGCGTGAGGGTCAAGTTATAATTCCCAGAACTGTTAGGGCCTTGCAAACCCTAGCTTTATCTGGAGGCTGCGTGCTTTTGGTACATACACTATGGGCCCACATGTTGAGACAAGATAATAAATTAAAGATTGAGTCAATAATGAAGCCTAAGACTTTCAATCAATCATAAATGGTTCATGCATAAGCTACATGATGATTGGCATATTTTAAGATGTTTGAATTATTTTGTGAGATTACGTTTATACTTGCTGGGCGAAAGCTCACTCTTATATTCATACTGTAGGTAAGAAGCCTGCAGTTTAAGTGGTGGGCTATGCGGACGATGCGGCGGGTGAAGGGCGGTGTGGGATACCACTACGCAAAATTTTCCGCAACCGCTTTTGAGTTAAAATAGATATATTTCAAAAGTAAATTATGTTGTGCAGTATGTATGAAGTTTAAAGACTTGAGATTATACTTTCAGTATGGTATGTATGCATGACAAGTTTTTCTCTACTAAATAACTTATGTGGATATGTTTTAAAAAAAAAATAAAAAATTTGTCTCAAATTTTCAAGAAAAGAACAAGTATGTATGGTGTCGACCTGGCTTGGGAAGTCGGGGCGTCACAGAATTGATAGCAACAACCTTGGAGTCGATATATATTGGTTTGACTAATGTCGACTATATAGGACTTTTTAAGTAATAGAAATTATGTAATGATGAGAAGTTTTAGGCCCTTCTTAGAGCTATGATTATGCATTTATGCTAGGAAGAAATGTGAGAAGCAATGAGAGAAGCTTCTACCATCTAGCAAGTAGCTAGTTGATATGATATAAATATACTTTTTACTGCATCACTCGAACGATATTATGTTTTGAAAAAAATGTTTTCAATTATTGACTTCGAAAAGATTCAAAGAAATTATTTTTAAGTATGATGTTTAATCTCATTAGAACCACCTTATGTTATGTTATGAAAAGTAAATGGTCAAATCCTTGAGGAAGCGAGTTCCAAGATAGGGGCCATAGGCCGAATCCTTGAGGAAACGAGTTCCAAGAAAGGGGGAAGTTCCAAGAAATGGGCCGTTATGAAAAGTAAAGGGTTATAATAAAACGAGATTAACGTTATACTAGAGGGTCCTTAGTCTCAACTAAATTTATAGAAAAATATTAAATATGATATATATTTGCTGAACCCTTAACTAAAGTTAAAGAGAAGTACTTTAAATGTAAGATACGATATACTTTTCAAGTGTGAAAAGCTATATGATACGATATGCTTTTTAAGTGTAAAAAGTTATATGATACGATATACTTTTCAAGTATCGAAAAGTTATATGATATGATATGATGTGTTTCTCAAATGTGGTAAGTTATATGAAATACTTGCAAAACTTTTTACCCAGATAGTTCTATGCAATATAAAAGTGAAAGTATGATGAAAGTAAGTAGTAAGTATGATGAAAGTGTACACTATGAAAGTACGATGATATGTGACATGTAGTATGAAAGTATGATAGTTTGAAAGTATGAAAGTATGATAGTATGAAAGTATGAATGTAGTATGAAAGTATGAAAGTATGAGGAGATGATAGGATATGAAAGTAAGATTATGATTGTAATACCCAGAATTTTTACGGACTCATGATTTCCTTATATGTAAAGAAATTTAAGTCCGTACTATGTGATATGTAATGTTTCATGAAAATTATGAATATCGATGTGAAATTTATAATTTTATTATCAGTTTATGTTTGAGCTCTCGTTTAATTAGCTATGAGACTCAATAATAAGTTATTATGTTAAGCATGAGGCCTTTTGAGAAAAAGGACAGAATTAAGAATTTATGATTTTATGCCAGTCAAAGTTTGACCAGGTTGACTTTATGTTTGACTGAGATAGTACTGCAGTGTAATTAACAGTATGGAAATTATACTGTGGAAAACTGTCATTACGGATGAAGAAGTAAGAACAAGGTATGAGATTGCTCTAGAATAATCAAGCACAATATTTAGAGCAATATGGACTAAATAGTTTCAAATCCTAAGAAAATCCTATACGAAGTCCAATTTTACGTAGATGAATTCTGGACTGTAGTCCAGTATGATAGTACTGTTTTTAGTGAAAAACAGTATTGATATTATCTGAGTTAATAACGAAATGGACTGCATAATTATATTAATGGATTTTTTGAATCAAGGGGATAACTATGCATGAATTGGAAGCTAAGTGGTTCCACCCTAGCCGGTCACCCACAGGGACTAAAGTGCAAATATTTTGTCCTTAGGGGCCAAAGTGTAATTTTTAGAAAAATAAGTAATGATGATGTCATAATGATGCAAGCTTGATGATGTAAGCATGATGATGTCATGATGATGTAAGCCTGATGATGTAAGCATGATGATGTCATGATGATGCAAGCATGATGATGTAAGCAAGAGAATTTCCTTGCTCTCCAAGTGAATGGCCGGCCACCTAAGAGGGTAGATGAGCAAACATTTTTGTCCCAAGGACCAATGGGCAAATATTTTTCTCTTAAGGGCTATTATGCAATTTTTGGATTAAAAATAAATCCAAAAATTAAATTATTTATCACCTATAAATAGGTGATGGGGGGGGGGGGCTCATTTTGTTCACAAAAATGAGAAAACACGCCAAAACCATGCCAAAATTTCTTCTCACACTCTCCCCCTAAAAACCGAGCCCTAGAGAAAAAAAAAAAAAAAAGAGAAAAGAGAAAGAGCAAGGGAGTGGTCGGATTTTGGTGAAGAACCAAGCAAGTTACCGAAAATTTTGGAACCCACAAGGCTAAGGGAGGCCGGTTGTGGTTGAGAGCAAAAGGAAAAGGAAAAGTGGAATCAAAACCTAGCACAACTTTGTGTTGATCAAGGTAAATTCCCTTTGGTTCCTAAGCTTTTCAATTGAGCTTTGATTTGGAAATTTAAGTGTATTTTCTAGCTTGGATGTAAGAGCATAAGCTCACCCTTTTATTTTCCATGCAAGAGCTTAGAGTGCTTGATTAGGGTTTAGTGGTCTCTAATTATGTTTTGATGCATGTTTTTGACGATATGTGTTAGAATTATGTAGTATGTGTGTATGAATGAATGTATGTTAATGGAAAATTTATGTTAGAAATGCTGCATGTTTGTCGTAGGCTCACGGTTGCGACCGTTTGAGGTAGTGTGCACGTAAATTTTACGCAAAATCGGACACATGCAAAACTGCTAGTTTTCGGGTAAAACTGGACAGTTTTCTAAAAAGGTGATTTTGAGGCCATTAAAGGCCGAATTTGAGAAAAGTTAAAACTACAAAGTTGTAGAAAATAGAAAATCCTAGGGGACAGCGTAGAATTTTTTCAAAATAAGACTCCAAAGGCCTCTGTTTTTGTGAAAACCCGAGCCTTGGTCTGCCCAGATCCTGTGCACGGCCAGCCGGATTCAACCAAGAATATGAACAAGTTAAATGCAGAATTAGGTTTTGAGTAAAACATGAAAGTTGTAGTATTATTCAAGGTCTACAACTTTCATGGAGAAATATTTTTCAAATTCTGAACAGATTGTTAAGATAAAATTTGATCTTAAAAACTGTGCAGGAAACAGAAAATTCATGCACAAGACTTTCAGAAAACAGTGCAAAAGCAGGAAATTCCTGCATATGCACTGATAACTGAAATTAAGAAACTATTTTCAAAGATTCAAAGCTTGACAGTTTTTAACTGTTTTTGCTTAAAAGTTATGGTTTTATAAAAATACGGTTTTTATAAGAAATATAAAGTTTTATAAAAGATTTTTAAAGAAAACTTGCCAAAGTTTTGTCAAGAAAAGAAGAAAACAAATACTTGGGCCTTACCCTACGGTTACTGATAGTAACCCAATGGGGTAATACTTTGAAAGTAATTGGGCCCTAATAAACTAAATAAGTTATCATTCAAATATGGTTGGGCCTAAAACCCTAGTGTTACATTTAGTAACCCAGTAAGTTGTCATAGGCATGTGTGGGGGACACATAACTAAGATTTCTTAGGGATGTTGGTTAGGTTACCAACATTTTATGATTATGATTTATAGGATCCTTATCCTATGTTCCTTTAAATAGCAGGAAGTAACCTGTTGTTGCGACCTGATTTGGAGCAACAAAACCTAAGACATAGCATACCAGGTAAGTACAAACCTCACCTGCAGTATGGAAAATAGTAAACTATTTTCAAGTATATGACATGTTTTCATGTATGCCATGTTATACTATGTTAAGTCATATTATGCCATGTTATGATATGTTAAGTCATGTTAAGTCATGGTATGCCAAGATATGTCATGTTATGCCATGTGTATATATATGTTATGTTATATGTTAGATATAGTGACATCATGAGGCATGTTCACTAATATCAAACCACAAGGTAAGAACAGATTTTAAGTCCTAAGATAAGACAAGCAAGGTCTCGTACCAACCTCTTGTTGATGCGGGAGGATCATGTATGTTCAAGAAAATTCTCAGACCTTCTGTTGATGCAGAAGGGTTATGTTTCAAGATTCCCAGAATTGTTAGGGACCTTGCAAACCTTAACTTTCTGTGGAATGCGCGCAATTGGTACGTACACAAGGGGCCCATATGTTAACCAAGATAATAAGTTTATAATAAGTTCATAATTGAGCATAAGACATTCTTAATCAATCATAAATGGACCATGCATAAGTTATACGATGTTTGTTATGTTTTTGTGAGATTATGTTTATACTTGCTGGGCAAAAGCTCATCAGTATATTCCATACTGTAGGTAAGATTATGTTTTTATGCCAGTCAATGTTTGACTAGGTTGACCTAAGGTTTGACTGATATGGTACTGCTGTAATACCCGAAATTTTGATGACTTTAGATTTCCTTTGAAACAAGGAAAACCTAAGTCTGAATCATGATCGGAGTGAAATAACAGTATAGGTTTGAGTTCTCGATTGACTAACTACGAGACTCAACAAAAGATTACTTAGCCAAGTAAAAGGCATTTTAAGGAAAACAGCATGACGAAATTTCATAATTTCATGTTGGTCAAAGTTTGACCAAGAAAGTCGAAATTGACCAAAAAGTCAAAGGGTTGACTTTAAGTTTGACTGAGGCGGTACTGCAGTGTAATTAACAGTATGGAAATTATACTGTGGAAAACCGTCATTACGAACAAATGAGCTAGAATAAGCTATGAGACCACTGTAGAAAAATCAAGCACAATATTTGGAGCAATATGGGCTAAATGGTTTCAAGTCCCAAGAAAAATTTATACGTAGTCCAATTTTATGCAGATGGATTTTGGACTACAATTCAGTATGATAATACTGTTTTAGGACAAAACAGTGTTGATATTATCAAAGTTAGTAAGGAAATAGATTGCATAATTATATTAAGGGATTCTTGGAATCAAGAGGATAATTATGCATGAATTGGAAGTCAAATGGCTCTACCTTAGCCGATCACCCGCAGGGACTAAATTGCAAATATTTTGTCTTTAGGGGCAAAAGTGCAATTTTTGGAAAAGTTAGCAATGATGATGTAAGCATGATGTCATCAAGATGATGTCATCAAGGTGATGTAAGCATGATGTCATCATGATGAGGTAGGCAAAACTTGGGCACCAAGGAAGCAAATGGCCGGCCACCACCTAGAGGGACTAATTAGCAAATATTTTTGCTTCAAGGACCAAAATGCAATTTTAGAAAAATAATTAAATCCAAGTTCAAGGACTTTTTGGTAATTTTGAAAAGTTCAAAAAGCCTATAAATAGAAGTGAGGGGGGCGGATTTTGGACCCAAAAATTGGGAAAAACAAGCCAAACTCTTGCCAATTTTCTTCTCATCCATTTCCCCACAAAAACCGAACCCTAGGGAGTGAAAAAAAAAAATAGTTGGCCGGATTTGGTGGTGATGGCCGAACCTTGTGTGAGGCTTAAGCTTGAGTGGCCGAAAATTTTGGAACCCATTTGGAGGGGAGAGGCCGGCTGTGATGGCAGCCAAAGAGAGTAAGGAAAAGTTTGGGATCCAAGCTTGAGAACCAACTTCCAAACCCTAGAGGTAATCTCCCTTAGCCCTAAGCTTTTCAATTTGAGCTTAAATTTGGAAATTTAAGTGTATTTCCAAGCAATGGTTTGTAAGAGCATAAGCTCATTCTTTTATTTTCATGCAATGGGTTTAGTGCTTATTATGTGCTTGATTAGGGTCTCAAGGTCAATTATGATTTAGTGCATGCTTTCAATCATATGCTTGTGTGATAGTATGAATTGCATGCATGCCTAGTAGATGTTTGATATATATCCCCTTATGTTTAAGATAGAGTATGGTATGCTTGAATGGTGTATGAGATTAGTTTAAGCATGAATGTGATGAATGGTAGCCAAACCAACCCAAAAACCCTAGTTTGGTGCATGATGACACACGGGTTTGCATGGGTTTAGTTTAATGCATGCGAATGGAAAATGAACATTAGAAGCACTGCATGTTGTCGTAGGCTCACGGCCAAAGCCGTTTGAGGTAGTGTGCGCGTAATTTTACGTAAAAGTTGACCTAAACCGAAAGTGCCAGTTTTCGGGTAAAACTGGGCAGCTTTCTGGAAAGTGAATTTTGAGGCCTTTAGAGGCCGAATTGGGAAAAATATAAAACATAAAAGTTGTAGAGAAGGGTTTTTCCTAGGGGAGAGCGTAGAGAGTTTTTAAAAATAAGGCTCCAACGGCCTCGGTTTTTACAAAAACCCGAGCCTAACTGTGCCCAGGACTTATGCACGGCCAGGTGAGTTCAATAGGGAATAAGAGCACGTTAGAGTCCGAACTGGGTTTTCTGCAAAACATGAAAGTTGTAGGGTTTTTCGAAAGCTAAAACTTTCATGAAGACAACTTTTTCTAATTCAAATCATATTTTTAAATAGAAATGGTTTTCTAAAAACTGTGCAGGAGACAGGAAATTCCGGCACAGGATTTTCTAAAACAATACAGAAAAACTGTATTTTTGCACAACACCAATGTTTTGACTGTGGAGACTGTTCCAACAACAGTTTTCAGTGTTCAATAATATTTATGAGGCTTTATTTTAAGAACCCCGAATTTTTATAAGCTAATTGAATGATTTTTGATTTAAACTTCCAAATTTTTCAAGACAAGGAAATTGGATTTTTAAAGCCAAAATTGGTAACATAACGACAACGGAAGATAACCGGGATGGATACCCGAGTTATGAGGGGTTGACTTTTGTTGACTAAGTTTGACCTATAAGGAGTTGACTTTTGTTTACTAAGTTTGACCCATAGAATGTTGACCTTAGTTGACCAAGAGGTTGACTTTGGTTGACCAAGTTCGACCAAGGTTGACCAAGGTTATCACATCAAAGGTTACATATTGTAACCAAATAAGATATTTTATAAGGGACATATAACTAAAATGTTGGATAGGTCACCAACATTTTATAGGATCCTTATCCTATGTTCTTTTTAATAGCTGGAAGTAACCTGCAATTGCGACCTGAGTTGGAACAACGAAACCCAGGGTATAGCATAATATGTAAGTACAAAGCTCACCTACAGTATGGAAAATAGTAAACTATTTTCCAATATATGATATGTTTTCATGTGTGCTATGTATGTCATGTTTTCAAGAATGCCATGTTTTCAAGAATGTCATGTTTTCAAGTATGCCATGTTTTCAAGAATGCCACGTTTTTAAGAATGCCATGTAAATCTTAAGTTATGGTATAGTGACATCATGAGGCATGTTCACTAATGTTAAATCACATGGTAAGAAAATACAAGCAAGGTGTCGTACCACCCTCCCGTGATCGAGGAGGATACATGTTCAAGACAAGTTATGATTATTGACCTCTCGTTGATGCGTGAGGATCAAGTTTATGATTCCCAGAACTGTTAGGGCCTTGCAAACCCTAACTTTGTCTGGAGGCTGCGCGCTTTTGGTACGTACACTATGGGCCCACATTTTAAGACAAGATAATAAGTTCAAGATTAAGTCCATAATGAAGCATAAGACATACAAATCGATCATAAATGGATCATGCATAAATTACATGATGATTGGCATGTTTTTAAGAGGTTTGAAATGTTTTGTGAGATATGTTTGTACTTGCTGGGCGAAAGCTCATTTGTATATTTCATACTGTAGGTAAAAAGACTGCAGCCTAGCTGATGGGTCACGCAGACGATGCGGCGAATGAAGGGTGGTGTGGGATACCACTACGCAAAATTTTCCGCAACCTCTTTTGAGTTAATTTGTATATATCTCAAAAGTAAATTATGTTATATAGTAGGTATGGAGTTAAAGACTTGAGAATGTCTTTTCATTTCAGTATAAGTACGCAAGATTTTCCGCAAATATTTTAAGTATGAAGTTGTACATGTATGATTAAGAAATATGTACCATGTTATGTATGTGATGATTCAAAAGTCCGGTTTAAAAGGTTATGGTGACCTTATAATCGGCATAACAAGTAATGGGTAGGCATGATGAAGTTTACCCATAAGTACAAGTTTATTTAAGTTATGATTTTAAAATAAAGTTTAAAGTTAAAAAAAAAAAATTTTCTGAAATTTCTGTAAGGTTAATTATTTAAGACTAAGGTTTAAGTTAAGCAAGCATGGTAACGGCCCACGTTTACATAGTCGTTCCTACGTGGATTTCGGGGCGTTACAAAGTTGGTATCAGAGCGGTATCCTGCCAGCCTACTTCACTTTGCTTCACATCGTTTCTGCAAGTGCCCAAGTAAGTTAATTTATTTTCCTTGGATTAGAATTAGTTAAGATCTTACGTGTGAAGTAAGTATCCCTCGTCAATGATCATGTTGGAGAATGATACTCCTGGTGCTTGTAAAGGACTACTCCATCCCGTTATGATCATAGCTGGGAACTCTTGTCCACATAAGGAAAATGTTGAATACAGGGATGGATAAGCTTACAATGTGATATGAAGAGATCAAGATAAGTTATGATGTTTTCAAGATGGGACATGATAAGATATGGAGGAAAGAATGGATATACGACATGTGAGGAAATAAGGAACTAGAGTTAAAAGATGGTTCGCCATGCGTTTGAACAGACCAAAATTTTTTTTTTACAAGAGCCTAATCTTGCAACTGTAGTAGCTAAGTTATGATTGCTAGAATAGCAATAAGGAAATGAATAGGCTTCGAGATCGTATAGCCTATCGCTTTACCTTGGTATGATGGTAACAAGGAATTTTTCATTCTAAGGAATGGATCAATACCATGGAAGTTAAGTTTCCTGATTGTGAAACTTTTGCCCCATAAGAGTAATATTAGAAACGGGGAAAAATTTTGATGACGCCTTAATTTGGGGGTAGCAAATAGGCAATATGCCAATATAAGTTGGATGCTACTACTACCAACAACAATTTATCAGGCTATGATAATAATGATGACTAGGAGATTTGATGATAAGTTAATGAGGTTAAGGTCAATAGCACCAACCCTGAAGTCGACACATAATGGTTGATTAAGGTCGACTATATACAATCATTTAAGTGATGGAAATCATGAAATGATGATTGGGAGTTTTAGATATCCCTTAGAACTATGATTATGCCTTTTTGCTATAAAGGAAATGCTAAAGGCATAAGAGAAGTTTCTACTAGCTAACAAGTAGCTAGTTGATACAAGGATACCTTTCATTGCATCACTCGAACAGTAATATGTTTTCAATACTACTATTTAGTATTGTTTTCCATGATTCACTTGGAAAAAGATTCCAAGAATTATTTTTATGTATAGTGCTTAATCTTATGCTTATTAGAACCAACTCATGTTATGCTATGTAAGGGCCAATCCTTGAGGAAGAAAAAAATTTCCAAGATAGGGGCCATCATGTTATGGGCCAAAAACCTTGAGGAACAGAGTTCCAAGAAAGGGGCCACTATGAAAAGAAAAAGGGTTCTAATAGCACAAGATTAACATTGTACCAAGGGTCCTCAGCTTCAGCAAATTGAAAGAGAAATATTTTCAATATGATATATTCGCTGAGCCCTCAAATAAAGTTAAAGAAAAGTATCTTAAATATAAGATACAATATGCTTTTCAAGTATAAAAAAGCTATATGATACGATATGCTTTTCAAGTATAGAAAAGTTGTATATGTTTTTTTTTTAAAATATGGCAAGTTATATGATATACTTGCTAAGAAATTTTATGAAAATAGTTCTGGTGATGCAGTATGAAAGGAAAGTATGATGGTATGTAAGAAACTATGAAATTATGCATGAAAGAATGAAAGTATGAAAGCATGAAAGTGTGAGGATATGAAGGTATGAATTATGAGGATATAGAAAGAAGATTATGGTTCTATATAAAAGACATGATCCCATTAAGATATTAAAATGGGAACGTGAACAAGTTATTCAATCCATAGTAACTTGTTAAGGATTGATAGTGGATTGAAGAAAAGCCATTTAGGATTATACGAATTTTCGAGGATGAAAATCTTTTAAGGAGGATAGAATGTAATACCCGAAATTTTGATGACTTTAGATTTTCTTTGAAACAAGGAAAACCTAAGTCTGAATCATGATCGGAGTGGAATAACAGTATAGGTTTGAGTTCTCGATTAACTAGCTACGAGACTCAACAAAATATTACTTAGCCAAGTAAAAGGCATTTTAAGGAAAACAGCATGATGAAATTTCATAATTTCAGGTTGGTCAAAGTTTGACCAAGAAAGTCGAAATTGACCAAAAAGTCAAAGGGTTGACTTTAAGTTTGACTGAGGCGGTACTGCAGTGTAATTAACAGTATGGAAATTATACTGTGGAAAACCATCATTACGAACAAATGAGCTAGAATAAGCTATGAGACCTCTGTAGAAAAATCAAGCACAATATTTGGAGCAATATGGGCTAAATGGTTTCAAGTCCCAAGAAAAATTTATACGTAGTCCAATTTTATGCAGATGGATTTTGGACTACAATTCAGTATGATAATACTGTTTTAGGACAAAACAATATTGATATTATCAAAGTTAGTAAGGAAATGGATTGCATAATTATATTAAGGGATTCTTGGAATCAAGAGGATAATTATGCATGAATTGGAAGTCAAATGGCTCTACCTTAGCCGATCACCCGCAGGGACTAAATTATAAATATTTTGTCTTTAGGGGCAAAAGTGTAATTTTTGGAAAAGTTAGTAATGATGATGTAAGCATGATGTCATCAAGATGATGTCATCAAGGTGATGTAAGCATGATGTCATCATGATGAGGTAAGCAAAACTTGGGCATCAAGGAAGCAAATGGCCGGCCACCACCTAGAGGGACTAATTAGCAAATATTTTTGCTTCAAGGACCAAAATGCAATTTTAGAAAAATAATTAAATCCAAGTTCAAGGACTTTTTGACAATTTTGAAAAGTTCAAAAAGCCTATAAATAGAGGTGAGGGTGGGCGGATTTTGGACCCAAAAATTGGGAAAAACAAGCCAAACTCTTGCCAATTTTCTTCTCACCCATTTCCCCACAAAAACCGAACCCTAGGGAGTGAAAAACAAAATGGTTGGCCGGATTTGGTGGTGATGGCCGAACCTTGTGTGAGGCTTAAGCTTGAGTGGCCGAAAATTATGAAACCCATTTGGAGGGGAGAGGCCGGTTGTGATGGCAGCCAAAGGGAGTAAGGAAAAGTTTGGGATCCAAGCTTGAGAACCAACTTCCAAACCCAAGAGGTAATCTCCCTTAGCCCTAAGCTTTTCAATTTGAGCTTAAATTTGGAAATTTAAGTGTATTTCCAAGCAATGGTTTGTAAGAGCATAAGCTCATTCTTTTATTTTCATGCAATGGGTTTAGTGCTTATTATGTGCTTGATTAGGGTCTCAAGGTCAATTATGATTTAGTGCATGCTTTCAATCATATGCTTGTGTGATAGTATGAATTGCATGCATGCCTAGTAGATGTTTGATATATATCCCCTTATGTTTAAGATAGAGTATGGTATGCTTGAATGGTGTATGAGATTAGTTTAAGCATGAATGTGATGAATGGTAGCCAAACCAACCCAAAAACCCTAGTTTGGTGCATGATGACACACGGGTTTGCATGGGTTTAGTTTAATGCATGCGAATGGAAAATGAACATTAGAAGCACTGCATGTTGTCGTAGGCTCACGGCCAAAGCCGTTTGAGGTAGTGTGCGCGTAATTTTACGTAAAAGTTGACCTAAACCGAAAGTGCCAGTTTTCGGGTAAAACTGGGCAGCTTTCTGGAAAGTGAATTTTGAGGCCTTTAGAGGCCGAATTGGGAAAAATATAAAACATAAAAGTTGTAGAGAAGGGTTTTCCTAGGGGAGAGCGTAGAGAGTTTTTAAAAATAAGGCTCCAACGGCCTCGGTTTTTACAAAAACCCGAGCCTGACTGTGCCCAGGACTTATGCACGGCCAGGTGAGTTCAATAGGGAATAAGAGCACGTTAGAGTCCGAACTGGGTTTTCTGCAAAACATGAAAGTTGTAGGGTTTTTCGAAAGCTAAAACTTTCATGAAGACAACTTTTTCTAATTCAAACCAGATTTTTAAATAGAAATGATTTTCTAAAAACTGTGCAGGAGACAGGAAATTCCGGCACAGGATTTTCTAAAACAATACAGAAAAACTGTATTTTTGCACAACACCAATGTTTTGACTGTGGAGACTGTTCCAACAACAGTTTTCAGTGTTCAATAATATTTATGAGGCTTTATTTTAAGAACCCCGAATTTTTATAAGCTAATTGAAGGATTTTTGATTTAAACTTCCAAATTTTTCAAGACAAGGAAATTGGATTTTTAAAGCCAAAATTGGTAACATAACGACAACGGAAGATAACCGGGATGGATACCCGAGTTATGAGGGGTTGACTTTTGTTGACTAAGTTTGACCTATAAGGAGTTGACTTTTGTTGACTAAGTTTGACCCATAGAATGTTGACCTTAGTTGACCAAGAGGTTGACTTTGGTTGACCAAGTTCGACCAAGGTTGACCAAGGTTATCACATCAAAGATTACGTATTGTAACCAAATAAGATATTTTATAAGGGACATATAACTAAAATGTTAGATAGGTCACCAACATTTTATAGGATCCTTATCCTATGTTCTTTTTAATAACAAGAAGTAACCTGCAATTGCGACCTGAGTTGGAACAACGAAACCCAGGGTATAGCATAATATGTAAGTACAAAGCTCACCTACAGTATGGAAAATAGTAAACTATTTTCCAATATATGATATGTTTTCATGTGTGCTATGTATGCCATGTTTTCAAGAATGCCATGTTTTCAAGAATGCCACGTTTTTAAGAATGCCACGTAAATGTTAAGTTATGGTATAGTCACATCATGAGGCATGTTCACTAATGTTAAATCACATGGTAAGAAAATTCAAGCAAGGTGTCGTACCACCCTCCTGTGATTGAGGAGGATACATGTTCAAGACAAGTTATGATTATTGACCTCTCGTTGATGCGTGAGGATCAAGTTTATGATTTCCAGGACTATTAGGGCCTTACAAACCCTAACTTTGTCTGGAGGCTACGCGCTTTTGGTACATACACTATGAGCCCACATGTTAAGACAAGATAATAAGTTCAAGATTAAGTCCATAATGAAGCATAAGACATACAAATCGATCATAAATGGATCATGCATAAATTACATGATGATTGGCATGTTTTTAAGAGGTTTGAAATGTTTTGTGAGATATGTTTATACTTGCTGGGCGAAAGCTCATTTGTATATTTCATATTGTAGGTAAAAAGACTGCAGCCTAGCTGATGAGTCACGCAGACGATGCGGCGAATGAAGGGCGGTGTGGGATACCACTAAGGAAAATTTTCCGCAACCTCTTTTGAGTTAATATGTATATATCTCAAAAGTAAATTATGTTATATAGTAGGTATGGAGTTAAAGACTTGAGAATGTCTTTTCATTTCAGTATAAGTACGCAAGATTTTCCGCAAATATTTTAAGTATGAAGTTGTATATGTATGATTAAGAAATATGTATCATGTTATGTATGTAATGATTCCAAAGTCCGGTTTAAAAGGTTATGGTGACCTTATAATCGGCATAACAAGTAATGGGTAGGCATGATGAAGTTTACCCATAAGTACAAGTTTATTTAAGTTATGATTTTAAAATAAAGTTTAAAGTTAAAAAAAAAAAATTCTGAAATTTCTGTAAGGTTAATTATTTAAGACTAAGGTTTAAGTTAAGCAAGCATGGTAACGACCCACGTTTACGTAGTCGGTCCTACGTGGATTTCGGGACGTTACAACTGTAGTGTAATTAACAGTATGGAAATTATACTGCGATAAACCGTCATTACGGACTAATAAGCAAGAATAAGGTTCAAGACCACCCTTGAAAAATCAAGCACATTATTTAGGACAATAAGGACTAAGTAGTTTCAAGTCCTAAGAAAATCCTATACGCAGTCCAGTTAAGTGCAGATAAATTCTGGACAGTGGTCCAGTACAATTATACTGTTATTAGTTAAAAACAGTATTTGAAATGGACTGTATTTAGGAGGAAGGCCAAATGGGGCCTTATGGAATGACACCTCATCCTTAAATGGATGACTAAGCAAGAATTGGAAGCCAAGTAGCCCCACCATAGCCGGCCACCTTTAGGGGCCAAAGTGCAAATATTTTGTCCTTTAGGGGCCAAAGTGCAAATATTTTATCCTTCAGGGACTAAAGTGTAATTTTAAGAAAAGTAAGTAATAATGAATAAGTTTGTAAATTATGGAATTTATGGATTTTCCTAACTAAGCCTCCAAATCCAACTAGGCTAATGATCGGTTACAAGCTCGATTACCTTGGCAACCAAGGAAAATAAGTTAGGGTTTGGTGAACCAAGTTGGCTTAACCATGTTCTTCCACATGGACTCATTATGGCCGGCCACCTCATGTGATCAATGAGCAAATATTTTGCTCTTAAGGATCCATATGCAAGTGTGGAAATAAAAATTTCACTAAAAATTGGAGGAATGGACATGTCATGCTCCTAGACTTAGTGACTAAGCACACTAGCCTTGCTTGCTTGGCTAAGTGTGATCTTCCACATGGCACTATGGCCGGCCACCGTAGTGGTTCTATGAGCAAAAAGTTTGCTCTTAAGGACCAATATGCAATTGTGAAAATTAGAGTTTCACTAGGACTTGACACATCATGCTTCTAGGTTGGTGACTAAGCATACTAGCCTTGCTTACTTGGCTAGCTAGAGCAACCAAAATTCTCCACCTATGGCCGGCCAATACAAGAAAGAGACATGTGTGTATGTAGCCTTGATGAGCAAGCTCCCTAGCCTTGCTTACTTGGCTAGCTAGAGCAACCAAAATCCTCCACATGGTTCCACATAGGGCCGGCCACCATAAGGAGAAGGCACCTCATGTTTCTAGCCTTGATGAGTAAGCCCTTAGCCTTGCTTACTTGGCTAGCTAGAGCAACCACATGGTGCTACATATGGCCGGTCACCACAAGGAGAAGACACCTCATGCTACTAGCCTTGATGAGTAAGCCTTTAGCCTTGCTTACTTGGCTAGCTAGAGCAACCACAAGGTGCCACATATGGCCGGCCATCACAAGGGAGAGACACCTCATGCTCCTAGCCTTGATGAGTCAACCATCTAGCTTTGCTCACTTGGCCATCTAGAGCATCCATGACCGGCCACCACATAGGAGCTAGAAGCAAAAATGTTGTTCTTGAAAACCAATAAGCAATTTTAGAAGTAAAACTTTCACCTATAAATAGGTGGGGTTAGTCCACCTTGTGGACATTTTAGTGAAACCAAAATTATGCAGCTCATTCTCTAGTCCCTTCTCCCCTAGGAGCCAAGCAAAGAAAGAAAGAAAGAAAAGAAAAGAGAGAGAGAGAGAGAGAGAGAGAGAGAGATCGGATTTGTTGAGAGAGCATAAGAAGAAAATTTCTCAACCGAAGTATATATCCACTCTCTTGGATTCTTAGGTAATTCTCTCCACTCTCTAGCTCTCCAATTAAGTTTTGATTTAAGGTTTAAGTGTATTTCCATGTTGGGAAAGTAAGAGTTTGAGCTCACTTTTAAGTTTCATGCACTAGGGTTTTGTTAAGTGCTTGTATGTGCTTGATTAGGATTTGCTAATCTCTAATTAGGGTTTGGTGTAAGTTAATGATAATTTGAGTTAGAGGTAAGTAGGCTGTGTGATTGCCTACTATATGTGTGCTACATGTTCTCTCATGCTGCAAAGATGATGTTTTATGATTAAGTATGAAAAAGGTTATGTATGTTGCAATTAGGGTTCAAGAAAAACCCTAAAAACCCTAAATTGGTATAGATTACCATTTAGGTTTGTAAGAAGTTATATGGTTAAGAAATAATGTATGATTATGAAAACATTATGAAACACCCTGCATGCTTGACATAGGCTCACGGTTTTAACCGTTTGAGGTAGTGTGCGCGTAATTTTACGTAAGAACTAACCGAAACGAAAACTGCCAGTTTTGATTTAAAACTGGGCAATGATCTGGAAATAGGATTTTGAGGTCCTTAGAAGCCGAATTTAAGAAAAGTTAAAACTACAAAAATGTAGAAAATTGAAAATCCTAAAGGACTATATTAACAGATTTTGAAAAATAAGCTCCAAAGGCTTCCGTTTTTATGAAAACCCGAGCCTTGGTCTGCCCAAACCCTGTGCACGGCCAGCCGGATTCAACCAGGGATATGAACAAGTTAAAGGCAGAATTAGGTTTTGAGTAAAACACAAACGTTGTAGTATTATTCGATGTCTACAACTTTCATGAAGAAATATTTTTCAAATTCTAAACAGATTATTAAGATAAAATTAGATCTTAGAAACTGTGCAGGAAATAGGAAATTCCTACACAGGATTTTCAGAAAAACAGTGCAAAAGCAGGAAATTCCTACACATGCACTAATAACTGAAAATTAAGAAACTGTTTTCAAAGATTGTTTTCAGAGCTTGACAAGTTAGGCCCAAGGTTACTGTTAGTAATCTAATAAGATACTATTCAAGTATGACTGGGCCTGGTACCCAGGGTTACCTGTAGTAACCTAACAAAATACTGTTTAAGTCTGGTTAGGTCATGAGCCCTAGGGTTACGACAACTAACCAAACGAATTATCATAAGAAGATGTAGGGTACGTGCACGCATGACATGTAACGAGTTATCATAAGAAGATGTAGGGTACGTGCACGCATGACATGTAATGGATTGGATTGGCCGCCTCCAACTACTCCATGGCTATGTACCACGGTACGTGCATGCATGACATGTAAGGGAACAGAAACCTAATCAACTTAAGAAAGTATAACTGATTCATAAGAAAGCATAATCGATTCATGCATTCTTTTATTAAAATGTTCTGCGGATTGAATATTGTGCTTACTGGGCATAAGCTTCATGCTGTAGGTAAGCAACCTACCGGCAATACCTGATGCAAGACTGTGGAGGGCTGGCACTGCAACTGTGAAATGTGGGATGGACATCGCCACGGGTTTTGGAAAATATGTTTTGTAAATTATGTTTGTAAAATGTGTTTATGTTATGTTACGTTATGATAAAGTAGTGGTATGGGTAAGGAAACGTTTTCAAGTATGATGGCAATAAGTTGCCTCGTGTCGTACCGATCCGCACTAGGTCGGGTTTCGTCCGCAGTTTGAATATGATAGCTTTCAATTGAGGTATGAAATGAAAGCTCGGTACTCGAGTGAGTACTTATAAATAAGTATAAGTACAAGTTAAGTTTTGGGGTTTGAGTTTAAAAGAAAAAAAAAATTTACTCTCAAATTTTCAGTAAGTCTAAGTATCTAAATTAAGAATTAAGTTAAGTAAGTACGAAGTCACGACCCTGCGTAGGTCGGGGCGTGTCATCATGCTTCTAGCCTTGATGAGTCAACCCCTAGCTTTGCTCACTTGGCTAAATTGAACAAGCATGGCCGGCCACCACATAGGAGTCATGAGCAAATATGTTGCTCTTAAGGATCAATATGTAAATTAGAAAAAAAATTTTACCAAAAATTTTGGAAGATGACAAGTGTTACATCTAGCTATGGTGAGTAAGCATACTAGCTTTGCTTACTAAGTTAAGTCTTTGAGTTTGAGTAAGCAAACCCCTCCACATGGTCCTAGAGGGCCGGCCACCTCAAGGGATCTATGAGCAAAAATTTTGCTCTTCAAGGGTCTCATGCAATTTAAGTGATTTTTCACCTATAAATAGGTGAGGTTAAAGCACTTGGTGAACATTTTAGTGAAACCCAAAATTTGACAGCTCATTCTCTAGTTTTCTGCCCTTAGGAACCGAGCCAAAGAAAAGAAAAAGTGAAAGAATTCAGAAAATCTAATAATAATAATAAAAGAAGAATGAATCGAGAAAGAAAGAGAAAGAGAGAGAGAGGCCGGATTGTGTGAGGGAGTGTGGAGGAAAATTCTCAACCATAGTCTAGATCCATTTTCTTGGATCTTGAGGTAAACCTCTTACTCTCTAGTTCTTTGATTAAGTTTTGTTAAGATTTAAGTTTATTTTATGTTAGAAAATGTAAGAGCATAAGCTCACCTTATGATTTCATGTATAAGGGTTTTAGTAAGTGCTTGAATATGTATGGTTAGGGTTTTAGTGGTCTCTAATTAAGATTTGATGTATGTTCATGTTAAATTGTGCTTGTAAGTTTGTGATTGTGTAAATACTTACTGTATGTTGGCTTTATGCCCTGCACATGCTTAAAGATGATGTTTTATGATTAAGTATGCAAGTTGGTGTAATATGTGCATTAGGGTTTAAGAAAAACCCTAAAAACCCTAATTTGGTTTGGTTCACCATTTGGGTTGGCACCAAGGTTTTATGAATAAAAAAATGAATGATTGATTATGTAAACGTTAGTTAACGCCCTGCATGCTTGACATAAGCTCACGGTTTTAACCGTTTGAGGTAGTGTGCGCGTAATTTTACGTAAGAATCAACCGAAACGAAAACTGCCAGTTTCGGATTAAAACTAGGCAGTGATCTGGAAACAAGATTTTGAGACCCTTAGAGGCCAAATTTGAGAAAAGTCAAAACTACAAAGTTGTAGAACATGGAAAATGCTAGAGGGCTGCACAGACAGTTTTCAAAAATAAGGCACTAAAGGCCTTTGTTTTTATCAAAACCCGAGCCTGGTCAAAACAGGCAAGTGTTTATGGTCAGGCAGATTCAACAAGGAATATGGATAGGATAAAGGCAGAACTGGGTTTTGAGTTAACAACAAAAGTTGTACGATTCTTCGAGGTCTACAACTTTAATGAAGAAAACTTTTCTAAATTCGAAACAGATTTTAAAGAGAAACTGGTTTCCCAAGATTGTGTAGGGTTTGGATAATTCCTACACCGAATTTATAGAATAGTGCATAAACAAGCTATTTTTACACATGCACTAACAACGGAAATTATTGAATTAAGTTATTTATAAACAAAGGTTATATGTTGAATCTCAGATTCAAGGTTACAAAATGGGAATACCATTTTAATGAAATAAGTTTGTAATTAGGGTTACATATGAGTGTTGGTTGGATACCAATATTAAATGTTATAGTTCTTAGTACAAAGGGATGATTCTTATATTATGATTTTCTCAGGTAACAGGTAGGTAACCTATTATTAGGTTTAGGCGGAATATCGAATTCAAGAATTAGCATAATCGGTAAGAACAACTCCGCCTACAGCATAAATAAAAGAATTGTTTTGACTGCTGTATGTTTTCAAGCTCATGCATACATGTTGAAGTGCATATGATTTATCCTTTATTATTATGGCATCATGATATATGCTCACTAATGATAAATCACTCGGTAAGAATAAGAACCCAGTTTCAAGTAAGAAACTGTTTATAAGTATGAAATGTTTTCAAGTATGAAATATATTTTAAAGTAAGAACAAGTTTTCAAGTATGATGATAAGTAAGTTTTCTCGTGTCGTACTGACCTGCACTAGGACTGTAATAACCAAAATTTTTCGGACTCATGATTTTCTTGTATATAAGAAATCTAAGCTCGTATTATGTGTTTATGTGATATTTTATGAGAATTATGAATATCAATACAAAATTCATAATTTTATCAGTATAGGGTTGAGTTCTCGATAAATTAGCTACGAGACTCCATAATAGGCCTTTTAAGGAAAAAGACATGACGAAATTTCATGAATTCATGTTGGTCAAAGTTTGACCGAAAAAGTCAAGGTTGACCAAAGAAGTCAAATATAAGACGGTACTGTGATACGATAAGCAGTATGGGAATTATACTGCGAAAACCGACTTTACGGACAAGATAGTATAATTAAGATTTAAAACCACCATAGAAAAATCAAGCACCTAAAATAGGGTATTAAGGGCCCAATAGCTTTAAATAAAAAGAAAAATTTTTATACAGTCCAATTATACGCAGATAAATTTTGGACTGCAGTTCAATATAACAGTACTAAATTGTACTGTGTATTAGTAAACACAGTATTGAAAATATCTGTGTTAGCTTAAAAGTGGACTGCATATTAAGAAACAAGCCAAACGAGGACTTATGATGACATCACCCAAGTTCGGAATTATGACATCATTTTTGGATTAAAAGAAAAATGGTGGAAAGAAATCAAAATTTTTGCCACCATGCACCCAAAATGGCCGGCCACTTGGAGGACATTTTAGCAAAATTTTGTGCAATTATTTTTGCTTCAAGGGTTTTTAAGCAAAATTTGGATTAAAAATAAATCCAAAATTAAATTAATATTCACCTATAAATACCCAAGGGGAGGGGGGCGGATTTTTAGTCAAAAAATTGAGAAAACAAGCCAAACTCTTGCAAATTTTCTTCTCACACTCTCCCTCTCAAAAACCGAACCCAAAAAAGAAAGCCAAGAAAAAAAAAATAGAAACCCTAGAGCAAGCTAGTAGGGTGGTCGGATTTTTGTTAGGACACCAAGCCAAAGGTTGATTTTTTTTAGTACCCCATTAGGACTAGAAGGCCGGTTGCGGAGGGAGGAGAAAAAGGAAAGAAAAAGTAAGGAAAGGAAGGTCCAAGGGTGACCGGATTTGTGGTGAAAACAAGTAAAGGGTGGCTGAATTTTTTGAAACCCATTGGAGGGAAAACCGGTTGTGGTGGCAGCCAAGGAAAAGGGAAAAATTTTGGGATCCAAGCTTGAGAACCAAATTCCAAACCCTAGAGGTAAACCCTCAAACCCTAAGCTTTTAAATTGAGCTTCAATTTGGGAAATTTAAGTGTATTTCACGCATTGGATGTAAGAGCACAAGCTCAATTTAAATTTTATGCCCTAGTTTAGAATTTTTAGGTTGGTGCTTGAATTTATGGTTTAGGTGGTTTTATTTACTAAGTCATGCATGATTTTATGCTTTGGTTGCATGAAATTAAGGTTTATATGTTTGATACATGCTAAGGTTATATGTCCCCAAGTATGTTTAAGTTTGTACTTGATTATGCATGCTAAGTGTTTGATGTGATGATTGTTGATGTATGTTTATGTGATGATGGTATGGAACGTTAGAAACCACTGCATGACTGAAATTAGGCTCCCGCTGTGGGCGGTTGAGGTAGTGTGCACGTATTAGGGCATAAAACGAATTTGAAACCAAAAAACTGCCATTTCGGGCAGAAAATGACCAGTTTCTGGAAAAGCAGATTTTGAGGCCTTTAGAAGCTGAATTTGCAAAAACTTAAAACACGAAAGTTGTAGAAAAGGGTTTTTTCTAGGGGGCAACAACTACAGTTTTCAAAAATAAGGCCCCAAAGGCCTTCGTTTTTATAAAAACCCGAGCCAGACTGTGCCCAGGACTTATGCACGGCCAGGTGAGTTCAACAAGGAATAAGAACACGTTAAATTCCGAACTGGGTTTTCTGCAAAACATGAAAGTTGTAGGGTTTTTCGAAAGCTAAAACTTTTTTGAAGAAAACTTTTTCTAATTCAAAACAGATTTTTAAATAAAAATGGATTTCTAAGAACTGTGCAGGAAACAGGAAATTCCTGCACAGGATTTTCTAAAACAATACAGGAAAACTGTATTTTTGCACCAACACCAATGTTTTGACTATGAAAACTGTTCCAATGACAGTTTTCAGCCCTTAATAATTTTTATAAAGTCCCACTTTGAAAACCACAAATTTTTAAGTTAAACAAAAGATTTTTGGCCAAATTTTCCAAATTGGATTTTAAAAGCCAAAGTGTAGTAACAAGACAATGACGGATAGTAACCGGGAAGGATACCCGAGTTACTAGGCTTGGCCCAAAAGCCCAAATTTGACCCATAAAATGTTGACTTTGGTTTACTAAGTTTGACCACCTCAAGGGTTACCCTATGTAACCAAATAAGTTATCATGTGTAATTGGGGGACATATAACTAAGATTGTGTATGAATGTTGGATAGGTCACCAACATTTTATAGGATCCTTATCCTATGTACTTTTTAATAGCAGGAAGTAACCTGCAGTTGCAACCCGAGTCGGAGCAACAAAACCCAAGATATAGCATAACAGGCAAGTACATACCTCACCTAAGTATGAAAAATAGTAAATACTATTTTCAAGTATACACGCTATGTTATGTTATGATATGTGATGCCATACTATGATGTGCTAAGTTATGTTAAGTCATGCCATGATAAGCTATGATAAGCCAAGTTATACCATGATTTATGGTTATGCCATGTCTGTGTCACATGTGCACCATGACTAATAAGATCATAACTAAAGATTCTTAGTTTTGGAATATACAAGACTAAGACTAAACCAAGTCAAGCAAGGTGTCGTACCACCCTCCCGTGATCGAGGAGGATACATGTTCAAGACAAGTTATGATTATTGACCTCTCGTTGATGCGTGAGGGTCAAGTTTATGATTCCCAGAACTATTAGGGCCTTGCAAACCCTAACTTTGTCTGGAGGCTGCGCGCTTTTGGTACGTACACTAAGGGCCCACATGTTAAGATAAGATAATAAGTTCAATATTAAGTCCATAATGAAGCATAAGACATACAAATCGATCATAAATGGATCATGCATAATTACATGATGATTGGCATGTTTGAAATGTTTTGTGAGAAATATTTGTACTTGCTGGGCGAAAGCTCATTTGTATATTTCATACTGTAGGTAAGAAGCCTGCAGCTTAAGTGGTGGACCATGCAGATGATGCGGCGGGTGAAGGGCGGTGTGGGATACCACTACGTAAAATTTTCCGCAACCACTTTTGAGTTAATATGTATATATCTCAAAAGTAAATTATGTTATGCAGTGTGTATAAAGTTTGAAGACTTGAGAATGTATCTTTAGTATAGTATGTATGCGAGACAAGTTTTTCTCTACAAGATAATCTATGTATATATGTTTAAAAAAAAAAATTTATTCTCAAATTTTCCAAGTAAGATAAGTACAAGTATGTGTGGTGTCGACCCGGCTTGGGAAGTCGGGGCGTCACAGAGTGGTATCAGAGCGGTATCCTGCCAGCCTACTTCACATCGCTCCACATCGTTTCTGCAACGGCCCAAGTAAGTTAAGTTATTTATTTTATTACGATCTTATGCGTATAGTAAGCATCTTTCTTCAATGGCCATGATGGAAAATGATACTCCTGACGTTTTCAAGAGACTACTTCACCCTGGTATGGTGATAGCTGAGAATTTCTTGTACAAAGGAATTAGATCAACATTATGGAAGTTATATGTGATAATTATGGAATTTTTGCCACATAAGGAAAATGTTGGATGCGAGGATGACGCCGGATGGTGCCTTAGCTCGATGGGGGCATCTAGGTGACGTACGGAAATGATGGGAAAGTTTTATACCTTCCCAGATGTTATGATTATGTACTCCTGTTGTGAAGGAGATGTGAACAAGGACATGACGAATTCAGACATGTTTCATGTTATGCTATTATATGGAATAAAGATTATGGTTCTATATAAAAGGCATGATTTCATTAATTTTGTAAAACAAGAAGCTAAGTTTATTTCATTGTTTTTCCGTATAGAACCATGCCACCAAAGCGTAGAAAAGCACCGACCCAAGACGTTGATCTTGCGGCCCAGATGAATGAACTGAGATAGATGATGTTAGCCCAACAACAAGAGATAGGTGGGCTTAGAGCACAGTTAGCTCAGCAGAATCAGGGACCTCCTGATGCCGGGTTACCACCAGCACCTGTGAATCAGCCTGCTGCACCGGAAATTCCTGATGTTAACCCGGTAATTCCAGAGAACCCCATAGCCCCTGAAGTACCTGTTGCGACTGTAGCTGTTCCACCAGCACCCCTGATTCGAACTCCGGAAGAACTATATGACAAATTTCGGCGCATGAAGGCACCAGAATTTGAAGGGTCAACAAACCCGATTGAGGCCGACAACTGGTTAATCGACCTCCAGGTTGCCCTAAATTTCCTCAGGCTCAATGATCAAGAGAAACTCCTCTGTACATCCTTTATGTTACGAAAAGATGCTCGCCTCTGGTGGGAAACAGTCCAGATCCGGCAAGATGTTACTCTGATGACTTGGGAGGACTTTGTGGAGGAATTTAAGGAGAAGTACTTCAACACAGAGGTCATGGAAGCTCAACAAGACGAATTCGTTAAGTTCCACCAAGGAAATCTCTCGGTAGCTGAAGCTGTCAAAAAGTTTGAACAACTAGCACGTCTCTGCCCTTACCTCATCAGTTCTGAAAGGAATAAAGTCAAAAGGATGATGAGAATGTTCCGCTCGGACCTGGCAGTAGTAATTAGCAGTGGCCCCCATCCACCGCTCACTGTTGCCGAATGTGTCAGTCGAGCAATTCGAGCTGAGTATTGGGTAGGACAAAACAAGGAACAACGGGCTAAGTTCTTCAAGGAAAAGAGGGAAGAAAAAGCCCAAGCTAAGCAGAACCAGGCCAGGCCAGGCCAAACTTCACAACAGAAAGGTCAAGGAGGATCTTCGGGGCAAAACAACAACAACAAGCTGTACGGCAACAACCAACAGAAGAGGAAGTGGAATGCAGGAGGACAGGGGAATCAACAGAATTTTCCCAAGAAGAAGAATGCACCTGATAACAACAGTTATCCCACTTGTCAGAAATGTGGGAGAAGGCACCCGGGAGATTGTCGTGCTGGAGCCAGTCGCTGCTTTCTATGTGGCAAGGAAGGCCACTATGCTAGAACTTGCAATCTCAATCCCCAGAATCCGCAGAATCAACTGAGAGGACAAGGATCTCAACTTCACGCTGCACAGATGAAGCTCGAGGGACCTGCAATCTCTCAAGGCAGACTGGAAGCTCCAGAACCTCAAGGACGCATTTATGCCTACACTAAGGAGGATGTTCAAGCTGGACCTTCCACCGTGGTGACAGGTCAACTTCCTTTTGCCCAACAAGATGCCTACGTGTTAATTGATTCTGGAGCTACGCATTCATTTACATCACCTAGGTTCGCTAAGAAACTAGGTAGAGCAAGTGACAGGATTGGAAGAACATTTAGGACTGCATTACCCTCCGGGGAAATTCTGTTGTCTGATTATTGGGTACGTCACGTTCCAATAATTATATGTGGTAGGGAAATGTATGTCAACTTGATCATCATCGACCTATACGACTACGATGTCATCTTGGGTATGGATTTCTTGGGGAAGTACAATGCAGTTATCGACTGTCCACGTCGTACTGTCACATTCAAGCCAATTGGAGGCGAGGAGTTTATTTTTAGAGGATCGACTCCAAAACAGCCAAAAATGTTCATTTCTGCGCTAAAGGCTAGAAAGTTGTTGGCAGAAGGATGTATTGGATTTCTAGCCAACATGGTGGATAAGACACAAGAGACCCAGAGCAGGCCCGAAAAAGTACCGATAGTCAAGGAGTTTATAGAGGTTTTTCCTAAGGAATTGCCAGGATTGCCACCAGAACGAGAAATCTCTTTTGAGATTGAGTTACTTCTTGGATCGGCACCAGTATCCAAGGCACCTTATAGGATGGCGCCTGCCGAACTTAAGGAACTGCAGATTCAGTTACAGGAGCTTCTGGATCGAGGATTCATTCGTCAAAGCTATTCACCATGGGGAGCCCCAGTTTTGTTTGTTAAAAAGAAGGACGGCACTCTTAGGATGTGCATTGACTATCGGGAATTGAATAAGATTACCATCAAGAACAAGTATCCCTTGCCTAGGATCGACGATTTGTTTGATCAATTGAGAGGAGCTTCAATTTTTTCGAAAATTGATCTACGATCAGGATATCATCAGCTCCGAATTAGGGAAGGAGATATTCCCAAGACGGTCTTTCGTACGCGATATGGACACTACGAGTTCCTCGTTATGCCATTTGGATTGACAAATGCTCCAGCAGCCTTTATGGACCTGATGAATCGAGTATTCAAGGATTACCTGGACAAGTTTGTTATTGTCTTTATAGATGATATCTTGATTTATTCAAGATCAAAGGAGGAGCATGAGGAACATTTAAGGATTGCTTTACGGATTTTAAAACAAAACCAGCTCTATGCTAAATTCACAAAGTGTGAATTCTGGTTGGAAAGGGTCCATTTCTTAGGACATGTGGTCTCCAAGGAAGGTATATCTGTAGATCCGGCCAAGATTGAAGCAGTGAGTAAATGGCTAGCTCCGAAAAACGTTACCGAAGTACGTAGTTTCCTGGGCTTAGCGGGCTACTACCGACGTTTCGTCGAGGGATTTGCTAAGATTGCAGCGCAGCTCACCGCACTTACACGGAAAGGAAAGAAGTACGAATAGACGGCAAAGTGTGAAGAACACTTCCATGAACTGAAAAGTAAGCTGACTAGTGCTCTGATCCTCACAATTCCAGAGGTGGAGAAAGGGAACTTCGTGATATATAGCGATGCTTCCAAGATTGGATTGGGAGCCGTTCTCATGCAGAATGGAAAGGTGATCGTTTATGCTTCACGACAGCTTAAGGATCATGAGAAGAACTATCCGACGCATGATTTGGAACTTGCGGCGGTAGTATTTGCGCTCAAATCTGGAGACACTACCTTTACGGTACTAAGTGTGAAGTTTACAGGGATCATCAGAGTTTGAAGTATATCTTCACACAAAAGGAGCTTAACATGAGACAAAGAAGATGGCTCGAACTGGTGAAAGATTATGACATAGACATCCGTTACCATCCAGGGAAGGCTAACAAAGTAGCCGATGCCCTTAGTCAGAAGTCGTCTTCCTCGTTGATGTCAATACAGTCGTTGATCGAACCTCTTCAGAAGGAGCTAGTGGAAGCTGGAATAGAGCTTATCACGGGAAGTTTAGCTGCCCTAACCTTCCAACCTACCATTTTGGATGGCATGAAGGAGTGACAAGAAGGAGATGCCTCGCTGCTTAGAACAAGGAACGAGGTCTTGGAAGGAAAGGAGTCGAACTTCAACATATCGGATGAGGGCATACTCTATCGGAAAAATAGATTATGCATTCCTAACGAGGACGAGTTAAAGGAGCAAATCATGAAGGAGGCTCATAAGACTCCATATTCCGTTCATCCTGGAGCTACAAAGATGTACCAAGACTTGAAGGAAAGTTTTTGGTGGCCCAGAATGAAGAATGACGTTGCTACATTTGTCAGTAAATGCCTTACATGTCAAAAGGTGAAGGCAGAACACCAGCGTCCAGGGGGAGAATTGTAGAAAATTTCCATCCCAGAATGGAAATGGGACCAAGTGACCATGGATTTTGTGGTTGGCCTACCCCGAACTCCCAGTGGCAACGATACTATTTGGGTGATTGTGGATCGTTTGACGAAGTCTGCACACTTTATTGCCATTAAGCTTAGCTTTTCAGTGGACCAGCTAGCAGAATTATATGTTGCGCAGATCGTTCGCTACCATGGGATTCCAAAGACAATCATCTCCGATCGTGATGGTCGTTTCACTTCTAAGTTTTGGAGAAGTGTACATCAAGCAATGGGTACCAAGCTTACTTTTAGTACGGATTTTCACCCTCAAACGGATGGACAATCAGAGAGGACCATTCAGACCCTAGAAGATATGTTACGAGCATGCGTCATGGACTTCAAAGGAACTTGGGATAAGAAGCTTCTTTTGATTGAATTCTCGTACAACAACAGTTTCCAAGCTTCAATCGGAATGGCTCCTTATGAAGCCCTGTACGGGAGAAGGTGTAGATCTCCAGTCCACTGGTACGAGACAAGAGAGAAGGAACTTGTGTCCACAGATTTTATTCGGAGAACCACTGAGGCCGTGAAACTTATACGTCAACGGATGGAAACTGCATTTAGTCGACAAAAGAGCTATGCCGACAAACGCAGAAGGCCTCTAGAATTCCAAGTAGGAGACTTGGTTTTCCTCAAAGTTGCTCCATTCAAAGGAGTTATGAGATTCGGAAAGAAGGGGAAATTAAGTCCAAGATACATAGGGCCATTCAAAATAATGGAAAGAGTTGGTAATTTGGCCTATAAATTGGCTTTGCCCCAAGAATTAGCATATGTACACGATGTATTTCATGTGTCGATGCTAAAGAAATACATCTCGGATCCATCACATGTATTGGACCACGAACCAGTTGAGATTCACGAGGATTTGACATATGAGGAGAAACCGGTTCTAATCTTGGCACGAGAAGAAAAGGTGCTAAGAAACAAGGTTATACCTTTAGTTAAGGTTTTATGGAGAAATCATGAGATTGAGGAGGCAACATGGGAGCGAAGAAGATATGAAAAAAAGCTACCCCGAATTGTTCTGATTTTCGAGGACGAAAATTTTTAAGGAGGGTAGATTGTAATAACCAAAATTTTTCGGACTCATGATTTTCTTGTATATAAGAAATCTAAGCTCGTATTATGTGTTTATGTGCTATTTTATGAGAATTATGAATATCAATACAAAATTCATAATTTTATCAGTATAGGGTTGAGTTCTCGATAAATTAGCTACGAGACTCCATAATAGGCCTTTTAAGGAAAAAGGCATGATGAAATTTCATGTATTCATGTTGGTCAAAGTTTGACCGAAAAAGTCAAGGTTGACCAAAGAAGTCAAATATAAGACGGTACTGTGATACGATAAGCAGTATGGGACTTATACTGCGAAAGCCGTCTTTACGGACAAGATAGTATAATTAAGATTTAAAACCACCATAGAAAAATCAAGCACCTAAAAAAGGGTATTAAGGGCCCAATAGCTTTAAATAGAAAGAAAAATTTTTATACAGTCCAACTATACATAGATAAATTTTGGACTGCAGTTCAATATAACAGTACTAAATTGTACTGTGTATTAGTAAACACACTATTCGAAATATCTGTGTTAGCTTAAAAGTGGACTGCATATTAAGGAACAAGCCAAACGAGGACTTATGATGACATCACCCAAGTTTGGAATTATGACATCATTTTTGGATTAAAAGAAAAATGGTGGAAAGAAATCAAAATTTTTGCCACCATGCACCCAAAATGGCCGGCCACTTGGAGGACATTTTAGCAAAATTTTGTGCAATTATTTTTGCTTCAAGGGTTTTTAAGCAAATTTTGGATTAAAAATAAATCCAAAATTAAATTAATATTCACCTATAAATACCCAGGGGGGGGCGGATTTTTAGTCAAAAAATTGAGAAAACAAGCCAAACTCTTGCAAATTTTCCTCTCACACTCTCCCTCTCAAAAACCGAACCCAAGAAAGAAAGCCAAGAAAAAAAAAACAGAAACCCTAGAGCAAGCTAGTAGGGTGGTCGGATTTTTGTTAGGACACCAAGCCAAAGGTTGATTTTTTTTAGTACCCCATTAGGGCTAGAAGGCCGGTTGTGGAGGGAGGAGAAAAAGGAAAGAAAAAGTAAGGAAAGGAAGGTCCAAGGGTGACCGGATTTGTGGTGAAAACAAGGAATAACTTAAAACATGAAAGTTGTAGAGAAGGGTTTTTCCTAGGGGGCAACAAGGACAGTTTTCAAAAATAAGGCTCCAAAGGCCTTAGTTTTTATAAAAACCCGAGCCTGACTATGCCCAGGACTTATGCACGGCCAGGTGAGTTCAACAAGGAATAAGAACACGTTAAATTCCGAACTGGGTTTTCTGAAAAACACGAAAGTTGTAGGGTTTTCGAAAGCTAAAACTTTTGTGAAGAAAACTTTTTCTAATTCAAACCAGATTTTTAAATAAAAATGGATTTCTAAGAACTGTGTAGGAAACAGGAAATTCCTGCACAGGATTTTCTAAAACAATACAGGAAAACTGTATTTTTACACCAACACCAATGTTTTGACTATGAAAACTGTTCCAATGGCAATTTTCAGCCCTTAATAATTTTTATAAAGTCCCACTTTGAAAACCACAAATTTTTAAGTTAAACAAAAGATTTTTGGCCAAATTTTCCAAATTGGATTTTAAAAGCCAAAGTGTAGTAACAAGACAATGAAGGATAGTAACCGGGAAGGATACCCGAGTTATTAGGCTTGGCCCAAAAGCCTAAATTTGACCCATAAAATGTTGACTTTGGTTTACTAAGTTTGACCACCTCAAGGGTTACCCTATGTAACCAAATAAGTTATCATGTGTAATTGGAGGACATATAACTAAGATTGTGTATGAATGTTGGATAGGTCACCAACATTTTATTGGATCCATATCCTATGTACTTTTTAATAGCAGGAAGTAACCTGCAGTTGCAACCTGAGTCGGAGTAACAAAACCCAAGATATAGCATAACAAGCAAGTACATACCTCACCTAAGTATGAAAAATAGTAAATACTATTTTCAAGTATACACGCTATGTAATGCTATGATATGTGATGCCATACTATGATGTGCTAAGTTATGTTAAGTCATGCCATGATAAGCTATGATAAGCCAAGTTATACCATGATTTATGGTTATGCCATGTCTGTGTCACATGTGCACCATGACTAATAAGATCATAACTAAAGATTCTTAGTTTTGGAATATACAAGACTAAGACTAAACCAAGTCAAGCAAGGTGTCATACCACCCTCCCGTGATCGAGGAGGATACATGTTCAAGACAAGTTATGATTATTGACCTCTCGTTGATGCGTGAGGGTCAAGTTTATGATTCCCAGAACTGTTAGGGCCTTGCAAACCCTAACTTTGTCTGGAGGCTGTGCGCTTTTGGTACGTACACTAAGGGCCCACATATTAAGATAAGATAATAAGTTCAAGATTAAGTCCATAATGAAGTATAAGACATACAAATCGATCATAAATGGATCATGCATAAATTACATGATGATTGGCATGTTTGAAATGTTTTGTGAGAAATGTTTGTACTTGCTGGGCGAAAGCTCATTTGTATATTTCATACTGTAGGTAAGAAGCCTGAAGCTTAAGTGGTGGGCAATGCAGACGATGCGGCGGGTGAAGGGCGGTGTGGGATACCACTATGCAAAATTTTCCGCAACCACTTTTGAGTTAATATGTATATATCTCAAAAGTAAATTATGTTATGCAGTGTGTATAAAGTTTGAAGACTTGAGAATGTATCTTTAGTATAGTATGTATGCGAGACAAGTTTTTCTCTACAAGATAATCTATGTATATATGTTTAAAAAAAAAATTTTATTCTCAAATTTTCCAAGTAAGATAAGTACAAGTATGTGTGGTGTCGACCCGGCTTGGGAAGTCGGGGCGTCACAAGGACAGGTTTGGTTTATGGTTTGAGTTGGATAGGGCTGGCTGCCCCAACCATTCCATGGCTGCGCGCCACGGTACATACACTTATGTTATGTAAGGGCCCTAAAATTATGTTAAGATAAGACAGCATAATGAAAGCATAAGAAATTCATGCATTACGTTTTATGAAGTGTTTTGCGGATTAATAGTTGTACTTGCTGAGCAAAAGCTCATAACTTACGTTTATGCTGTAGGTAAGCAACCTATCGGCAATATATGATACAAGATTGTGGAGCATGGCAAGGCAAGATTGTGAAACCATGGAATGGGAACTGCTACGTGTATTGTTATATTATATGTATACTCTGAAATATGTTGTAATAAGTTTTAATGTTTCAGTACTGAAGCAAGTAAGTATATGTGTATATACATATATAATAGTAAGTGATGAAATAGTTTTCAGTTTCAAGCTGTTTTCAAGTAGTTTATAAAAAAAAAATTTAGTCCTTTTTTCCACAGGTGATGTTATTAAGTAAGTAAGTATGTATGGTAATGGCCTACGTAAGGTGGGGCGTTACACTTGTGATTCGACATGCGGCCCGCGTGGGGACCGGCGTGGGTTAAGCAGGTGTCATGCGTCGGTATAGGCGTGGCACATCCGAGGTGAGTGGCCTTGGTCGATGAAGTCTTGTTCGAAGCGTTCGCGGACAAGCATGGTGGCAGCAAGGCGTTAGGCATGCGGGAATGACTAAGGCGAGAGTGCACAGGCCTGGGTGGTCAAACCAGGCATGGCTTGGACAGATGGGCGAGAGTTGCGGAACTCATGCCAGCGTGACCAGGACAGGACCCGAGGGACGTGGTCCAAGCAGACGTGGGGATGTGTGTGTAACGACCCGTCTTATGTAAGCCGTTACCGTACATATCATACATAATTTCTTATCTTGCTTAACTTAGCGGATATACGGAATATTTTTTTTTTTAAACACTTGCAACTCTAACTTATTACATACTTACATATTTATGTATGCACATATTCTTAATGAAGTACATGAGTATCAAACTTATAGCATAATAATTACAAATATCATATTTTGAAACGCGTAGCGCTCTCCATCCCAAGTTTCACAACTCGCCGTGCCAAGCCCCTACGTCTTGTATCAAGGATTGCCGATAGGTTGCTTACCTACAGCATAGACATAAGTCATGAGCTTTCGCTCAGCAAGTACAACTATAAACCCGCAAAACAAAACCTAATAAACAATGCATGAACCAATTATGCTTCATTATGCTTTCTTAGGTTAGCATATCTTTGGGCCCTTTACTTATCATAAGTGTACGTACTGTGGTGCGCAGCCATGGAGTGGTTGGGGTGGCCAGCCCAATCCAACTCAAACCATGGACCAAACCCGACCTAGAACGGGTCGGTATGATACAAGGCAACTTGCTTGCCAAACATAATTGAAAATGTATTTTAAATCCTTAAGACTTATTCTTGTCTTAAAACATATTTAAGAAACCATTTCATACTTAAAACTTGATCTTAATCTTACCATATGAGTTACTATTAGTGAGCATGCTTCATGATGCCCCAAAACAAATCATAAATCATATGCATCACATAAGTGCAAGTAACAAAACAAATTGCCTATGCTGTAGGCGGAGTTGTACTTACTGGTTAGGCTACGTCCTGTGTTTTGTTGCTCTAAATCAGGTTGCAACAACAGGTTACTTCCCTGTTTTCAAAAAGGACGTAAGATAAGGGTCATCTTATCTTGCCATAAATTATTGTATTTAAAGCTGGTATCCTTAACTAGCATTACTTAGTAATCCTAGTTGCATGTCCCCCACATACTACCACGATAACTCATTGGGTTACTTAGTGTAACCCTAGGGCACATGACCCAATTTAAATCAAACAATATCTTGTTTGATTAATTAATGAACTTTGGGTTTAAGGCCCTATTTGTATTTGGTATCTTATTAGGTTACTATTAGTAACCTTAGGTATAAACCCAAGTCATATGTGGATCAAAATCCTATTAGGTTACTAAGGCCCAAATTTTTAAAATCATATCCTACTAGGTTACTATTGGTAACCATGGGCTTTAGGCCCAACCCAATAACTTGGTAACCTATCCGGTTACTAATGGTCATCATCTTGTTACTATGTTTTAAAATAATTTTGGCCCAAATAAAAATTAGTAACCAATCTGATGACCATCTATCTTACTATGGTTACCCTATTACTTGGCCTAATTCATTTATTTTTCCTTACTAGACTTGGTTTAATTAACCATTTTATAAACTGTTTTTTTTTATACAACTGTCTAAGTCTGGAGGAATTTACTGAAAACAGTCCCATTAATCCAATTATCAATGCATGTGCAGGAATTGCCTATTCCTACACTGCTTTGAAAATCCTGTGTAGGAATTTCCTATTTTCTGCATAGTTTTCAGAATCCAGTTATATCTTAGAATTCGTTTTGAATTTTAAAAACTTTTCTTCACAAAAGTTTTATATCTTGAAAAATCCTACAACTTTTGTTCTTTGCTCAAAACCCAATTCTGTATTTAACCTTCTCTTTTTCCTTGTTGAACCTGCCTGGCCGTGCACAGGGCCTGGGCATGACCAGGTTCGGATTTTAGTAAAAGCAGAGGCCATTGGAGCCTTAGTTTTAAAAACCGTCGATGTTGCCTCCTAGGATTTTCCATTTTCTACAATTTTACAGTTTTAACTTTTCTCAAATTCAGCTTCTAATGGCGTCAAAATCCTATTTCCAGATTGCTGCCCAGTCTTTATCCGAGACTGGCAGTTTCTATTTTAATTGTTTTTTACGTAAAATTACGCGCACACTACCTCGAACGGTTAAAGCCGTGAGCCTACATCAAGCATGCAGTGCGTTACGTATTGTTTTCATTGCCATGTATTTATTTTCATTCATAAAATCATTTATGCAATCCCATATGGTGAATCTTCACTAACTAGGGTTTTTAGGGTTTTCTCTAACCCTTTTTGCATCATACATCAACATCAATATAATCAATCACACCATACATCTTCTTGAGTGTGTGGGGACATACTACAAACATCTACTAGGCATTCAAACATACCACACATACTCTAACAATTAAAATCATAACCATACACCAAACCATAAATCAAAACCACTAACCCTAATCAAGCACAAATCTAAGCTATTACATAAAAATAAAATGAGCTTATGCTCTTACATACCCACATGAAATACACATAAATCTTGAATCGAAACTTAATTGGATAGCTTAAAGGTTTTAGAAGGTTACCTTTAAGCTTGGAGATTGGTTCTAAGCCTTGAATCAAATCTTCCTTCCTACTTTGGTTCCTCTAAAAATTCCGATCACCCTTTCTTCTCTTTCTCTCTCTCTCTCTCTTTGGGGTTCGGCTCTTATGAGGAAAAGAGGATGAGGTGAAAATGAGCCATAGTTTTGGGGTAGAATCACATAAAATGATCCAAACCCCCCCCCCCCATCACCTATTTATAGGTGAAAAATAATTTCTTTTTGGATTTATTTTTATTTCTAAAATTACATATTAGTCCTCAAGAGCAAAATATTTGCTCAAAAAACCCATGAGGTGGCCGGCCATTAGGATGGCTTGGAGGCCAAGTTTCTAATTCTTTCCCAATTTTCTAAAAAATCCATAAATCATGTAATTATCCAAGGATGAGGTGTCCTCCCACTTGGGCCTTGTTTGGCTTTCCTCCCAAAATGCAGTCCAGTTTCATACTAATCCAGATATTACAAATACTGCTTTCACTAATAACAGTACTGTCATATTGAACTGCAGTCCAGAATTCATTTGCGTATTATTGAACTGCGTATAAATTTTTCTTATGACTTAAAGCTACTTAGCCCTTATTGTACTAAATAATGTGCTTGATTTTTCTATAGTGGTTTTGAACCTTATTCTTACTATTTTATCTGTGACGACGGTTTTTCGCAGTATAATTCCTATACTGCTTGCTATATTGCAGTACCGTCATATTCATACCTTTGACTTTTCAGGTCAAACTTTGACCAAAATAAAATTATAAATTTTTATTCTACCTTTTTGCTCTAAAGGCCTTATGCTTGGCTAAGCAATATATTATTGAGTCTTATAAAGCTATAAGGACTCACACAAAATCTGATAAAAATCAGATCAGGCATTTTGCAAATACTTACATAGTACAACTTAAATTCCTTTGAAAAGGAAATTGTAATTTCATAAAACGTTGGTTATTACATGAGGCAAGCAGGTGCTCAAGGGAAATCAGGTGTCAAAAGGAGGGAAACAACCGTTCTCGCTGCACTGGTGATGGTGAGACCAGATCCGGTTGTTAGAGGCCCAGACCGTGTCGCGGCTGTTCAGGAGGAACACGGCGACATGATGCTTGTGGAGATGTCTTGGGTTCTGCCCCCTAGACGAACCGATGAGGGAAGGATTGAGCGCGGTACTCGACCCTTGGCACGAGACCCTTATTGGATGGCGCTTTCGGAACGTGCGGCGTGGAAGAAGCAGCCGGGTGAGTTGCTTGCAGCCAATATTCAGCCCTCGAAGTTCCAAAGAAAGCGAGACGGCATGCCAGGGATATGTGTCGATGATCGTGCCTTAAACCAAGTTACCGTGAGGAGAACATATCCTGTCCCTGACGTTGCTGGGGAGTTCGACTGGTCATCGAAGGCAGCATTTCTTGCGAGACTTAAGGGGAAGTCAGGATGTGGGCAAGTGGGAATTGCCGAAGGTGACGAGGTGATGAGAGCACGGGTGATATGCTCGGGCTTAGAGAGAGCCATTGGCGGGGTCCAGGAGGGACACCCCATTGTTGTTGGAAAGCTAAAAGAGGTACGAATGCGGTATTCGACTCACGAGGAGCTGACTAACAAACGGTCCTACACAGGCTCAGTGCAGCAGTGTGGCAAGCCATCTGATGTGATCAAATGGATGGGCGGGTTGGCCTATCGATTCAAATTGTCGGGAAGGATGAAATTCCACCCAACTTTCCATGTAAGTTTTCTGAAGCCTTACTTTGAGAAAGCAGACCGTAGCAGGCAGCAGGTGAGGCGAGCCCAATCCAGAGAGAGGGAGCGGTTCAAAAAATAGGTTGACCATCAGACCAAGATGTAACGCCCCACCTTACGTAGGTCGTTACCATACATACTTACTTACTTAATAACATAACCTGTGGAAAAAAGGGACAATTTTTTTTTATAAACTTCTTGAAAACAGCTTGAAACTGAAAACTATTTCATCACTTACTCATATACATATGTGTATACACATATATTCACTTGCTTCAGTACTGAAACATTAAAACTTATTACAATATATTTCAGAGTATACATATAATATAACAATACACGTAGCGGTTCCCATTCCACGGTTTCACAACCTTGCCTTGCCATGCTCCACAATCTTGTATCATATATTGCCGATAGGTTGCTTACCTACAGCATAAACGTAAGTTATGAGCTTTCACTCAGCCAGTACAACTATTGATCCGTAAAACATTTCATAAAACGTAATGCATGAATTTCTTATGCTTTCATTATGCTGTCTTATTTTAACATAAATTTAGGGCCCTTACATAACATAAGTGTACGTACCATGGCGCGCAGCCATGGAGTGGTCGGGGCGGCCAGCCCTGTCCAACTCAAACCATGGACCAAACCTGTCCTAGTGCAGGTCGGTACAACATGAGAAAACTTGCTTGTCATCATACTTGAAAACTTGTTCTTCCTTTAAAACATATTTCATACTTGAAAACATCTCATACTTATAAACAGTTTCTTACTTGAAATTGGGTTCTTATTCTTACCCTGTGATTTATCATTAGTGAGCATATATCATGATGTATGCACTTCAACATGCATGCATGAGCTTGAAAACATACAAGCAGTCAAAACGATTCTTTTATCTATGCTGTAGGTGGAGTTGTCCTTACCGGTTATGCTAATTCTTGAATTCGATGTTCCGCCCAAACCTAATAACTGTAATAACCAACTTTTTATAAGTTTATGATTTCTTTTGTTAAGAATCAAAGTTTGTGTTGGGTATGTTTATGTGATATGTTTGACTTGTTTTATAAGAAAATTTGTTGAACCTTTTGTTGAAAGATTCGATAATTTACTTATGCAAGTTTAAGACCTTTTGTTAAAAAGGGAAAATTTATGATTTATGATTATATGTTGATAGTTTCTAGTTTTAGGAAAATCCTATATGCAGTTCAGATAAATTCTGGATAATGGTCCAGTACAATTATACTGTTAACAGTTGAAAACAGTATATGAATATCTATGTCAGTATGAAAATGGACTGCATTTAGGAGGTAAGCCAAACAAGGCCTTATAGGATGACACCTCGTCTTTAATAGTATGACAAGTGTCATTACCACTATTGGTCACCTTACAGGGACCAAAATGTAAATATTTTATGTTTAGGGGCCAATATGCAAATTTAAGAAAAGTTCATGATTATTGATTTTAAGAAACTAAGAGAGTCTTTTAAGGGATAATTAAGTAAGAACTGAATGCTTAGTAGCTTCATTTTAGCCGGCCACCTTATAAGGACTAAAGTGCAAATATTTTTGCCTTTAGGGGCCAATGTGTAATTTTGAGAAAATTTTGGGTTTATACGTAAATTTATAAATTTGGAAGTTATGGACTTTTCTAGTTGAGTCTTCAAGTCCAATTAAACTAATGATCAATTATAAGTTTGGTTAACCTAGATGGAAAACCAAGAAAATAAGTTAGGATTGGATAATTTCAATTGGACCAATCCTATCTTTCCACATGGACTTACTAGAACCGGCCACCTCATGGTTTTATGAGCAAGTGTTCTTGTTATTAAGGATGTACTTGCAATTTATGTAAATTTGAGTGTCATTGAAATTTGACACATCATGCCATAGGTTTAGTGACTAAGCACTTAAATCTTGCTTAGTTGGCTTTGTTTTGTGGTTTAACAAATAACTTTCTCACTTGTCATTTGCATCACCTATGGCCGGCCACCATGAGGGTGAGACGCCTCATGGACTAGCTTTGATGAGCCACCCTCCTAGCCTTGCTTACTTGGCTAGCTAAGGCTTGCACAACTCATCAACCATGACCGGCCATCACAAGAAGAAAACACCTCATGGACTAGCTTTGGTGAGCAACCTTCCCTAGCCTTGTCACTTGGCTAACTTAGACATTGCCAAATCACCACCCATGACCGGCCACCATGAGGATGAGACACCTCATGGACTAGCTTTGGTGAGCAATCCTCCTAGCCTTGCTCACTTGGCTAGCTAAGGTTTGCAATTCTCATCACCCTAGGAACCGGCCACCATGAGGGCAAGACACATCACAATTAGCCTTGATGAATACACCTTCCTAGCCTTGCTTATGTGGCTAGCAATGGCTTGCACAACTCACCACCTAGGGCCGGCCATCACAAGGAGATGACACATCATGTTCCTAGCCTTGGTGAGTAAGTTCTTAGCCTTGCTTACTTGGCAAGCTAAGGCTTGCACAACATGCCATCTAAGGCCGGCCACCATAAGGAGGAAACACCTCACATATGTAGCTTTGATGAGTAAGTCTCCTAGCTTGGCTTACTTGGTGAACTAGGACAAGCCACATGTCCCAAAACATGGCTGGCCTCACAAGGAAAGGACACCTCATTCTCCTAGCTTTGAGGAGTAAGGCTAGCCTAGCATTTGAGCAAGCTTGGCCGGCCACCACATAGGGATCTTGAGCAAATATCTTGCTCTTGGGGGACTATTAGACAATTTTAAGAAGTAAGTTGGTTCACCTATAAATAGGTGAAGTTGGAGTCATTCCATTTTGTTAGTGAACTTAAACAAACCGCTCATTCTCTAGTTCTCCTCTGTAGGGCCGAATTTAAGAAGAGAGAAGAAAGTGAGAGAGAGATTTCGGTTTGGTGTTGGTTTAGTGTGAAGAAAATTTCAAAACCCTAGTCTAGATCTATATCCGTGGAACTTGAGGTAAATCTTTTTATCCTCTAGTTCTTCATTCAAGTTTTAGTTAAGATTTAAATGCATGTTCAATATGTATGAGCATGAGTTCATTTTGTTAAGTTCCATGCACAAGGGTTTGGATATGCTTGATTAGGGTTTGTAACTGGACAGTTTTTCTGGAAACAAGATTTTGAGGCCTTTAGAGGCCGAATCTTGAAAAAGTCAAAACTAAAAAGTTGTAGAAAAGGGCAAATCCTAGGGACAACGCGGACAGTTTTTAAAAATAAGGCTTTTAAGACCTTCATTTTTACAGAAACCCGAGACCAATTTTAGGGTCAGTAAATATGGTCGAAAATTTTAAAAGGAAGAAACAAGCAGATTAAGGACAGAACTGAGTTTTGAGTTAAAAACAAAAGTTGTAGAAACTTCAAGATCTACAACTTTTATGAAGAAAACTTTTTCAAATTTAAAACAGATTTGTAAGAAAAAGGACCAAATCAATGAATTGGTTCCAAACACAGTTTTCAGAATTTTAGAATTTTACTGTAATTTGAAAAAGGAGTTAAGTTTTAAAGTTTGTGTTTTGTAATACAATTAGATAGTAATTAGAATTACTTATGATACTCTGATATGATGATTCTTATCCTATTATTTGCTTGAAAACAGGAAAACAACCTGTTTAGGTGGAGCATTTGAATTCAAGGTTTAGTGTAACGGGTAAGTACGACTCCGCCTACAGCATAAACGAAAAAATGGTTTCCTGCTTGTATGTTTTCAAGCTTATGATGATATGCATATGATGTATGTTATGAAGTTTTATGTTATGATTTAGGTTATGATGTTATGTTATGATTTAGGTTATGATGTTATATTATGATTTAGGTTATGATGTTATGTTATGATTTAGGTTATGATGTTATCTTATGATTTAGGTTATGATGTTTATGTTATGATGATTTAGGTTATGATATTTATGTATGATTAATAATATGATATCATGAAGCATGCTCATTAAAGATAAGTCACTCGGTAAGAATAAGAATTCAGTTTCGAGTAAGAAACTATTTATATGAATTGATTTTCCATTAAGTTTAAGGCAAGAACAAGTTAAAGAAAAATTTTCAAGTATGATGGCAAGCAAGTTGCCTTGTGTCGTATTGACCCGCACTAGGTCGAGTTTGGTCCATGGTTTGAGTTGGACAGGGCTGGCCGCCCCAACCACTCCATGGCAGCGCGCCACGGTACATACACTTATGTCATGTAAGGGCCCTAAAATTATGTTAAGATAAGGCAGCATAATGAAAGCATAAGAAATTCATGCATTACGTTTTATGAAATGTTTTGCGGATCAATACTTGTGCTTGCTGAGCGAAAGCTCATAATTTATGTTTATGCTATAGGTAAGCAAACTTATGGCAGTACATGATACAAGACAGTGGAGCGTGGTAATTTCAAAACTGTGAAACTGTGGGATTGGGAACTGCTATGCATTTTGTTAAATTACGCTATGCTTATTTTGATTATATTGTACCTATGTATAAGACTATGATAAATAAATAAGTTTATGTACATATATATAAATGTAAGTGATTACTACGAATAATTCCAATTTCAAAGTTATATATCGTTTGTATAAAAAAAAAATTTTAATCCCAATTTTTGCATATTGTTAAGTAAGTAAGTATAAGTATGGTAACGGCCTACGTTAGGCGGGTCGTTACAGAGTTGGTATCAGAGAAAAGATTCCTGCCTGCCGGTTTCACAGTATGCTTGCCTGCGCCACAGTCATTGTAAGTTAAAAATAAAACTTGGTATATGTAAAATTAATTTATAAGAATTTGTATGATTTAGATCCAAGAGTAATGGATGAAGATCGTGGTGCGGCTTATGCGTTCTTTATGATATCCCCGCTGATATTCGATGGAACTAGACGAACCATGTCATTAGCAGCTTGGCTTCATGACATGGAAGCTATATTTCGACTATGTCACATTCAGGCACATTTACAAGTACAGCTAGCCAGTATATGTCTAGCGGTTGATGCGAGCTTATGGTGGAGAACTTTAGGAGAACCTGAATTACAAGGAGGATCATGGGAAAATTTCCGGAACTTAATCATTACTCGTTTTGGACCTCCATCGGAGGAGGACGCAGCCATACACACTATCGAGATCCGGAAATTTACCGTGATATGAATCTTGTACGATACCTAAACTACGTTTATGACTGGCATGCCTATCCGGGCGAATCTATGGGCCATTACTGCAGACGATTTCAGGAGGCTATGTTGCCTCATATTCCAGATTTAGGTAACCCCGAGATGCGGGCACTACAACTACTCAGGGAGGGTTTACCTCCGGACGTCAGGGAACATGTTCAGCCACCAACGATAGGAACGACTTTGGAACACATGATTAATGACATCATGGAAGCTGAATTAATAGCTCATATGGTTCAGGCGGATGCTCTGGTAGAGAACAACATTCAGGTGCCAGTCAATGATAACGATGTGGAAGAGCCACCCTTCCAATGGGGTCCAGTATTGCCAGAAGACCCTATTCCGGCGATACCACTTCAGGAGATTCCTCCGTAGGAGGCTGCAAATGATGCAGATGATGATAATATGGATCCTGAAGAATTTCCAGACAACCCCGAGGCCCTTGAGGATCCTCCTGAAAACAACATGGAAGATGAAGAAATAAATATAGAGGATGATCCAGAAGAAATCTTGTTTGTTGATGAGGACTGGGATGTATTCTCTGATATAACGTCAGAGTAGATAATTTAGGCATAGGATAGTATATATGTATGATGGATAAGTGATAGAAACTTCCATCTAATGTTTGACTTTGTATATAGAACAAGGGCAGAATATGTAAGATATGTATGTAAGAATATGAATAAGATATGTTTATGTAAGATATGATGTGATGATACGATCTATGATCAGATATAGTATTATGATATGATATGATGAATAAGTATTGTTCATGATAAAATTTTATGATGTGATATGAATGAACGAAAAGATATTTGAAGTATAACAATATCTTTATCGTGATTAGATAAGAAATAGAAGATGTCACGTCCGCGTACCCGAGCGAACCCAATTCCGCAAGAACCTGATCTTGCGAACATAGTAGCTACCTTGCAACGGCAATTATGGGAACAACAGCAGGAGACGAACCAGCTTCGGGAACAAGTAGCCCAACTAAATCAAGCACCTCAAGCTAACGAAGTTCCACCGCAAAATAACCCCGTACCCCCAGTAGCGCCTCAGGTACCAGAGGTTCATCAAGAAGTTCCGTTAGCACCCGCAGGGCTACAAAGGAATCCACCCTTAATTAGGGAGGATTTATTGTATGAGCGGTTTAGGCGAATGAAGGCGCCTGAATTTGAAGGAACCACGGACCCGATAGTAGCGGATAATTGGCTAATCGATATTCAAGTAATTTTGGATTTCATGGGACTTACAGAGCAGGAGAAAGTCCTTTGTGCCTCGTTTGCATTAAAAAATGATGCGCGTCACTGGTGGATGACGGATCAGATGAGCAGAAACATTGTGAACATGAGTTGGCAAGATTTCGTAACCGAGTTTAGATCAATGTATTATAATCGAGAAACTCTTGCGGCTCAACAAGACGAGTTTAATAGCTTTAAGCAAGGATCTATGTCGGTGCTGGAAGCAGTCCAGAAGTTTGAATAGCTTGCCCATTTATATCCGGAACTTGTGATGAACGAATCGGAGAAAGTAAGAAGAATGATGAAAATGTTCTGGACAGACATTTCTAAGCAAGTTAGTGCTGGAAGTAACCCTCCTACCCTTGTAGCAGATTGCATAAGTCGGGCTTTGAGAGCCGAGTACTGGATTAACCAAGATAAGGAAGTGAGGGCTCAGATCTTTAAAGCTAAAAGGGAAGAAAAGACTGGAGAGAAACAGTCGCAGCCCCGACAAAATCAGGAATCAAACCCAAAAAGCCAGACTGGTAATTCTGGCCAAAATTCCAAGCAGTTTGGGAAGAATAAGAGGAAAGGGAATGCTATGGGCCAGGGCCAACAGAGGAATTACCCTCAAAAGAAGAGTAACCGTGGAAAGGAGGGTAATAACAACAACTTTCCTGTGTGTCCTCAATGCGGAAAGAAACACCTAGGTGCGTGTAGGTTGGGAACGAACGCTTGCTACCTTTGTGGCAAGGAAGGCCATTATGCGAGGAGTTGCACCTCCAATAGCCAGAACTAGAACCTGCAGTACCAGAACAGAAATGCAAACCGACAGTTGCATGCTGTGCAAGCAAAGATTGAAGGCCCTTCAATTACCCAAGGTAGACTAGAGGCTCCTGAACCCCAAGCCAGGATTTATGCATACACCAAAGGGGATGCTGAAGCTGGAACCTCTAATGTGGTAACAGGTAAGATCTCTATAGCCGCTTATGATGCATTTGTCTTGATTGATTCTGGTGCCACTCATTCATTTGTATCAATGGAGTATGCCCAGAAATTAGAAAGAGGTGTAGAAAAATTAAGGCAACCTTTTAGAACCTCTCTTCCATCGGGAGATATTTTGTTGTCTGACTCCTGGATGCAAAATGTTCCGGTAGTCATGTGTGGTAGAGAATTATATGTAAACCTGATTGCAATTAAGCTTCAGAATTTCGATGTTATCCTGGGAATGGATTTCTTAGATAAGTACAACGCTAAGATTGATTGTCGAAAGCGTTGTGTTACATTTAGTCTTTCCGGTGAAGAAGAATTTAATTTTCACGGCCAGTCTAAGAGCTCATCAACCCAGCTAGTTTCGGCAATGAAGGCTTGGAAAATGTTAGCTAATGGATGTCAAGGATACTTAGCCAACATGGTGGACAAAGAGCAAGAAATGGAGTTAAAGCCGGAAGAAATTCCTATTATCAAGGAATATGTTGATGTCTTCCCAAAAGACTTACCAGGACTTCCTCTTGAGCAAGAAATTGCTTTCGAGATAGAATTATTGCTAGGAGCTACACCAATTTCAAAAGCACCTTATCGTATGGCCCCAGTCGAGCTCAGGGAACTCCAAGTACAGTTACAGGAATTGTTGGATAAGGGATTCATCTGACAAAGCCATTCTCCATGGGGAGCACCAGTACTATTCGTCAAAAAGAAGGATGGATCGTTACGAATGTGCATCGACTATCGTGAGCTGAACAAGATCACGATTAAAAATAAATACCCTATCCCGAGAATCGACGATCTTTTTGATCAACTCAGGGGAGCATTGGTATTTTCGAAAATTGACTTGCGTTCAGGCTACCATCAACTCAGAATCAAGGAGGGAGATATTTTTAAGATGGCATTTCGAACACGTTATGAGCATTATGAGTTTCTGGTCATGCCATTTGGATTGACTAATGCACCAGCTGCCTTTATGGATCTTATGAACAGGGTGTTCAAAGAATATCTAGATAAGTTTGTTATCGTCTTCATTGACGATATTTTGATCTACTCAAAGTCCATGAAGGAACATGAGCAGCATCTCAAAACAGTTTTGGAAACGTTAAGACAGAATCGACTCTATGCCAAATTCACAAAATGTGAATTTTGGTTGGAGAAAGTGCATTTTTTAGGACACGTGGTTCTAAAGGAAGGAATTTACGTAGATCCTGCTAAGATAGAAGCTGTTAGTACCTGGCCAGTACCCAAAAGCGTTACTGAGATACGAAGCTTTCTAGGTTTGGCTGGATACTATCGACGCTTCGTTGAAGGATTCTCCATGATAGCGGCCCCACTTACAGCCCTTACGAAGAAAGGGAAAAAGTTTGAATGGACACAGAAGTGTGAAGAAAGTTTTCAAGAACTTAAGAGGAAGCTTACAAGTGCACCGGTGTTAGTAATTCCCGACGTTGATGCAGGAAACTTCGTTATTTTTAGCGACGCCTCTAAAACCGGACTAGGGGCTCTCCTAATGCAAAATGGAAACGTGGTTGCCTATGCCTCACGTCAACTAAAAGATCACGAACGGAACTATCCTACGCACGATCTAGAGCTTGCAGCGGTGGTTTTCGCGTTGAAGATTTGGAGACATTACCTGTATGGGAATAGATGTGAGATTTTTACCGATCATCAAAGTCTTAAATACATCTTTACCCAAAAGGAGCTTAACATGAGGCAGCGCAGATGGCTAGAGCTCATAAAGGATTATGATTGCGAGATTCTCTATCACCCTGATAAAGCAAACAGGGTAGCGGATGCTTTAAATAGGAAATCTTTTGGCACGCTAATGTCTATTGGAATGTTGCCCAAGCCGCTTCAAAAAGAGATTTCTGATTTTAAATTGGAAATGATAACTGGGAAATTGGCTGTGTTGACTCTCAGTCCAATCTCCTAGAATCCATTAAGTTTTATCAAGGGAAGGATTCCTTTTTGCTAAAAACACAACTTCTTGGTGGAGAAGGCAGAGAATTTAAGACGTCTACGAATGGGCTAATTCTTTTCAAAGGAAGGATTTGTGTTCCTGACTTTGAATTTCTTAGAAAGCAGATCATGTCTGAAGCGCATGAAATGCCATACTCAGTTCATCCTGGAGCTACTAAGATGTACATGGACCTCAAGAAGAATTTTTGGTTGCCAAATATGAAGAAGGAAATTGCTGATTATGTGTCAAAATGCCTAACTTGTCAGAAAGTTAAGGCTGAACACCGACAACCTGGCGGAGATCTTCAGAAAATCGAGCTCCCATAATGGAAATGGGAACAAACTACTATGGATTTTATAGTTGGATTACCCAGAACCACAAGTGGGAATGACATGATTTGGGTAATTGTGGATAGATTAACCAAATCAGCCCATTTCATTGCCATTAAAGCCACCTTTTCAGTCGAGAAATTGGCTGAAATTTATGTATCTCAGGTCGTTAGGCTACATGGAGTGCCTAAAACCATTATTTCAGATAGAGATGGGCGTTTTACCTCTCGATTTTGGAAAAGTATTCATTCAGCTATGGGATCAAAGTTGAAATTCAGTACTGCTTTTCATCCTCAGACGGATGGACAATCGGAACGCACTATCCAAACACTAGAAGATATGTTAAGATCATGTGTTTTGGACTTCAAAGGAAATTGGGATCAGAAGTTACCCTTGATCGAATTTTCTTATAATAACAGTTATCACACTTCAATTGGTATGGCTCCATTTGAAGCGTTATATGGAAGGAAATGTCGATCTCCCATCCATTGGCAAGAAGTTGGACAGAAGCAACTTCAAACTACGGATTTCATCAGAAAAACCTCAGAAGATATTAAGATGATTAAACAACGACTCGACGTAGCTTTTAGTCGGCAGAAAAGTTATGCTGATAAACATCGAAGACCCTTAGAATTCCAAGTTGGAGATTCTGTTTTCCTTAAGATTGCTCCAATGAAGGGAATTATGAGGTTTGGTAATAAGGGAAAGCTTAGTCCAAGATACATAGGTCCATTTGAAATCCTCGAAAGGATTGGAAAAGTAGCTTATAAGCTTGCCTTGCCGCCAGCATTGGCTTCAGTACATGATGTTTTTCACGTTTCAATGTTAAAAAAGTATATATCTGATCCTTCTCATGTGCTAAGTCAAGAACCGATTGAAGTGCAGACGGATTTAACTTATGAAGAAAAGCCAATCCGGATTCTAGATCGGGAAGAAAAGATCCTGAGAAATAAAATCATTCCGATGGTTAAGGTGTTATGGCAGAATCATAACATTGAAGAAGCAACGTGGGAACTTGAAGAAGAAATGAGAAGAAACTATCCCTACTTGTGATTTTCAGGGACGAAAATTTTTAAGGGGGGTAGAGTGTAATAACCAACTTTTTATAAGTTTAGGATTTCTTTTGTTAAAAGTCAAAGTTTGTGTTGGGTATGTTTATGTGATATGTTTGACTTGTTTTATAAGAAAATTTGTTGAATCTTTTGTTGAAAGATTCGATAATTTACTTATGCAAGTTTAAGACCTTTTGTTAAAAAGGGCAAATTTATGATTTATGATTATATGTTGATAGTTTCTAGTTTTAGGAAAATCCTATATGCAGTTCAGATAAATTCTGGATAATGGTCCAGTACAATTATACTGTTAACAGTTGAAAACAGTATATGAATATCTATGTCAGTATGAAAATGGACTGCATTTAGGAGGTAAGCCAAACAAGGCCTTCTAGGATGACACCTCGTCTTTAATAGTATGACAAGTGTCATTACCACTATTGGTCACCTTACAGGGACCAAAATGTAAATATTTTATGTTTAGGGGCCAATATGCAAATTTAAGAAAAGTTCATGATTATTGATTTTAAGAAACTAAGAGAGTCTTTTAAGGGATAATTAAGTAAGAACTGAATGCTTAGTAGCTTCATTTTAGCCGGCCACCTTATAAGGACTAAAGTGCAAATATTTTTGCCTTTAGGGGCCAATGTGCAATTTTGAGAAAATTTTGGGTTTATACGTAATTTTATAAATTTGGAAGTTATGGACTTTTCTAGTTGAGTCTTCAATTCCAATTAAGCTAATGATCAATTAAAGTTTGGTTAACCTAGATGGAAAACCAAGAAAATAAGTTAGGATTGGATAATTTCAATTGGACCAATCCTATCTTTCCACATGGACTTACTAGAACCGGCCACCTCATGGTTTTATGAGCAAGTGTTCTTGTTATTAAGGATGTACTTGCAATTTATGAAAATTTGAGTGTCATTGAAATTTGACACATCATGCCATAGGTTTAGTGACTAAGCACTTAAATCTTGCTTAGTTGGCTTTGTTTTGTGGTTTAACAAATAACTTTCTCACTTGCCATTTGTATCACCTATGGCCGGCCACCATGAGGGTGAGACGCCTCATGGACTAGCTTTGATGAGCCACCCACCTAGCCTTGCTTACTTGGCTAGCTAAGGCTTGCAAAACTCATCAACCATGACCGGCCATCACAAGAAGAAAACACCTCATGGACTAGCTTTGGTGAGCAACCTTCCCTAGCCTTGTCACTTGGCTAACTTAGACATTGCCAAATCACCACCCATGACCGGCCACCATGAGGATGAGACACCTCATGGACTAGCTTTGGTGAGCAATCCTCCTAGCCTTGCTCACTTGGCTAGCTAAGGTTTGCAATTCTCATCACCCTAGGAACCGGCCACCATGAGGGCAAGACACATCACAAACTAGCCTTGATGAATACACCTTCCTAGCCTTGCTTATGTGGCTAGCAATGGCTTGCATAACTCACCACCTAGGGCCGGCCATCACAAGGAGATGACACATCATGTTCCTAGCCTTGGTGAGTAAGTTCTTAGCCTTGCTTACTTGGCAAGCTAAGGCTTGCACAACATGCCATCTAAGGCCGGCCACCATAAGGAGGAAACACCTCACATATGTAGCTTTGATGAGTAAGTCTCCTAGCTTGGCTTACTTGGTGAACTAGGACAAGCCACATGTCCCAAAACATGGCTGGCCTCACAAGGAAAGGACACCTCATTCTCCTAGCTTTGAGGAGTAAGGCTAGCCTAGCATTTGAGCAAGCTTGGCCGGCCACCACATAGGGATCTTGAGCAAATATCTTGCTCTTGGGGGACTATTAGACAATTTTAAGAAGTAAGTTGGTTCACCTATAAATAGGTGAAGTTGGAGTCATTCCATTTTGTTAGTGAACTTAAACAAACAGCTCATTCTCTAGTTCTCCCCTGTAGGGCCGAATTTAAGAAGAGAGAAGAAAGTGAGAGAGAGATTTCGGTTTGGTGTTGGTTTAGTGTGAAGAAAATTTCAAAACCCTAGTCTAGATCTATATCCGTGGAACTTAAGGTAAATCTTTTTATCCTCTAGTTCTTCATTCAAGTTTTAGTTAAGATTTAAATGCATGTTCAATATGTATGAGCATGAGTTCATTTTGTTAAGTTCCATGCACAAGGGTTTGGATATGCTTGATTAGGGTTTGTAACTGGACAGTTTTTCTGGAAACAAGATTTTGAGGACTTTAGATGCCGAATCTTGAAAAATTCAAAACTAAAAAGTTGTAGAAAAGGGAAAATCCTAGGGACAGCGTGGACAGTTTTTAGAAATAAGGCTTTTAATACCTTCATTTTTACAGAAACCCGAGACCAATTTTAGGGTTAGTAAATATGGTCGAAAATTTTTTAAAGGAAGAAACAAGCAGATTAAGGACAGAATTGAGTTTTGAGTAAAAACAAAAGTTGTAGGAAACTTCAAGATCTACAACTTTCATGAAGAAAACGTTTTCAAATTTAAAACAGATTTGTAAGAAAAAGGACCAAATCAATGAATTGGTTCCAAACACAGTTTTCAGAATTTTAGAATTTTACTGTAATTTGAAAAAGGAGTTAAGTTTTAAAGTTTGTGTTTTGTAATACAATTAGATAGTAATTAGAATTACTTATGATACTCTGATATGATGATTCTTATCCTATGATTTGCTTGAAAACAGGAAAACAACCTGTTTAGGTGGAGCATTTGAATTCAAGGTTTAGTGTAACGAGTAAGTACGACTCCGCCTACAGCATAAATGAAAAAATGGTTTCCTGCTTGTATGTTTTCAAGCTTATGATGATATGCATATGATGTATGTTATGAAGTTTTATGTTATGATTTAGGTTATGATGTTATGTTATGATTTAGGTTATGATGTTTATGTTATGATTAATGATATGATATCATGAAGTATGCTCATTAAAGATAAGTCACTCGGTAAGAATAAGAATTCAGTTTCGAGTAAGAAACTATTTATATGAATTGATTTTCCATTAAGTTTAAGGCAAGAACAAGTTAAAGAAAAATTTTCAGGTATGATGGCAAGCAAGTTGCCTTGTGTCGTATCGACCCGCACTAGGTCGGGTTTGGTCCATAGTTTGAGTTGGACAGGGCTGGCCGCCCCAACCACTCCATGGCAGCGCGCCACGGTACATACACTTATGTTATGTAAGGGCCCTTAAATTATGTTAAGATAAGGTAGCATAATGAAAGCATAAGAAATTCATGCATTACTTTTTATGAAATGTTTTGCGGAACAATAGTTGTGCTTGCTGAGCGAAAGCTCATAATTTATGTTTATGCTGTAGGTAAGCAAACTTATGGCAGTACATGATGCAAGACGGTGGAGCGTGGTAATGCAAAACTGTGAAACTGTGGGATTGGGAACTGCTACGCATTTTGTTAAATTACGCTATGCTTATTTTGATTATATTGTACCTATGTATAAGACTATGATAAGTAAATAAGTTTATGTACATATATATATATGTAAGTAATTACTACGAGTAATTCCAATTTCAAAGTTATATATCGTTTGTATAAAAAAAAAAATTTTAATCCCAATTTTTGCATCTTGTTAAGTAAGTATGTATAAGTATGGTAACGGCCTACGTTAGGCAGGTCGTTACAATAACAGGTTACCTTCCTGTTACCAGAGAAAATCATAATATAAGAATCGTCCGTTAGTACTAAGAACTATAACATTTAATTGTTGGTATCCAACCAACACTTATGTGTAATCCTAATTACAAACTTATATCATCAAAATGGTATTCCCACTTTGTAACCTTGAATCCAAGATTCAACATATAATCTTTGTTTTTAAATAACTTAATTCAACAAATTTCGTTGTTAGTACATGTGTAAAAATAGCTTGTTTATGCACTATTCTATAAATTCGGTGCAGGAATTATCCAAACCCTACACAATCTTGGGAAACCAATTTCTCTTTAAAATCTGTTTCGAATTTGGAAAAGTTTTCTTCATGAAAGTTGTAAACCTCGAAGAATCCTATAACTTTTGTGTTTAACTCAAAACTTAGTTCTGCATTTATCCTATCCATATTCCTTGTTGAAACTGCCTGACCATAAACACTTGCTTGTTTTGACCAGGCTCGGGTTTTGATAAAAACAAAGCCTTCAGAGCATTATTTTTAAAAACTATCCATAATGTCCTAGAATTTTCCATGTTCTACAACTTTGTAGTTTTGACTTTTCTCAAATTCGGCCTCTAAGGGCCTCAAAATCTTGTTTCCAAATCACTGCCCAGTTTTAGTCCGAAACTGGTAGTTTTCGTTTCGGTTGATTCTTACGTAAAATTACGCACACACTACCTCAAACGGTTAAAACCGTGAGCTTACGTCAAGCATGCAGGGTGTTAACTACTGTTTCCATAATCAATCATTCATTTTTCGTTCATAAAATCTTGGTGCCAACCCAAATGGTGAACTAAACCAAATTAGGGTTTTTAGGGTTTTTCTAAAACCCTAAATGCACATATTACACCATTTTGCATACTTAATCATAAAACATCTTCTTTAAGCATGTGCAGGGCATAAAGAAAACATACGGTAAGCATTTACACAATCACATACTTACAAGAACAATTTAACATGAACATACGTCAAATCTTAGTTAGAGACCACTAAAACCCTAACCAAGCATATTCAAGCACTTACTAAACCTTAATACATACAACCATAAGGTGAGCTTGTGCTCTTACATTTTCTAACATAAAATACACTTAAATCTTAACCAAAACTTAATCAAAGAACTAGAGAGTAAGAGGTTTACCTCAAGATCCAAGAAAATGGATCTAGATTATGGTTGAGAATTTTCCTCTACACTCCCTCACACAATCCGGCCTCTCTCTCTTTCTCTTTCTTTCTCTCATTTTTTCTTTTCTTTGGCTCGGTTCCTAAGGGCAGAAAACTAGAGAATGGACTGCCAAGTTTTTCGGTTTCACTAAAACATTCACCAAGTGCTTTAACCTCACCTATTTATAGGTGAAAATCACTTCATTTTCTTAAAATTGCATGAGAACCTTGAAGAGTAAAATTTTTGCTCATAGGCCCCTTGAGGTGGCCGGCCCTCTAGGTCCATGTGGAGTTGTTTGCTAACTCAAACTCAAGGCTTAACCTAGTAAGCAAAGCTAGTATGCTTACTCACCATAGCTAGAGGTAACACTTGTCATCCTCCAAAATTTTTGGTAAAATTCTTATTTATAATTTACATATTGATCCTTAAGAGCAACATATTTGCTCAAAACTCCTATGTGGTGGCCGGCCATGCTTGTTCAATTTAGCCAAGTGACCAAAGCTAGGGGTTGACTCATCAAGGCTAGAAGCATGAGGTGTCTTCTCCTTATGGTGACCGGCCATATGTGGCACCATGTGGTTGCTCTAGCTAGCCAAGTAAGCAAGGCTAATGGCTTACTCATCAAGGCTAGTAGCATGAGGTGTCTTCTCCTTATGGTGGCCGGCCCTATGTGGAGCCATATGGTTGCTCTAGCTAGCCAAGTAAGCAAGGCTAATGGCTTACTCATCAAGGCTAGAAGCATGAGGTGACTTCTCCTTGTGGTGGCCGGCCCTATGTGGAGCCATGTGGAAGATTTGCTTGTTGAAGCACAACACATAGCCAAGTAAGCAAGGCTACAATGCTTACTAAGCAAGGCTAAAAATATGAGGTGTCAAGCTCTCAATGAACCACTTATTTCATATTTGCCTATGAGTCCCTAAGAGCACAATTTTTGCTCATAAAACCACCAAGGTGGCCGGCCATAGTGCCATGTGGAAGATCACACTTAGCCAAGCAAGCAAGGCTAGGGTGCTTGCTCATCAAGGCTAGTAGCATGATGTGTCCCTTTCTTGTGGTGGCCGGCCTATGTGAAGAATTTTGCTTGATCTAGCTAGCCAAGTAAGCAAGGCTACAATGCTTACTCACCAAGGCTAGAAGTACACATGTCATTCTCTCAATAGCTTAGGGTAATTTGTTATATCTAAATTGCATATTGGTCCTCAAGAGTAAAATATTTGCTCATAGAACCCATGTAGTGGCCGGTTATGTTGCCAACAAAACAAGGCTAGTGTGCTTAGTCACTAAGCCTAGAAGCATGACATGTCAATTTCTTATGAGGTGGCCGACTAAGGTGGAGGCACTTGGCTTCCATCTTTTGCTTAGTCATCCTCTTAATACTTCTTAATTTCTTAAAAATCCATAATCATCTTGGGACTTAAAATTACTTAATTCTTATTGCTTTACATATTGTGCTTGATTTCCTATAGTGGTCTCATACCTTAGGTCATTCCGGTCAAGCATTGACCGACAAAGAATCGTAAGCCCTAATTTCGTCCTTTTTTAACCAAAAGGCTTCATATTCGTATAAATAACTCATTACCGAGTCTTAAAATATTACAAGAACTTAATAATGCTTTGATAATTCAAATCAAGCATTTCACATAAACATACATATTACAAACTTTGATTCCCTAAAAAGGAAATTGTAAATTTGTAAAAAGTCGGTTATTACAATCTACCTCCCTTAAAAATTTTCATCCCCGAAAATCACAACAAGTTGGGATAGTTCTTTCTTATTTCTTCTTCAAGTTCCCATGTTGCTTCTTCAATGTTATGATTCCGCCATAACACTTTAACCATCTGAATGGTCTTGTTTCTAAGGACCTTTTCTTCTCGGTCCAGAATCCGGATTGGCTTTTCTTCATACGTCAAATCCTTTTATACTTCAATCGGTTCTTGACTTAGCACATGAGAAGGATCAGATACATACTTTTTCAACATGGACACATGAAAAACGTCATGTACAGAAGCTAATGCTAGTGGCAAAGCAAGCTTATAAGCTACTTTTCCAATCCTTTCGAGGATTTCAAATGGTCCTGTGTACCTCAGATTTAGCTTTCCCTTCTTACCAAACCTCATAATTCCTTTCATAGGAGCAATCTTAAGGAAAACAGAATCTCCAACTTGGAATTCTAAAGGCCTTTGATGTTTATCAGCGTAGCTTTTCTGTCGACTAAAAGCTACGTTAAGTCTTTGTTTAATCATCTTGATATCTTCTGAGGTTTTTCTGATAAAATCCGTAGTTTGAAGTTGCTTCTGTCCAACTTCTTGCCAATGGATTGGAGATCGACATTTTCTTCCATATAACGCTTCAAATGGAGCCATACCAATTGAGGCGTGATAACTGTTATTATAAGAAAATTCGATCAAAGGTAGCTTCTGATCCCAGCTTCCTTTGAAATCCAAAACACATGACCTTAACATATCTTCTAGTGTTTGGATAGTGCGTTTCGATTGTCCATCAGTCTGAGGGTGGAAAGCTGTACTGAACTTCAATTTTGATCCCATCGCTGTGTGAACACTCTTCCAGAATTGAGAGGTGAAACGCCCATCCCGATCTGAAATGATGGATTTTGGCACTCCATGCAACCTGACAATCTGGGATACGTAAATTTCAGCCAATTTCTCGACTGAAAAAGTAGCCTTAATGGCAATGAAGTGGGCTGATTTGGTTAGTCTATCTATAATCACCCAAATCATGTCATTCCCACTTGCAGTTCTGGGTAATCCAACTACAAAATCCATAGTTGTTTGTTCCCATTTCCACTCTGGGAGTTTGATTTTCTTAAGAACTCCGCCAGGTTGTTGGTGTTCAGCCTTAACTTTCTGACAAGTTAGGCATTTGGACACAAAGTCAGCAATTTCATTCTTCATGTTTTGCCACCAAAAATTCACTTTGAGATCTTTGTATATCTTAGTAGCTCCAGGATGTACAGAGTATGGCGTTTCATGCACTTCAGACATGATTTGCTTCTTGAGAAACTCAAAGTTAGGCACACAAATCCTTCCTTTGAAAAGAATTAGCCCATTCGTAGAGGCCTTAAATTCCTTATTCTTTCCATCAAAAAGTTGTGCCTTTAACAGAAAGGAATCCTTTCCTTGATAAAGCTTAATGGATTCCAAGAGATTGGACTGAAGAGTCAGAACGGCTAATTTCCCCGTTATCATCTCTATGTTGAAATCAGAAATTTCTTTCTGAAGTGGCTTGGATAGCGTTCCAAGAGACATAAGCATACCAGATGACTTTCTGCTTAACGCATCCGCTACTTTATTCACTTTTCCAGGATGTAAAGGATTTCACAATCATAATCCTTTACGAGTTCAAGCCATCTACGCTACCTCATTGAGCTCCTTTTGGGTAAAGATGTATTTGAGACTTTAATGATCGGTATAAATCTCATATCTATTCCCGTACAAATAGTGTCTTCAGATCTTTAAGGCGAAAACTACCGCCGCGAGCTCCAAATCGTGTGTCGGATAGTTCCGTTCGTGATCCTTCAATTGACGCGAAGCATAGGCGACTACACTTCCTCTTTGCATGAGGACAGCTCCTAGTCCGGTCATAGAAGCGTCACTATAAATGACAAAATTTCCTGCGTCAACATCAGGAATTATCAATACCGGCACGCTAGTAAGCTTTCTCTTGAGCTCTTGAAAGTTTTCTTCACATTTCTTCATCCACTCATATTTCTTCCCTTTTCGAGTAAGGGCCGTAAGTGGTGTCACAATCTTGGAGAATCCTTCAATGAAACATCTGTAGTATCCAGCTAAACTAAGACAACTCCGTATCTCCGTAACGTTTTTGGGCACTGGCCAAGCACTAACTGCCTCTACTTTAGCAGGATCAACGGAATTTCCTTCCTTTGAAACTACGTGACCTAAGAAATGCACTTTTTCCAACCAAAATTCACATTTTGTGAATTTGGCATAGAGCTGATTCCGTCTTAACGTTTCCAACACCATCCTAAGGTGTTGCTCATGTTCCTTCATGGACCTTGAGTAGCTCAAAATATCGTCAATGAAAATGATAACGAACTTATCTAGGTATTCTTTGAATACCCGATTCATAAGATCCATAAAGGCAGCTGGTGCATTGGTTAGTGTTGGGATCTAAATGTGCCCTAAGGATAGAAAATCAATATTAGGGATTTTCTGTAAATATGACATTTTGATATTAATAAGAGGAGGTTATTCATGTTTAATAAGTTGTGTCCTATTTACTTTCATTTGTTGATTGTATGGTTATTTTGAGCAAATATAAAATACTCCTTGGCTATTGGTAATATATCGGATTACCATATGTATACGGGGTATACATAGAAGACGTGGTAATTTGATAACAGTCTAAATAAATAGTCCGCAATCGATGGAATAAGATTTGGGGATCTTATTCATGATAAGATTGTAAAGGTTGTCTACTTCCTTGGAGGGATGGTTTGTCTTGACCATCGGATAGGTTCCGAGTAGAAACTTTAATGTATACCAGTATTGAGGTATGACATTGGACTGGACCTAAAGTGTGAATTGATTCGGTTTAATAATTTCATTTATAAGAATCAATGATGCTTTGATTATCATCCTGTATTAATCTTAATCCTGAAATGATTACTTGAATTCGTATCCGTGACTTATGTACTTTAATGCACTACAGGTGAGACATTATTAATTCATGGCCAATATACTTGTGTTTTGGGTGCAGGACTTATGGATGGAGAAATCAAGATTCATATATATAGAGTCCATAGCTATCTTAACGATAGTAAATGTTATCTACTTAAAGGCATTATTCAGGGGTTGAAAGATAATATAACAAGATCTTGGCCATCGGTTTACTTTGTGTTCTCTGGTGGTTTACCAATTGTATGGTTTTACAATTAGTGATTCTTTCAATAGAGAATAATGGAACTTTAAGTTAAAATGATTGAAAAGGTAAAACAGAAAAAGTCCTTAATTCAATCATGGATAACATATGGGGATTAAGTAAGTGATGAATAAATCATGGAAGAAGTACTACGTTAGAGAGCTTTCGTAATACGGTATGTAAACAGGAGTTCAGCTTCAAACTTTTAGTGGAATAGTTTTGAAGTTTATAATTGATGAATAATTAATCTGGGATTAATTTTTCACAATTATAGGAGCCTCTTTACATATTTCCAATGGGTCCCTCTATGAGCTCATATAGTTCCATATAGCGTCTCGGGATTTGTTCCTAATGAGATCGGTAAATTTAAATGGAATTTAATAATGTCTATTAAGACATAGTACTCTCTAACATGCAATCCAAAAAGGATTGGACATGTGAAATTTGTAGACAGATGATTTGTCAACATGTGATTGGTTAATTTGAATTTTGGAAATAAGATTGTGTTTGGATTATTTAATTTTGGAAAACAAAATTTTTCTCTCCTAATTAAAAGAGGTGCACGGTTTTTAATTGAGTGGAGAGAAGAAAATTTTGTTTCAAAACTATTCAAATATATTCCTAACATTAAATTTTTAATTGATTTAAATAATGGAGATTATTTCATGAATTTTTCTTTCCTAATTAAAAGAGGTGCACGGTTTTTGTGAGGAAAGAAAATTTGAAATATTCCATTGATTTAAATTAATTAATATGGATAATGTTTGTGGAAAATATTTATTCAAATAAGTGAATCTTATTTAAATTCGAAAAGGTTTAAAAGAAATTTGAATCTAGATATGACTAGGATCTTTTGACTAGTTTAGATTCTTGATTTAAAATTTAAACCACCAATCAATCTTTATTTCTCATAGTGGCCGAATTTTTAAGGGATATATCTCCCCTTGGAAAACTATTTTTAGGTTCAATGAATCTAGCCCTAAAGTTGTATGATCTTTTGGTTCGAAATTTATCTGGAAAAATAATTATTAATTATTTTTCAAGAAGGAGACAAATTTTGAAAAAGGATTGGAATACTATATAAAGGCTAGGGATTCTTGAAAAACTAATTTTGGTGATTCACACAAAAAGGGAAAACGTTTTTTGGGAGTGAGAGGAAAAACAATTTGAGTTTCTTCCACATCAAAAATTCGGCTATCTTGTGAGAGAGAAAAAGAGAGAAAAATTCCATTGAATCAAAACTGTGACGAAGGTTAAACCGAGTGATAATTTTCATAAGAGGTTAACTGGTTCCTGTTTTGTAGTTTTGAAGAAATAAGCTGGATCATATTCTCAACGAGGAACATCGGAATTGAGAAGGAGGGATCTAGACTTCGGAAAGCACTACCGGTCGCTTGCATTCATAAAACGTGTGCCCACACACACTCTGAGACGTGGAACTCGAGAATAGTATAGAAGACACGTTGGTCAAACGCTCTAGCAATTCCGGAATCCAAGAAATAAGGTACGCTTGATCATGAATTTAATTTATTGTTATACGCATCATGAGCTTCTTTTCCGAATCGGCATAAAAATTTTAAAATTTCCACTGCGCCGTAACTCTGATATCTGAACTGATTTTTCCAACAACTGGTATCAGAGACAACTCATGATCATGTATATAACATAAATTATTTGATCAAATAAATTTCTCTCTATGCATTAATGAAATATTTTAGAGAGTTGGCACTCTAGGTTTTATTTTGAATATGTTAAATATATTATGAATGGATGTATGGATGAATGAATGCTTTATATTATTTTTATAATATATGATCTTGTTCAATTTTACCGGTCATGATTCCATAGAGGTTAGAATTTGTATCTAGGTTTTTCAAGTGTAATAGATGCGGTCTATTATCACCGCTAGGTCGTTCTTTCAATTCCTAGAATTTTTGTAAGCCGGAAATGGCGTAGGAATTATTTTTTGTAAAATTCGGGCTACAATGGATTCGAGGAGATTGAAGATGAACAAATGTATGTAAATTTTCAAAGGATGTGATTTTTTTTTTTTGGAATTTTTTAATTAAAAAACGTTTTTTTTTTATAAAATAAAAAAAAATCACAGAATCTTTTTGAAAATTTAATTTTCAAATGATATGTGATCTTGATAATTTGGAAATCAAAATTGAAAATTTAAATTTAAATTTAATGGATATTATTATGAATTTTAAAATTTTGTGATTTAAATTTGAAATTTGTAAATTTGAAATTTTTTTTGAATTTTAAAATTTAATAAACTGGATTTTTATTTAAATTTTGATATTTTGTAATTTTGATTAAAATTAAAAATCACATATAATCTTTTTGAAATTTAAATTTAATTTTAAATTTGAAAATATGTGACATTGGAGAAGGATGATACATTGAAGAAGGATACAAGGCATAGATCTACAAATGAAGGCCGATATATGTTTTGGTTAATTTTTGTAAATTTTGCAATTTTCTTTTCTCTAGGATGGAATCATGATCCACTGCTATTTACATATTTTGCAAACCATGGATGATGTGTTGCTAGATAAATATGTTATACTATTTCGTGATGTATTGATAACATGCCATATAGACTAGGGAGTGCCACTCAATAAATATTGTTTATGCATGAAAAACAAATACCCTAATTTAAAAGATTGAGTGGGAGAAGGTTTTACACACTAAGACCTACGGCCTCCATCGTTGGTCCAATAGTTACGCATGGTAGTGCCTACTACTCGGTTTTGACCCGGGAATTCCCTTCGGATAGGTATCTTACCTAGAGAGCACACTGATTTGGATTTCCGAAAGGATAACAATTTTGGGCATATTTTATATTTAGATCAACCCTCGGTGGCGGATGTAAAATATGGAGTCAAAATTGGAAACGATGATTACACACACTCATGCTACTTTATTTATTAACCCTCCCTCGAGGCTCTGTTATATAAAGTTGTGGCCAAATAAACGATAGTTAATATATATTTAATGGAGTTTTCTCCATGGACGAATATGTATTAATCGGAAGGGATCCGTGTTCTTGGCTAGTTATTCTATGACTATCCCTCGGTAGCTTAGAAAGCAGAAGCTAGGAATTATCATTGTAAGGTATGTGTTTTAAGAGTTTTACACATGAACATTTAGATTACATATAGATCTTTTTGTTTCATTACAAAACCATATTTTATAAACTGATAGGATGTTTGCTCGTACTTATTACATGTTTTCTTATTATAGATCAAAATGTCGAGCCCTTTATCTGTGACACTTACGCAAAACAAATTAACTGGCGAGAATTTTAATGACTGGAAAGGAACTTGCTTATTATCCTAAACTTTGAGAAACACAGTTTTGTCCTAACCCAACCTCGACCGCCAACGCCTACGATCGATGCTCCTGATAGGGATTTTGTAGTGCTTGAGCGCTGGGACAATTCCAACCTAAGTGCCATGTGCTATATTCGGGCGAGCATGTCTAACGTGCTCCAGAAACAGCATGAGGAACATCAAATTGCTAGGCAGATCATGGATAACCTGGAGGAAATGTTTGGTGAACAAACTATCCAGGCTAAGACCGATGCTATCAAAGGTCTCATGAACTGCAGGCAGAAGGTTGGAACTCCCATCAAGGAGCACATGATGACAGTCATGGCTTATTTGTCTGAGGCTCAGGCAAATGGGGCTGAGATCGATGCTACAACTCAATTGGTTATGGTTTTCCAAACCTTATCCAAGGATTTCGATTTGTTTCAGGCATCCTACAACCTTAACCGGAAGGAGATGTCTTTAACGGAATTGATGAAAGAGTTGCAAGCCTTTGAGAACATTTTTAAGGGTTCTGGATCTAAGACTGAGGCAAATGTGGCTGAACCTAGTTTGCCTGCTCCTAATCCCAAAAGGAAGAAGGAAAAGGGGAAGAACAAGGGGAACAAGCCTGTGGTGAATGCACCTGTTTCTAAGAAGTCTACCAAGACTAAGAAGCGAAAGGTGGATCCCAAAAAGGCTAAGTGCTTTCACTGTGGGAAGAAATGACATTTCAAGAAGGATTGCCGAGAATACATGTCTATGCAAAAGCAAAAAGGTAATTTCGATGTCCTACATCTTGAGGGTTGTTTAGTGGAAGAATCTAAGGACAATTGGGTTATAGATTCTGAAGCTACTAACTGTGTTTGTATTTCTCTACAGGGGTTGAAGGTAATGAGAAGTCTGCATGAGGAGGACTTTACGTTAAGAACTGGTGATGGCACGTTGGTGCGAGCTGAAGCAGTGGGAGAAGTGCATCTTTATTTTGATGAATTTAGGTTCATTGTTTTAAGACATTGTTTTTATGTTCCTAGTTTTAAGAGGAACCTAATTTCGGTAGCTTGTTTAATTAAAGATTCTTATTCAGTTTCTTTTAATAATAAAGTTGTTATTAGGAAAAACAATTCTCTTATCTATAATGGATGGATGCATTGAAATCTTTATTTTATCAAACCTAAGATGCACTCACTGCTTGATACAGAATTGGAAAATAACTCTAAAAGACATAAGTCTTCTCACTCTAACAAATCATATCTTTGGCATTTACGACTTGGTCACATAAGCCTTAACAGAATTTAAAGGATGGTAAAGGAGGAATGCCTTGACTTGTATGAGGTTGAACCTTGGCCACAATGTGAATCCTGTTTGGAGGGCAAGATGACTAAACGGCACTTTGCTGCCAAGGATGGTCGTGTCGAGGAACTTTTAGAACTTGTGCATACGGATGTTTGTGGTCCCATGAACATAGAAGCATGTGGTGGGTATGAGTATTATATTACTTTTATTGATGATTACTCAAGGTATGGATATGTCTATTTGATGATCCGCAAAAGCGAAGCCTTTGACAAGTTCAAAGAATTTTGGCCTGAAGCGCAGAAACAATTAGGCAAGTCCATTAAGACACTTCGATCGGATCGAGGTGGGGAATACCTATCGAATGAATTCTTAGGATATTTGATAGAGAATGGGATACAATCCCAGTTGATTGCACCTGGTACTCCTCAATAGAATGGTGTAGCTGAGAGAAGGAATAGGACCCTATTGGATATGGTCTGGTCTATGATGAGTTACTCCACATTACCTTTGTCATTTTGGGGGTACGCCATACAAACTGCATGCTATCTTCTGAATAACGCACCCTCCAAATCGGTTCCTAAATCTCCTTATGAGTTATGGACAAGTAGGAAACCTAATTTGAATCATATTCAAATTTGGGGTTGTCCGGCACACGTCCTAGATAAGGAAGCGAAGAAGTTGGAGTCACGATCAGAAGTATGCTTGTTTGTTGGCTATCGAAAAGGGACAAAAGGTGGTCTGTTCTATAATCCGAAGCAAAATAAAGTCTTTGTTTCTACTCATGCAACATTCCTGGAGGAAAGTTACATGGAAGACTTTAAAGCTCGTAGCAAAGTAGTGCTTGAGGAGATGACTTCGGGTTTGAATATTCCTAAAGTCACAGAAAACCCTGTGGAAAAACCGCTAAAGAATCAACAACCACGGGAGCTTCGTCGTAGTGGGAGGATTATCAGGGAACCTGATAGGTACATGTTCAAGGGTGAAGTTTTTGAAGCAGAATCCATAGAACATGTTGATGATCCGGCTACATACAAGGAAGCTATGGAGGATGTTGATTCTAGTCTTTGGCAAAGGGCTATGAACATCGAGATGGAATCTATGGATTCCAACGGGGTCTGGAAACTTGTAGACTTGCCCCAAGGCATAAAACCGATTGGGTGTAAGTGGGTATACAAGAGGAAGAGAGGTGTGGATGGAAAAGTGGAAACTTTCAAGGCAAGACTTTTAGCTAAGGGCTATACGCAGAAAGAAGGAATCGACTATGATGAAACCTTCTCGCCTGTAGCAATGCTCAAGTCAATCCGCATTCTTTTATCTATTGCGGCTGCTCTCGATTATGAGATCTGGCAAATGGATGTCAAGACAGCTTTCTTGAATGGCTTTCTTGAAGAAGATATCTATATGATACAGCCAGACGGGTTCAAGGCAAAAGGCCAAGAAGACAAAGTATGCAAGTTGCTTAAACCTATTTATGGATTAAAGCAAGCATCTCGTTCTTGGAATATTAGGTTTGATCAAGCGATTAAAACCTATGGATTCGAACAAAACATTGATGAACCATGTGTTTATAAATGTATCAAGAACGAGAAAGTGGTTTTCCTTGTACTTTATATGGATGATATATTGCTTATTGGAAATGATGTGGCAACATTATCATCTGTCAAAGTTTGGTTAGCCAAACAGTTTGACATGAAGGACATAGGAGAGGCTAGTTATGTTCTTGGTATTCAACTCTTTAGAGATAGAAAGAACAAAACGATAGCACTCTCTCAAGCTTCATACATTGATAAAGTACTTGAGAAGTTTTCTATGAAGGACTCCAAGAAAGGTGCCCAACCATTCAGAATGGGAATCAAGCTTTCTAGAGATGACTGTCCCAAGACATCGGAAGAAAGGGAGCGTATGAAAAATGTACCTTATGCATCAGCGGTAGGTAGTCTTATATACGCTATGTTATGCACTAGGCCTGACATTTGTTTTGCGGTTGGTATGGTAAGTCGATATCAGTCGAATCCGGGACCGAACCATTGGGCTGCGGTCAAGCATATACTCAAGTATCTACAGAGAACGAGAGACTATATGCTAGTGTATTCTGGTCAGGACCTTGTTCCTAGAGGATACACAGATTCTGATTTTCAATCAGATCAGGATTCAAGGAAATCGACTTCAGGATCTGTTTTTACCCTTGGAGGTGGTGCCGTTGTGTGGAGGAGTATTAAGCAATCTTGCATTACTGACTCGACCATGGAAGCCGAGTATGTGGCAGCCAGTGAGGCATCAAAGGAAGCGGTATGGCTCCGCAGGTTCCTTGGTGACCTTGAGGTCGTTCCTGGTATGAATAAAGCTATGGTACTCTACTGTGACAACAGTGCAGCAGTAGCTAATACCAAGGATCCTAGGCATCATAAGAGGAGCAAGCATATTGACAGAAAATATCACATCATCAGAGGCTTTGTTGAGAGTGGAAATGTGACGGTTTGCAAAATCGTATTAGAGGACAATCTTGCTGACCCGTTCACGAAGACTTTGGTGGCCAGAAGATTCGAAGAACACGTTGAAAGCATGGGTATGCGTAATATGTCACATTTACTCGCTTAGGGCAAGTGGGAGATTGTTGGGATCTAAATGTCCCCTAAGTATAGAAAATCAATATTAGGGATTTTCTGTAAATATGACATTTTGATATTAATAAGAGGAGGTTATTCATGTTTAATAAGTTGTGTCCTATTTACTTTCATTTGTTGATTGTATGGTTATTTTGAGCAAATATAAAATACTCCTTGGCTGTTGGTAATATATCGGATTACCATATGTATACGGGGTATACATAGAAGACGTGGTAATTTGATAACAGTCTAAATAAATAGTCCGCAATCGATAGAATAAGATTTGGGGATCTTATTCATGATAAGATTGTAAAGGTTGTCTACTTCCTTGGAGGGATGGTTTGTCTTGACCATCGGATAGGTTCCGAGTAGAAACTTTAATGTATACCAGTATTGAGGTATGACATTGGACTGGACCTAAAGTGTGAATTGATTCGGTTTAATAATTCCGTTTATAAGAATCAATGACGCTTTGATTATCATCCTATATTAGTCTTAATCCTGAAATGATTACTTGAATTTGTATCCATGACTTATGTACTTTAATGCACTATAGGTGAGATACTGTTAATTCATGGTCAATATACTTGTGTTTTGGGTGCATGACTTATGGATGGAGAAATCAAGATTCATAGATATGGAATCCATAGCTATCTTAACGATAGTAAATGTTATCTATTTAAAGGCATTATTCGGGGGTTGAAAGATAATATAACTTTAAGTTAAATGGTTTTACAATTGTATGGTTTTACAATTGGTGATTTACCAATTGTATGGTTTTACAATTGGTGATTCTTTCAATAGAGAATAATGGAACTTTAAGTTAAAATAAGTGAAAAGGTAAAACGAAAAAAGTCCTTAATTCAATCATGGATAACATATGGGGATTAAGCAAGCGATGAATAAATCATGGAAGAAGCACTATGTTAGAGAGCTTTCATAATACGGTATGTAAACTGGAGTTCAGCTTCAAACTTTTAGTGGAATAGTTTTGAAGTTGATAATTGATGAATAATTAATCTGGGATTAATTTTTCACAATTATAGGAGCCTCTTTACATATTTCTAATGGGTCCCTCTATTAGCTCATATAGTTCCATATAGCGTCTCGGGATTTGTTCCTAATGAGATCGGTAAATTTAAATGGAATTTAATAATGTCTATTAAGACATAGTACTCTCTAACATGCAATCCAAAAAGGATTGAACATGTGAAATTTGTAGACAGATGATTTGTCAACATGTGATTGGTTAATTTGAATTTTGGAAATAAGATTGTGTTTGGATTATTTAATTTTGGAAAACAAAATTTTTCTCTCCTAATTAAAAGAGGTGCACGGTTTTTAATTGAGTGGAGAGAAGAAAATTTTGTTTCAAAACTATTCAAATATATTCCTAACATTAAATTATTAATTGATTTAAATAATGGAGATTATTTCATGAATTTTTCTTTCCTAATTAAAAGAGGTGCACGGTTTTTGTGAGGAAAGAAAATTTGAAATATTCCATTGATTTAAATTAATTAATATGGATAATGTTTGTGGAAAATATTTATTCAAATAAGTGAATATTATTTAAATTCGAAAAGGTTTAAAAGAAATTTGAATCTAGATAGGACTAGGATCTTTTGACTAGTCTAGATTCTTGATTTAAAATTTGAACCACCAATCAATCTTTATTTCTCATAGTGGCCGAATTTTTAAGGGATATATCTCCCCTTGGAAAATCGTTTTTAGGTTCAATGAATCTAGCCCTAAATTTGTATGATCTTTTAGTTCAAAATTTATCCAGAAAAATAATTATTAATTACTTTTCAAGAAGGAGATAAATTTTGAAAAAGGATTGGAATACTATATAAAGACTAGGGATTCTTGAAAAACTAATTTTGGTGATTCACACAAAAAGGGAAAACGTTTTTTGGGAGTGAGAGGAAAAACAATTTCAGTTTCTTCCACATCAAAAATTCGGCTATCTTGTGAGAGAGAAAAAGAGAGAAAAATTCCATTGAATCAAAACTGTGAGGAAGGTTAAACCGAGTGATAATTTTCATGAGAGGTTAACTGGTTCCTGTTTTGTAGTTTTGAAGAAAAAAGCTGGATCATATTCTCAACGAGGAACATCGGAATTGAGAAGAAGGGATCTAGACTTCGGAAAGCATTACCGGTCGCTTGGATTCATAGAACGTATGCCCACACACACTCTGAGAGATGGAACTCGAGAATAGTAGAGAAGACACGTTAGTCAAATGCTCTAGCAATTCCGGAATCCAAGAAATAAGGTACGCTTGATCATTAATTTAATTTATTGTTATATGCATCATGAGCTTTTTTTCCGAATCGGCATAAAAATTTTAAGACTTCCGCTACGCCGTAACTCTGATATCTAAACTGATTTTTCCAACAGTTAGTCCAAATGGCATGACAAGAAACTCATAGTGCCCATAACGTGTTCGAAAAGCCGTCTTAGAGATATCCACCTCCTTGATTTTGAGTTGATGGTATCCCGATCGCAAGTCAATATTCGAGAATACTATTGCTTCCCCGAGTTGATAAAAAAGATCATCAATTCTGGGAAGAGGATACTTATTTTTAATCGTAATCTTATTTAATTCGCGATAGTCGATACACATTCTCAATGATCCATCCTTTTTCTTGACGAATAATACTGGTGCTCCCTATGGAGAATGGCTTTGTCGAATGAATCCCTTGTCCAACAGTACTTGTAACTGTACTTGGAGTTCCCTAAGTTTAGCTGGTGCCATACGATAGGGTGCTTTTGATATTGGTGCAGCCCCAGGCAATAATTCTATCTCAAAAGAAATTTCCCGTTCCGGCGGAAGTCCGGGTACGTCTTTTGGAAAGACATTCACATATTCCCTGATAACAGGAATATCTTCCGGTCTTAACTCCATTTCTTGTTCTTTGTCCACCATGTTAGCTAAATATCCTTGACATCCATTAGCCAACATTTTCCAAGCCTTCATTGCCGAGATTAGCCGGGTTGATGAGCTTTTGGACTGGTCGTGGAAGTTAAATTCCTCTTCACCGGAAGGACTAAACGTAACACAACGCTTTCGACAATCAATCTTAGTATTGTAGTTACCTAGGAAGTCCATTCCTAGGATAGCATCATGTTGGGATCTAAATGTGCCCTAAGGATAGAAAATCAATATTAGGGATTTTCTGTAAATATGACATTTTGATATTAATAAGAGGATGTTATTCATGTTTAATAAGTTGTGTCCTATTTACTTTCATTAGTTGATTGTATGGTTATTTTGAGCAAACATAAAATACTCCTTGGCTGTTGGCAATATATCGGATTACCATATGTATACGGGGTATACATAGAAGACGTGGTAATTTGATAACAGTCTAAATAAATAGTCCGCAATCGATGGAATAAGATTTGGGGATCTTATTCATGATAAGATTGTAAAGGTTGTCTACTTCCTTGGAGGGATGGTTTGTCTTGACCATCGGATAGGTTCCGAGTAGAAACTTTAATGTATACCAGTATTGAGGTATGACATTGGACTGGACCTAAAGTGTTAATTGATTCGGTTTAATAATTCCGTTTATAAGAATCAATGACACTTTGATTATCATCATGCATTAATCTTAATCCTGAAATGATTACTTGAGTTCGCATCCATGACTTATGTACTTTAATGCACTACAGGTGAGACACTGTTAATTCATGGTCAATATACTTGTGTTTTGGGTGCATGACTTATGGATGGAGAAATCAAGATTCATAGATACGGAATCCATAGCTATCTTAACGATAGTAAATGTTATCTACTTAAAGGCATTATTCGGGGATTGAAAGATAGTATAACAAGATCTTGGCCATCGGTTTACTTTGTGTTCTCTGGTGGTTTACCAATTGTATGGTTTTACAATTGGTGATTCTTTCAATAGAGAATAATGGAACTCTAAGTTAAAATGATTGAAAAGGTAAAACGGAAAAAGTCCTTAATTCAATCATGGATAACATATGGGGATTAAGCAAGCGATGAATAAATCATGGAAGAAGCGCTGCATAAGAGAGCTTTCGTAATACGGTATGTAAACAGGAGTTCAGCTTCAAACTTTTAGTGGAATAGTATTGAAGTTGATAATTGATGAATAATTAATCTCGGATTAATTTTTCACAATTATAGGAGCCTCTTTACATATTTCCATCGGGTCCCTCTATTAGCTCATATAGTTCCGTATAGCGTCTCGGGATTTGTTCCTAATGAGATCGGTAAATTTAAATGGAATTTAGTAATGTCTATTAAGACATGGTACTCTCTAACATGCAATCCAGAAAGGATTGGACATATGAGATTTATGTAGACAAATAATATGATTTGTCAACATGAGATTGGTTAATTGAATTTTGAAATAAGATTGTGTTTGAATTATTTAATTTTGGAAAACAAATTTTTCTCTCCTAATCTAAATATGGTGCACGGTTTTTAGATAGGTGGAGGGAAGAAAATTTTGTTTCAAAATTATTCAAATATATTCCTAACATTAAATTATTAATTGATTTAAATAATAGAGATTATTTGATGGATTTTTCTTTCCTTAAATTGATGTGCACGGTTTTTGTGAGGAAAGAAAATTTGAAATATTCCATTGATTTAAATTAATTAATATGGTTGATGTTGTGTGGAAAATATTTAATTCAAATAAGTGAATCATATTTAAATTCAAAAAGGTTTAAAAGGAATTTGAATCTAGATAGGACTAGGATCTTTTGACTAGTCTAGATTCTTGATTTAAAATTTGAACCACCAATCAAGATTTATCTCAAAGTGGCCGAATTTTTTGAGGATTGATTTCCTCTTGGAAAAACGTTTTTAGGTTCAATGAATCTAGTCCTAAAGTTGTATGATCTTTTGATTCAAAATTTATCCAGAAAAATAATAATTAATTATTTTTTAAAGGAGATAAATTTTGAAAAGGATTGGACTTCTATATAAAGGCTAGGAATTCTTGAAAAACAAATTTTTGGTCATTCACAAAGAGGAAAAACGTTTTTGAGAGTGAGAAGAAAAATAATTTGGGTTTCTTCCACATCATAAAATTCGGCTATCTTATGAGAGAGAAAAAGAGAGAAAATTCCATTGAATCAAAATTGTGAGGAAGGTTAAACCGAGTGATAATTTTCATAGGAGGTTAACCGGTTCCTGTTTTGCAGTTTTGAAAAAAGAAGTTGGATAATATTCTCAACGAGGAACATCAGAATTAAGAAGGAAGGATCTAGACTTCGGAAAGCAACACCGGTCACTTGGATTCATAGAACGTGTGCCCACACACACTCTGAGACGTGGAACTCGAGAATAATAGAGAAGACACGTTGGTCAAACGCTCTAGCAATTCCGGAATCCAAGAAATAAGGTACGCTTGATCATGAATTTAATTTATTGTTATATGCATCATGAGCTTCTTTTCTGAATCGGCATAAAAATTTTAAAACTTCCGCTGCGCCGTAACTCTGATATCGGATCCGATTTTTCCAACACATATAATATAACAATACGCGTAGCGGTTCCCATTCCACGGTTTCACAACCTTGCCTTGCCATGCTCCACAATCTTGTATCATATATTGCCGATAGGTTGCTTACCTACAGCATAAACGTAAGTTATGAGCTTTCGCTCAGCAAGTACAACTATTGATCCGCAAAACATTTCATAAAACGTAATGCATGAATTTCTTATGTTTTCATTATGCTGTTTTATCTTAACATAATTTTAGGGCCCTTACATAACATAAGTGTACGTACCGTGGTGCACAGCCATGGAGTGGTTGGGGTGACCAGTCTTGTCCAACTCAAACCATGGACCAAACCTGTCCTAGTGCAGGTCGGTACAACACGAGAAAACTTGATCTTACTTTAAAACATATTTCATACTTGAAAACATCTCATACTTATAAATAGTTTCTTACTTGAAACTGGGTTCTTATTCTTACACTGTGATTTATCATTAGTGAGCATATATCATGATGCCACAATAATAAAGCATAAATCATATGCACTTCAACATGTATGCATGAGCTTGAAAACATACAAGCAGTCAAAACGATTCTTTTATCTATGCCGTAGGTAAAGTTGTACTTACAGGTTATGCTAATTCTTGAATTCGATGTTCCGCCCAAACCTAATAATAGGTTACCTTCCTGTTACCAGAGAAAATCATAATATAAGAATCGTCCCTTAGTACTAAGAACTATAACATTTAATTGTTGGTATCCAACCAACACTTATGTGTAATCCTAATTACAAACTTATATCATCAAAATGGTATTCCCACTTTGTAACCTTGAATCCAAGATTCAACATATAATCTCTGTTTCTAAATAACTTAATTCAATAAATTTCGTTGTTAGTGCATGTGTAAAAATAGCTTGTTTATGCACTATTCTATAAATTCAGTGCAGGAATTATCCAAACCCTACACAATCTTGGGAAACCAATTTCTCTTTAAAATCTGTTTCGAATTTAGAAAAGTTTTCTTCATGAAAGTTGTAAACCTCGAAGAATCCTACAACTTTTATGTTTAACTCAAAACTTATTTCTGCCTTTATCCTATCCATATTCCTTGTTGAATCTCCCTGACCATAAACACTTGCTTGTTTTGACCAGGCTCGGGTTTTGATAAAAACAAAGGCCTTCAGAGCCTTATTTTTAAAAACTGTCCACAATAACCGCTAGAATTTTCCATGCTCTACAACTTTGTAGTTTTGACTTTTCTCAAATTCGGTTTCTAAGGGCCTCAAAATCTTGTTTCCAAATCACTGCCCAGTTTTAGTCCGAAACTGGTAGTTTTCGTTTCGGTTGATTCTTACGTAAAATTACGCGCACACTACCTCAAACGGTTGAAACCATGAGCTTACGTCAAGCATGCAGGGCATTAACTAACGTTTCCATAATCAATCATTCATTTTTCGTTCATAAAATCTTGGTGCCAACCCAAATGGTGAACTAAACCAAATTAGGGCTTTTAGGGTTTTTCTAAAACCCTAAATGCACATATTACACCATTTTGCATACTTAATCATTAAACATCTTCTTTAAGCATGTGCAGGGCATAAAGCAAACATACAGTAAGCATTTACACAATCACACACTTACAAGAACAATTTAACATGAACATACGTCAAATCTTAGTTAGAGACCACTAAAACCCTAACCAAGCATATTCAAGCACTTACTAAACCTTAATACATACAACCATAAGGTGAGCTTATGCTCTTACATTTTCTAACATAAAATACACTTAAATCTTAACCAAAACTTAATCAAAGAACTAGAGAGTAAGAGGTTTACCTCAAGATCCAAGAAAATGGATCTAGTGGATCTAGACTATGGTTGAGAATTTTCCTCTACACTCCCTCACACAATCCGGCCTCTCTCTCTTTCTCTTTCTTTCTCTCACTTTTTCTTTTCTTTGGCTCGGTTCCTAAGGGTAGAAAACTAGAGAATGGACTGTTGGGATCTAAATGTGCCCTAAGGATAGAAAATCAATATTAGGGTTTTCTATAAATATGACATTTTGATATTAATAAGAGGATGTTATTCATGTTTAATAAGTTGTGTCCTATTTACTTTCATTAGTTGATTGTATGGTTATTTTGAGCAAACATAAAATTCTCTTTGGCTGTTGGTAATATATCGGATTACCATATGTATACGGGGTATACATAGAAGACGTGGTAATTTGATAACAGTCTAAATAAATAGTCCGCAATCGATGGAATAAGATTTGGGGATCTTATTCATGATAAGATTGTAAAGGTTGTCTACTTCCTTGGAGGGATGGTTTGTCTTGACCATCGGATAGGTTCCGAGTAGAAACTTTAATGTATACCAGTATTGAGGTATGACATTGGACTGGACCTAAAGTGTTAATTGATTCGGTTTAATAATTCTGTTTATAAGAATCAATAACACTTTGATTATCATCCTGCATTAATCTTAATCCTGAAATGATTACTTGTGTTCGTATCCATGACTTATGTACTTTAATGCACTATAGGTGAGACACTGTTAATTCATGGTCAATATACTTGTGTTTTGGGTGCATGACTTATGGATGGAGAAATCAAGATTCATAGATACGGAATCCATAACTATTTTAACGATAGTAAATGTTATCTACTTAAAGGCATTATTCGGGGATTGAAAGATAGTATAACAAGATCTTGGCCATCGTTTTACTTTGTGTTCTCTGGTGGTTTATCAATTGTATGGTTTTACAATTGGTGATTCTTTCAATAGAGAATAATGGAACTTTAAGTTAAAATGATTGAAAAGGTAAAACGGAAAAAGTCCTTAATTCAATCATGGATAACATATGGGGATTAAGCAAGCGATGAATAAATCATGGAAGAAGCGCTGCATAAGAGAGCTTTCGTAATACGGTATGTAAACAGGAGTTCAGCTTCAAACTTTTAGTGGAATAGTATTGAAGTTGATAATTGATGAATAATTAATCTCGGATTAATTTTTCACAATTATAGGAGCCTCTTTACATATTTCCATCGGGTCCCTCTATTAGCTCATTTAGTTCCGTATAGCGTCTCGGGATTTGTTCCTAATGAGATTGGTAAATTTAAATGGAATTTAGTAATATCTATTAAGACATGATACTCTCTAACATGCAATCCAGAAAGGATTGGACATGTGAGATTTGTGTAGACAAATAATATGATTTGTCAACATGAGATTGGTTAATTGAATTTTGAAATAAGATTGTGTTTGAATTATTTAATTTTGGAAAACAAATTTTTCTCTCCTAATCTAAATATGGTGCACGGTTTTTAGATAGGTGGAGCGAAGAAAATTTTGTTTCAAAATTATTCAAATATATTCCTAACATTAAATTATTAATTGATTTAAATAATGGAAATTATTTGATGGATTTTTCTTTCCTTAAATTGATGTGCACGGTTTTTGTGAGGAAAGAAAATTTGAAATATTCCATTGATTTAAATTAATTAATATGGTTGATGTTGTGTGGAAAATATTTAATTCAAATAAGTGAATCATATTTAAATTCAAAAAGGTTTAAAAAGGAATTTGAATCTAGATAGGACTAGGATCTTTTGACTAGTCTAGATTCTTGATTTAAAATTTGAACCACCAATCAAGATTTATCTCAAAGTGGCCGAATTTTTTGAGGATTGATTTCCTCTTGGAAAAACGTTTTTAGGTTCAATGAATCTAGTCCTAAAGTTGTATGATCTTTTGATTCAAAATTTATCCAGAAAAATAATAATTAATTATTTTTTAAAGGAGATAAATTTTGAAAAAGATTGGACTTCTATATAAAGGCTAGGAATTCTTGAAAAACTAATTTTTGGTCATTCACAAAGAGGAAAAACGTTTTTGAGAGTGAGAAGAAAAATAATTTGGGTTTCTTCCACATCATAAAATTCGGCTATCTTGTGAGAGAGAAAAAGAGAGAAAATTCCATTGAATCAAAATTGTAAGGAAGGTTAAACCGAGTGATAATTTTCATAGGAGGTTAACCGGTTCCTGTTTTGCAGTTTTGAAGAAAGAAGTTGGATAATATTCTCAACGAAGAACATCAGAATTGAGAAGGAAGGATCTAGACTTCGGAAAGCAACACCGGTCACTTGGATTCATAGAACGTGTGCCCACACACACTCTGAGACGTGGAACTCGAGAATAATAGAGAAGACACGTTGGTCAAATGCTCTAGTAATTCCGGAATCCAAGAAATAAGGTACGCTTGATCATGAATTTAATTTATTGTTATTTGCATCATGAGCTTCTTTTCCGAATCGGCATAAAAATTTTAAAACTTCTGCTGCGCCGTAACTCTGATATCGGATCCTATTTTTCCAACATGGACTGCCAAGTTTTTGGGTTTCACTAAAACATTCACCAAGTGCTTTAACCTCACCTATTTATAGGTGAAAATCACTTCATTTTCTTAAAATTGCATGAGAACCTTGAAGAGTAAAATTTTTGCTCATAGGCCCCTTGAGGTGGCCGGCCCTCTAGGTCCATGTGGAGTTGTTTGCTAACTCAAACTCAAGGCTTAACCTAGTAAGCAAAGCTAGTATGCTTACTCACCATAGCTAGAGGTAACACTTGTCATCCTCCAAAATTTTTGGTAAAATTCTTATTTCTAATTTACATATTGATCCTTAAGAGCAACATATTTGCTCAAAACTCCTATGTGGTGGCCGGCCATGCTTGTTCAATTTAGCCAAGTGAGCAAAGCTAGGGGTTGACTCATCAAGGCTAGAAGCATGAGGTGTCTTCTCCTTGTGGTGACCAGCCATATGTGGCACCATGTGGTCGCTCTAGCTAGCCAAGTAAGCAAGGCTAATGGCTTACTCATCAAGGCTAGTAGCATGAGGTGTCTTCTCCTTGTGGTGGCCGGCTCTATGTGGAGCCATATGGTTGCTCTAGCTAGCCAAGTAAGCAAGGCTAATGGCTTACTCATCAAGGCTAGAAGCATGAGGTGTCTTTTCCTTGTGGTGGCCGGCCCTATGTGTAATACCCGAAATTTTGATGACTTTAGATTTCCTTTGAAACAAGGAAAACCTAAGTCTAAATCATGCATTAATGAAATATTTTAGAGAGTTGGCACTCTATGTTTTATTTTGAGTATGTTAAATATATTATGAATGGATGTATGGATGAATGAATGCTTTATATTATTTTTATAATATATGATCTTGTTCAATTTTGCCGGTCATGATTCCATAGAGGTTATAATTTGTATCTAGATTTTTCAAACGTAATAGATGCGGTCTATTATCACCGCTAGGTCGTTCTTTCAATTCCTAGAATTTTTGTAAGCCGGAAACGGCATAAGAATTTTTTTGTAAAATTCGGGCTACAATGGATTCGAGGAGATTGAAGATGAACGAAGGTATGTAAATTTTCAAAAGATGTGAGTTTTTGTTTTTTGGAATTTTTTTTAATTAAAAAACGTTTCTTTTTTAATAAAATTAAAAAAAAAATCACAGAATCCTTTTTGAAAATTAAATTTTCCAACGATATGTGATCTTGATAATTTGAAAATCAAAATTGAAAATTTAAATTTAAATTTAATAGATATTATTATGAATTTTAAAATTTTGTAATTTAAATTTGAAATTTGGAAATTTCAAAATTTTTTGAATTTTAAAATTTAATAATCAGATTTTTTATTTAAATTTTGATATTTTGTAATTTTGATTAAAATTAAAAATCACATATAATCTTTTTTGAAATTTAAATTTAATTTTAAATTTGAAAAGATGTGACATTGGAGAAGGAAGACACATTGAAGAAGGATGCAAGGCATGGATCTACAAATGAAGGCCGATATATGTTTTGGTTAATTTTTGTAATTTTTGCAATTTTTCTTTTCTCTGGGATGGAATCATGATCCACGGCTATTTACATATTTTGCAAACCATAGATGATGTGTTGCTAGATGAATATGTTATACTATTTCGTGATGTATTGATAACATGCCATATAAACTAGGGAGTGCCACTCAATAAATATTGTTTATGCATGAAAAACAAAAACCCTAATTTAAAAGAATGAGTGGGAGAAGGTTTTACACACAAAGACCTACGGCCTTCATCGTTGGTCCAATAGTTATGCATGGTAGTACCTACTACTCGGTTTTGACCCGGGAATTCCCTTCGGATAGGTATCTTACCTAGAGCGCACACTGATTTGGATTTCCGAAAGGATAACAATTTTGGGCATATTTTATGTTTAGATCACCCCTCGGTGGCGGATGTAAAATATGGATTCAAAATTGGAAACGATTGTTACACACTCATGCTACTTTATTTATTAACCCTCCCTCGAGGTTCTGTTATATAAAGTAGTGGCCAAATAAACTATAGTTATTATATATTTAATGGAATTATCTCCATGGTCGAATATGTATTAATCGGAAGGGATCCGTGTTCTTGGCTAGTTATTCTATGACTACCCCTCGGTAGCTTAGAAGCAGAAGCTAGGAATTATCGTTGTAAGGTATGTGTTTTAAGGGTTTTACACATGAACATTTAGATGGCATATAGATCTTTTTGTTTCATTACAAAACCATATTTTATAAACTGATAGGATGTTTGCTCATACTTATTACATGTTTTATTATTATAGATCAAAATGTCGAGCCCTTTATCTGTGATACTTACGCAAATCAAATTAACTGGCGAGAATTTTAATGACTGGAAAAGGAACTTGCTTATCGTCCTAAACTTTGAGAAACACAGTTTTGTCCTAACCCAACCTCGACCGCCAACGCCTGCGATCGATGCTCCTGATAGGGATTTTGTAGCGCTTGAGCGCTGGGACAATTCCAACCAAAGTGCTATGTGCTATATTCGGGCGAGCATGTCTAACGTGCTCCAGAAACAGCATGAAGAGCATCAAACTGCTAGGCAGATCATGGATAACCTGGAGGAAATGTTTGGTGAACAAACTATTCAGGCTAAGACCGATGCTATCAAAGGTCTCATGAACTGCAGGCAGAAGGTTGGAACTCCCATCAAGGAGCACATGATGAAAGTCATGGCTTATTTGTCTGAAGCTCAGGCAAATGGGGCTGAGATCGATGCTGCAACTCAATTGGTCATGGTTTTCCAAACCTTATCCAAGGATTTCGATTTGTTTCAGGCATCCTACAACCTTAACAGGAAGGAGATGTCTTTAACGGAATTGATGAAAGAGTTGCAAGCCTTTGAGAACATTTTTAAGGGTTCTGGATCTAAGGCTGAGGCAAATGTGGCTGAACCTAGTTCACCTGCTCCTAATCCCAAAAGGAAGAAGGAAAAGGGGAAGAACAAGGAGAACAAGCCTGTGGCGAATGCACCTGTTTCTAAGAAGTCTACCAAGACTAAGAAGCGAAAGGTGGATCCCAAAAAGGCTAAGTTCTTTCACTGTGGGAAGAAAGGACATTTCAAGAAGGATTGCCGAGAATACCTGTCTATGCAAAAGCAAAAAGGTAATTTCGATATCCTGTATCTTGAGGGTTGTTTAGTGGAGGAATCTAAGGACAATTGGGTTATAGATTCTGGAGCTACTAACCATGTTTGTATTTCTCTGCAGGGGTTCAAGGTAACGAGAAGTCTGCATGACGAGAACTTCACGTTAAGAACCGGTGATGGGACATTAGTGCAAGCTGAAGCAGTGGGAGAAGTGCATCTTTATTTTGATGAATTTAGGTTTATTGTTTTGAGACATTGTTTTTATGTTCCTAGTTTCAAAAGGAACCTAATTTCGGTAGCTTGTTTGATTAAAGATTCTTATTCAGTTTCTTTTAATAATAAAGTTGTTATTAGGAAAAACAATTCTCTTATCTGTAATGGATGGATGCATGGAAATCTTTATTTTATCAAACCTAAGATGCACTCACTGCTTGATACAGAATTGGAAAAGAACTCTAAAAGACATAAGTCTTCTCACTCTAACAAATCATATCTTTGGCATTTACGACTTGGTCACATAAGCCTTAACAGAATTCAAAGGATGGTAAAGGAGGAATGCCTTGACTTGTATGAGGTTGAACCTTGGCCGCAATATGAATCCTGTTTGGAGGGCAAGATGACTAAACGGCATTTTGCTGCCAAGGATGGTCGTGTCGAGGAACTTTTAGAACTTGTGCATACGGATGTTTGTGGTCCCATGAACATAGAAGCACGAGGTGGGTATGAGTATTATATCACTTTTATTGATGATTACTCAAGGTATGGATATGTCTATTTGATGACCCGCAAAAGCGAAGTTTTTGACAAGTTCAAACAATTTCGGGCTGAAGCGGAGAAACAATTAGGCAAGTCCATTAAGACACTTTGATCGGATCGAGGTGGGGAATACCTATCGGATGAGTTCTTAGGATATTTGATAGAGAATGTGATACAATCCCAGTTGACTGCACCTGGTACTCCTCAACAGAATGGTGTAGCTGAGAGAAGGAATAGGACCCTATTGGATATAGTCCGATATATGATGAGTTACTCCACATTACCTTTGTCATTTTGGGGGCACGCTATACAAACTGCATGCTATCTTCTGAATAACGTTCACTCCAAATCGGTTCCTAAAACTCCTTATGAGTTATGGACGAGTAGGAAACCTAATTTGAATCATATTCGAATTTGGGGTTGTCCGGCACACGTCCTGGATAAGGAAGCGAAGAAGTTGGAGTCACGATCAGAAGTGTGCTTGTTTGTTGGCTATCCAAAAGGGACTAAAGGTGGTCTGTTCTATAATCCGAAGCAAAATAAAGTCTTCATTTCTACACATGCAACATTCTTGGAGGAAAGTTACACGGAAGACTTTAAACCTCGTAGCAAAGTAGTGCTTGAGGAGATGACTTCGGGTTTGGATATTCCAAAAGTCACAGAAAACCCTGTGGAAAAACTATTAAAGAATCAACAACCACGGGAGCTTCATCGTAGTGGGAGGATTATCAGGGAACCTGAAAGGTACATGTTCAATGGTGAAGTTTTTGAAGCAGAATCCATAGAACATGTTGATGATCCGGCTACGTACAAGGAAGCTATGGAGGATGTTGATTCTAGTTTTTGGCAAAAAGCTATGAACACCGAGATGGAATCTATTGATTCCAACGGGGTCTGGAAACTTGTAGACTTGCCCCAAGACATAAAACCGATTGGGTGTAAGTGGGTATACAAGAGGAAGAGAGGTGTGGATGGGAAAGTGGAAACTTTCAAGGCAAGACTTGTAGCGAAGGGCTATACGCAGAAAGAAGGAATCGACTATGATGAAACCTTCTCGCCTGTTGCAATGCTCAAGTCAATCCGCATTCTTTTATCTATTGCGGCTGCTCTCGATTATGAGATCTGGCAAATGGATGTCAAGACAGCTTTCTTGAATGGCTTTCTTGAAGAAGATATCTATATGATACAGCCAGACGGGTTCAAGGCAAAAGGCCAAGAAGACAAAGTATGCAAGTTGCTTAAATCCATTTATGGATTAAAGCAAGCATCTCGTTCTTGGAATATTAGGTTTGATCAAGCGATTAAAACCTATGGATTCGAACAAAACATTGATGAACCATGTGTTTATAAATGTATCAAGAACGAAAAAGTGGTTTTCCTTGTACTTTATGTGGATGATATATTGCTTATTGGAAACGATGTGGCAACATTATCATCTGTCAAGGTTTGGTTAGCCAAACAGTTTGAAATGAAGGACTTAGGAGAAGCTAGTTATGTTCTTGGTATTCAACTCTTTAGAGATAGAAAGAACAAAACGATAGCACTCTCTCAAGCTTCATACATTGATAAAGTACTTGAGAAGTTTTCTATGAAAGATTCCAAGAAAGGTGCCCAACCTTTCAGAATTGGAATCAAGCTTTCTAGAGATGACTGTCCCAAGACATCGGAAGAAAGTGTGCGTATGAAAAATGTACCTTATGCATCAGCGGTAGGTAGTCTTATGTACGCTATGTTATGCACTAGGCCTGACATTTGTTTTGCGGTTGGTATGGTAAGTCGATATCAGTCGAATCCAGGACCGAACCATTGGGCTGCGGTCAAGCATATACTCAAGTATCTACGGAGAACGAGGGACTATATGCTAGTGTATTCCGGTCAGGATCTTGTTTCTAGAGGATACACAGATTCTGATTTTCAATCAGATCAGGATTCAAGGAAATCGACTTCAGGATCTGTTTTTACCCTTGGAGGTGGTGCCGTTGTGTGGAGGAGTATTAAGCAATCTTGTATTGCTGACTCGACCATGGAAGCATAGTATGTGGCAGCCAGTGAGGCATCAAAGGAAGCGGTATGGCTCCGCAGGTTCCTTGGTGACCTTGAGGTCGTTCCTGGTATGGATAAAGCTATGGTGCTCTACTGTGACAACAGTGCAGTAGTAGCTAATACCAAGGATCCTAGGCATCATAAGAGGAGTAAGCACATTGGCAGAAAGTATCACATCAACAGAGGCTTTGTTGAGAGTGGAAATGTGACGGTTTGCAAAATCGCATCAGAGGACAATCTTGCTGACCCGTTCACGAAGACTTTGGTGGCCAGAAGATTCGAAAAACACATTGAAGGCATGGGGATGCGTAATATGTCACATTTACTCGCTTAGGGCAAGTGGGAGATTGTTGGGATCTAAATGTGCCCTAAGGATAGAAAATCAATATTAGGGTTTTCTGTAAATATGACATTTTGATATTAATAAGAGGATGTTATTCATGTTTAATAAGTTGTGTCCTATTTACTTTCATTAGTTGATTGTATGGTTATTTTGAGCAAACATAAAATTCTCCTTGGCTGTTGGTAATATATCGGATTACCATATGTATACGGGGTATACATAGAAGACGTGGTAATTTGATAACAGTCTAAATAAATAGTCAGCAATCGATGGAATAAGATTTGGGGATCTTATTCATGATAAGATTGTAAAGGTTGTCTACTTCCTTGGAGGGATGGTTTGTCTTGACCATCGGATAGGTTCCGAGTAGAAACTTTAATGTATACCAGTATTGAGGTATGACATTGGACTGGACCTAAAGTGTTAATTGAATCGGTTTAATAATTCCGTTTATAAGAATCAATAACACTTTGATTATCATCCTGCATTAATCTTAATCCTGAAATGATTACTTGAGTTCGTATCCATGACTTATGTACTTTAATGCACTATAGGTGAGACACTGTTAATTCATGGTCAATATACTTGTGTTTTGGGTGCACGACTTATGGATGGAGAAATCAAGATTCATAGATACGGAATCCATAACTATTTTAACGATAGTAAATGTTATCTACTTAAAGGCATTATTCGGGGATTGAAAGATAGTATAACAAGATCTTGGCCATCGGTTTACTTTGTGTTCTCTGGTGGTTTATCAATTGTATGGTTTTACAATTAGTGATTCTTTCAATAGAGAATAATGGAACTTTAAGTTAAAATGATTGAAAAGGTAAAACGGAAAAAGTCTTTAATTCAATCATGGATAACATATGGGGATTAAGCAAGCGATGAATAAATCATGGAAGAAGCGCTGCGTAAGAGAGCTTTCGTAATACGGTATGTAAACAAGAGTTCAGCTTCAAACATTTAGTGGAATAGTATTGAAGTTGATAATTGATGAATAATTAATCTGGGATTAATTTTTCACAATTATAGGAGCCTCTTTACATATTTCCATCGGGTCCCTCTATTAGCTCATATAGATCCGTATAGCGTCTCGGGATTTGTTCCTAATGAGATCGGTAAATTTAAATGGAATTTAGTAATGTCTATTAAGACATGATACTCTCTAACATGCAATCCAGAAAGGATTGGACATGTGAGATTTGTGTAGACAAATAATATGATTTGTCAACAAGAGATTGGTTAATTGAATTTTTAAATAAGATTGTGTTTGAATTATTTAATTTTGGAAGACAAATTTTTCTCTCCTAATCTAAATATGGTGCACGGTTTTTAGATAGGTGGAGAGAAGAAAATTTTGTTTCAAAATTATTCAAATATATTCCTAACATTAAATTATTAATTGATTTAAATAATGGAAATTATTTGATGGATTTTTCTTTCCTTAAATTGATGTGCACGGTTTTTGTGAGGAAAGAAAATTTGAAATATTCCATTGATTTAAATTAATTAATATGGTTGATGTTGTGTGGAAAATATTTAATTCAAATAAGTGAATCATATTTAAATTCAAAAAGGTTTAAAAAGGAATTTGAATCTAGATAGGACTAGGATCTTTTGACTAGTCTAGATTCTTGATTTAAAATTTGAACCACCAATCAAGATTTATCTCAAAGTGGCCGAATTTTTTGAGGATTGATTTCCTCTTGGAAAAACTTTTTTAGGTTCAATGAATCTAGTCCTAAAGTTGTATGATCTTTTGATTCAAAGTTTATCCAGAAAAATAATAATTAATTATTTTTTAAAGGAGATAAATTTTGAAAAGGATTGGACTTCTATATAAAGGCTAGGAATTCTTGAAAAACTAATTTTTGGTCATTCACAAAGAGGAAAAACGTTTTTGAGAGTGAGAAGAAAAATAATTTGGGTTTCTTCCACGTCATAAAATTCGGCTATCTTGTGAGAGAGAAAAAGAGAGAAAATTCCATTGAATCAAAATTGTGAGGAAGGTTAAACCGAGTGATAATTTTCATAGGAGGTTAACCGGTTCCTGTTTTGCAGTTTTGAAGAAAGAAGTTGGATAATATTCTCAACGAAGAACATCAGAATTGAGAATGAAGGATCTAGACTTCGGAAAGCAACACCGGTCACTTGGATTCATAGAACGTGTGCCCACACACACTCTGAGACGTGGAACTCGAGAATAATAGAAAAGACACGTTGGTCAAACGCTCTAGTAATTCCGGAATCCAAGAAATAAGGTACGCTTGATCATGAATTTAATTTATTGTTATTTGCATCATGAGCTTCTTTTCCGAATCGGCATAAAAATTTTAAAACTTCCGCTGCACCATAACTCTGATATCGGATCCTATTTTTTCAACATGGACTGCCAAGTTTTTGGGTTTCACTAAAACATTCACCAAGTGCTTTAACCTCACCTATTTATAGGTGAAAATCACTTCATTTTCTTAAAATTGCATGAGAACCTTGAAGAGTAAAATTTTTGCTCATAGGCCCCTTGAGGTGGCCGGCCCTCTAGGTCCATGTGGAGTTGTTTGCTAACTCAAACTCAAGGCTTAACCTAGTAAGCAAAGCTAGTATGCTTACTCACCATAGCTAGAGGTAACACTTGTCATCCTCTAAAATTTTTGGTAAAATTCTTATTTCTAATTTACATATTGATCCTTAAGAGCAACATATTTGCTCAAAACTCCTATGTGGTGGCCGGCCATGCTTGTTCAATTTAGCCAAGTGAGCAAAGCTAGGGGTTGACTCATCAAGGCTAGAAGCATGAGGTGTCTTCTCCTTGTGGTGACCGGCCATATGTGGCACCATGTGGTCGCTCTAGCTAGCCAAGTAAGCAAGGCTAATGGCTTACTCATCAAGGCTAGTAGCATGAGGTGTCTTCTCCTTGTGGTGGCCGGCTCTATGTGGAGCCATATGGTTGCTCTAGCTAGCCAAGTAAGCAAGGCTAATGGCTTACTCATCAAGACTAGAAGCATGAGGTGTCACTACTAGAAAATAGGGATTAAACGACGGCGATTACACGACGGTTCCTCAGATCCGTCGTGTAAAGTGCTAAAAACGGAGGTTTACACGACGGCTCCACCGAACCGTCGTGTAAACCGTGGTTTACACGACGGTTTCTTGGAGCCGTCGTGTAAACCAGGCGGTTTACACGACGGCTCCACCGAACCGTCGTGTAAACCGTGTGAGCCGTCGTGTAAACCGCTGGTTTACACGACGGCTCCACCGAGCCGTCGTGTAAACCGCGTGTAAACCGCTGGTTTACACGACGGCTCCAAGAAACCGTCGTGTAAACCAGGTTTACACGACGGTTCGGTGGAGCCGTCGTGTAAACCGCCTGGTTTACACGACGATTTTTTTAAATACCCGTCGTGTATTCCTAGTTTTTTATCCCTAGCAGCAGCCCTCATTTTATCTTACAGAATTGTTGCGCAGCCGCGAAAAACATCACAGAGACCTGCGAAACCACATCTCCTCCACTGTGAAACCAACACTCGCGTATAGTAATTATTTGTAAGTATAGTGATTATTACTTACTCTTCTTTGTAGTTATTTGAGTTTTATTAACGAATTATTGTAGATGTCTAAAATGGTATATTCTCGTTTTTTTTCTCTTCTTTGAGTATGATTTGTTGAAATTTTGCAATAGCTTAATATGTTGTATTTTTAAATGCAAAACATGATTATTGAATGAATTGTATGATATATTAATTAATTAATATCCATTTAGGTCGGGTTCTTGGAAATGGATCGAAAATGGATGTGGGCTAATAGATTGACTAGAATGTACCGAGATGGTGTTGAAGAATTTTTGTCATTTGTCAAAACTCACATGAAGAATGATAAGATGCGATGTCCTTGTGTGGATTGTGGAAATCATAGATCTCATTCAGTTGATGAAGTTAGAAAACATTTACTTGCCCGTGGTATTATTTATTCGTACCAAACATGGTATTTACACGGTGAAATGTGTTTTAATCCATCATCGAAGAACAAAGCGAAAGAACCTATTGTTGAGGAAGATGTAGGAGATAATTTGTTTGATATGGTGAATGATTTGGAAGAACAGTTTGTGCATCGTCCGGAGTTATTTGAAGCAATGATGAATGATGTCGAGATGCCCTTGTATGACGGGTGTAGTAAATATACGAAATTGTCCGCATTGGTCAAATTATGGAACATGAAGGCATCGGGAGGGTGGACAAATTCTAGTTTCACGGCTCTTTTAGAATTTCTAAGAGAGGTTCTACCGGTTGATAATAAAATACCCGTTAGTATGTACGAAGCTAAGAAGACGTTGAGCACGTTGGGAATGGAATATGAAAAAATTCATGCATGTCCAAATGATTGCGCCCTTTACCGAAATGCGTATGAGGATTTGGATGCATGTCCGGTTTGTAAGGAGTCAAGATGGAAGAAAGGCAAGAAGCCAACAAATGGCAGCAAAGGTGTGCCGGCAAAGGTGTTATGGTACATTCCTCCGGCACCGCGCCTGCGGCGTTTATTCCGTAATGCCGATCACGCCAAGAATTTGACTTGGCACCATGATAAACGTGTTGAAGATGGCATGCTTAGACATCCCGCCGATGCACCACAATGGAAGACCTTTGATGCTGATCATCCTGAATTTAGTGCGGAACCACGGAATCTACGTCTTGGTTTGTCGGCAGATGGAATGAACCCACATGGTAATATGAGTAGTAGGCATAGTACTTGGCCCGTCATACTAGTCAACTACAATCTCCCTCCGAAGTTGAGCATGAAGCGGAAGTTCTTGATGATGACTTTATTGATATCTGGTCCTCAACAACCAGGAAATGACATTGATGTGTACTTAGCACCTCTAATCGATGATCTGAAGAGCTTATGGGAAAAGGGGATCGAAGTTAGAGATGCTTACCGTCAAGAGACATTCACACTCCGTGCAATGTTGATGTGGACAATTAATGACTTTCCGGCTTATGGAAATCTATCTGGTTATTCAGTCAGGAGTTCTATCGGTTGTCCCGTTTGTATGAAAGAAACATCCTCCATCCGATTGAAGAATGGTAAGAAAACCATTTACCTTGGTCATAGGAGATTCTTACCACAAAATCATCGATACCGCAAACAGAAAAAGGCTTTCGATGGTAATACGGAAGAAAGAATACCTCCCCGGGTTTTGACGGGCGAAGATGTTTATGAGATGGTTAAGGATTTGAAAGTAGTGCTCGGGAAAAGAAAACGGCGTAACAATGATCCTGTGGTAGATGGACCTTGGAAAAAACGGTCAATTTTCTACGAACTTCCATATTGGAGGACACTTTTTGTTCGTCATTGCTTGGATGTGATGCATGTTGAGAAAAACGTTTGTGAATCAATAGTGGGCACGTTGCTAGACATTCCTAATAAGAGCAAGGATGTTGAAAAGGCACGGTTGGATCTTAAGGAATTGAAGATTAGACTTAACTTGGTCCCTACGAAGAAAGGGAATGCAACTTACTTACCTCCGGCGAAGTACACACTATCAAGACAAGAGAAAAGAAAGCTTTGTGAGTGGCTCGCTTCTGTAAAAGTGCCCACCGGGTATTCTTCCAACTTCAAAAGGTTGGTGTCTATGAAGGATCTGAGGCTGATTGGAATGAAATCACATGATTGTCATATCTTGATGCAACAGTTATTACCGCTGGCCTTGCGAGGAGTTTTAACGAAGGATGTGAGATTTGCCATTACCAAGTTATGCTCATTTTTCAACTCGATATGCTCTAAGGTAATTGATCCAATGACACTAGATTCGCTACAATTAGAGTTGGTTAAGACTTTGTGCTTGCTTGAGAAGTACTTTCCACCCTCATTTTTTGACATAATGATTCATCTAACGGTGCACTTAGTCCGGGAAGTAAAGCTATGTGGACCGGTATACTTGAGATGGATGTATCCTTTTGAAAGATACATGAAGGTTTTGAAAGGTTATGTCAAGAACCGAAATAGGGCAGAAGGATGTATCGTAGAAAGCTACATTGCGGAGGAATCGGTCGAATTTTGCTCCAAGTACTTGCCCACCGCGGAAGCGATTGGGTTGCCAAAGACTACAAACATTGACTGGAAAAGACTATCCGTCGGCGTTCCATCGCAGGTAAATCGATGTGAATGGGAGAAAGCTTGTCTGTATACTTTGCGAAATCGGGCCGAAGTTGAGCCTTTTATTGAGGTTCACCTACAGGAATTAAGAGATAGAAATCCAAGAAGAGGACGAAATGGAAAGTTGCTACAAGATGATCACAATCGGACATTCCGTCAGTGGCTACGAAGTCATGTCGATGGCAAGGACGGCTATTCGCAAGAGTTAATGAACCTCGCTAGAGGTCCGTTGACGATTGTTACACGGTATACGTCATACTTCGTGAATGGTTATACATTTTACACTCGCGAAAGAGATGAGAAGCATCCTGTTCAAAATAGTGGTGTTAGTATCCGTGCTAAAGCCATGCATATTTCATCTGCCAAGGACAAGAATCCAGTTTATGGAACTATGAACTACTTCGGTTTCATTGAAGATATTTGGGAACTCGATTACTGTTGTTTACATGTTGCACTCTTTAAGTGCAAATGGGCCGACAATAATTATGTAAGGATCGACAGTGATGGCATCACAGTTGTGGATTTCAGACGATTGGGATACAAAAACGATCCATTCATTTTGGCATCACAAGCAATCCAGGTATTTTACACAACGGATCCCAGCAATGTAGAGTTGTCCTTAGTAGTGCCGATGAAGCCAAAATTGATTTGTGATGGTCAAGTCGATGAGGAAGATTGCTCCGACATTCCATCTTTCACACTGGGAATGCCACCGGTTGAGGAGATTGACGAATTCGACGATGATGTTTCCCACTTGGTTCGACCAGATATTGAATGGACACGTGTTGAGGAAGCAAAGAAAAAAAAGAAAAAAACTTGAACATTCTGCCATTTATTTTGTAAAACACACTACTTTATTTTTATTATAATTCACTGGGAATTATAAATTTATTTTGTTATGTTGATCAATGTATATATATATTGAACATCAATTTTGAATAAAGATCAATACTGCAGTATGCATGAGTAATTACTGTATATAACAAATGGGTATTAGGACGTCGGATTGTGGTGAGCCAAATGGGCTCCTGAATAGTATATGAAATAGGGGGATTACACGACGGTGTGTACGAGAACCGTCGTGTAAGTCACTGTTTGGCGTGGCTTACACGACGGTCCCTCCCTGGGACCGTCGTGTAAGCCCTAGCGCATCTGTGGCTTACACGACGTTCCCAGGGACCGTCGTGTAAGCCCAGAGCATTGCTGGCTTACACGACGGTCCCTGGGAGGGACCGTCGTGTAAGCCATAGCGCATGGCTGGCTTACACGACGGTCCCAGGGACCGTCGTGTAAGCCCAGAGCATTGCTGGCTTACACGACGGTCCCTGGGACCGTCGTGTAAGCCATAGCGCATGGCTGGCTTACACGACGGTCCCAGGGACCGTCGTGTAAGCCATAGCGCATTGCTGGCTTACACGACGGTCCCTGGGACCGTCGTGTAAGCCATAGCGCATGGCTGGCTTACACGACGGTCCCTGGGAGGGACCGTCGTGTAAGCCACGCCAAGCAGTGGCTTACACGACGGTCCCTCCCGGGGACCGTCGTGTAAGCCCTTGGCTTAAACGACGGTCCACTGGACCGTCGTGTAAGCCACGCCAAAGCAGTGGTTTACACGACGGTTCATGGGACCGTCGTTTAATCCCCAATTTGGGGGGTTCACACGACGGACGGTCCCTAGGACCGTCGTGTAAGCCTAAAAAATTTGAAAATTTTCAACTTTGGTTTTTCGAATTCCGCGCGAAAACCCATTGCTTAAATACAAGTTCCTCATCATTTCTCTTCATTTCTCGTCAAACTCTCTAAATTTCTCAAGAACCCTCGTCCTTCACCAACACTACCCAACATCTCTTTTAAAATCTGTCCAACCTGCCGTCGCCGCCGCCGTCGTTGCCGCCGCCGCCGCCCCTCTCTTCTTGTGCCCGTGCCTATTCTTCTTCAAATAAAAGCAAGGTAAAATCATTTACAAACTAAAACATTTTTACTCTTTTATAAACGTGTTTGTCACTAAAGATCCATTTTTGAATATGGGTGTTTTTGTTTGTAATGTTGCTCTTTGTAGATGAATGGTTTGTGAATGGGTTTGTTTTTTTCCATATGATTTTTTTCCCGCCCACAACATGCTCGATGAAATGTCAAATTGAGTTTTTCTTATCGAAAAGTTTATTGAGTTTGATAATTAGTTATAGCATAAGTGTAGTAAGATTACATGAAGTCCCATAGCATGAAAATACATCAAGAATGCCTAAAAATGGCCTAAGACCGCGACGGGCCCCTGGTGCCCGTTTAGGGCCTCCTGGGGACCGGGGGGACGCCTCGCGGCCCCCGCTGGCGCCACTGGCGCCTGGCGCCCATGGGGGGCTCCTGGCGCCCGTGGGGGGCTCCTGGCGCCCGTGGGGGGCTCCCGGAAACCGTGTGGGGCGCCAGGCGCCAGTGTGGGGCGCCAGGCGCCCGTGGGGGGCGCCAGGCGCCCGTGTGGGGCGCCAGGCGCCCGTGGGGGCGCCAGGCGCCCGTGGGGGGCGCCAGGCGCCAGTGTGGGGCGCCAGTGTGCGGCGCCAGGCGCCCGTGGGGTCGCCTGGCTCCCGTGGGGCGCCTGGCGCCCGTGGGGGGCGCCAGGCGCCCGTGTGGGGCGCCAGGCGCCCGTGTGGGGCGCCAGGCGCCCGTGGGTGTGCCAGTGTGGGGCGCCAGGCGCCCGTGGGGGCGCCTGGCGCCCGTGGAGGGTGCCTGGCGGACGTGGGGGCGCCAGGAGCCCCCCACTGGCGCCACGGGCGCCTGGCACCCGTGGGGGGCCGCCAGGCGCCTGTGGGTGAGTGCCTGGCGCCCGTGGTTGGCACCGAAAGCCCTTGAGCGTGCATTTCGTCTGCGCGTGTTTGTGTACCTTTGCGGCATGTTTAATAATTAATGTATTGTGTGGTTTGTTGTTAAAGTTAATCTGATTCGATTATATTGGGCCGACCTGACTGTTTAGTTTTTTGTTTTTTGGCAATAAATATAGGTGAACGAATACAATGGAACATTCCAAAAAGGGACTAGCACGAAGGAGGAACCCAATGGATCCCAATGTCGATGGCAAGCGAAGGTCAACAATGATGAAACGCGTCCATATGGCAAGGAAAAGAGGTGAACGAATTCAAGTAACGTTTGATGACAAAGGACAACTGGAAGGGAAGCACGGTGACGAATTGATGAGCTGGATTGGTGTGCTCGCTCGAGAGCACGTTCCAATATGGATACAAGATTGGAGATCGCGTGATTTAGACGGATTGAAAGAGATTATTTGGAAAGAAACTGTTACTTCTTTCAGCGTGGATGAAAGCTTTCGGAGCACATGTTTAAAATCATGTGGTGAAGCTGTAAGGAATTTTCGGTATGATCTGTACAAGCCGTACATCGAGGAATTTATAACAGAAGAAAGTGTGTGGACCCGGCCGCAAAAGGTTATTGACAACTACCCCAATATAGAAGAAGAGGATTGGATGAAATTTGTTCAGTATAGAACATCCTCACAGTTCAAACAACTATCTGATCGTGGAAGCCAAATAAGGACAAACAACGAATACTCATCAAGAGGAGGCCGAGACGGATATAGGAAGCTCGACCAAGAAACGGTATGTCAATAAATTTTGTTCGTACTAAATCGTATTCTATTTATACTAACGATGTCAAATTACAGTTTAAGAAGACTGGGAAATGGGAAAAAAGAGAAGGTTTGTGGCTACAGCAACAGACAGGCGAAGATGGAGAGTTGAAAGATCCAGCATGTCAAAAAGTTAGCGAGTTGATAGTAAGTTTACTAACTAACACTGAAATCTTGATCACTACTATACGTACTCACAACCCGTTAGCTTAAATGAGTTCTGTTAAATATATTGTAGATGGATTATAGCACACAGGAGAGCCAAGGCACTTTCGAATCGGTTGGCACTAGTGATGTATTGTCGAACGCATTATCTAGACCCGAACACAAAGGCCGTGTCCGTGGGCAATCAAAGTTCGTAAAGCCGTCTCAGTACTTTAACCTAAATCGAGGTTCGAGTAAAGAGAATGAAGTACGATCAATGAGACGTGAAATAGAAGAATTAAAGGCGTTGGTGCGTGGTCTATGTCCGAGCAAAGATGTGGAGCCGTCGGTTGATCCCAACAATGTGCCAACTGTGGACAAACACAACAGCTTTAAGGCTAGTTGCTCTGCCCAAGAAAAACAACATGGAGTTTCTGATCCACCAACCATTCCGGTCGACAGTCAGGAGTGTAAACTCTATATTTTCGATGAAGTACAGGGTGGACAGTTGCTTGTTGCGTTTGGAAGAGCATGGCTGGAGAGCCTACCAACCGATACGGTGCATGGTATTCCACTGGGCGAAGGGAACGTGCGAGTGTCAATCAATGTGCCAAAATTAAAAAAATCACCATTACCTATACCGACGTACGACGCAACCACCGTGGAGGATGCTGTTAATGGGTTTGTTGCTTGGCCTAAGGCACTAGTTGAGCTCGACACGAGTATGAACAAGGCGAGTCGAGGGCCTAGTCACGTTCCTGACCCAGCAGCTGCCAGAAAAAAACGCCAAAAAAAGGATGGAAAAAGAACAATTGACTCTCGAACTGAGGTACAACAAGGTGCGCAAGAACAATTGTTCGACTTTGATACCATGAACAAGGCGATGAGGCCTTTGGCTTATTATGCACATAGATCCATGCGTGGAGGTAATCAGATTGAGATCCCAATACCATACACGATCATGACTTTTGAAATGCCTGTCTTTATGAGCTTTGAAGATATTTACGAGTTCATTAATTTACAAGAAATCAGTGCGAATTGTATATTAGTCTACATGAGGTACGACATACTTTCTCCTAAATTATTTTGTTATCTACAAATTCTTCTATATGTCAGGTACGACGGTTCGACCTTGACCCGTCGTGTAATGGTCCGCATTACACGACGGTTCGGCCTTGACCCGTCGTGTAATGGTCTGACCATTACACGACGGTTCGGCCTTGACCCGTCGTGTAATGGTCAGACCATTACACGACGGTTCGGCCTTGACCCGTCGTGTAATGTCAGCCATTACACGACGGCTCAGCATGGAACCGTCGTGTAATGGACGATTACACGACGGTTCCATGAAACCGTCGTGTAATTGTCTACATTACACGACGGTTCCGATTGGAGCCGTCGTGTAATGTATCATTACACGACGGTTCCATGCGGAACCGTCGTGTAAAAACGCTGCCTAGATGCCTCCACGGCGGTTTATCTTGTTTCGACGACGGTATTAAACCGTCGTGTAACATTGAGATACGACGACGGTAATATAACCGTCGTGTTATCTTCCACGACGCCGGATTACACGACGGTTCGGTAACCGTCGTGTAAACTTTACACGACGGTTAAAAACCGTCGTGTAAGCTCTCTTTTCTAGTAGTGTGTCTTTTCCTTGTGGTGGCTGGCCCTATGTGTAATACCCGAAATTTTGATGACTTTAGATTTCCTTTGAAACAAGGAAAACCTAAGTCTGAATCATGATCGGAGTGGAATAACAGTATAGGTTTGAGTTCTCGATTAACTAGTTACGAGACTCAACAAACGATTACTTAGCCAAGTAAAAGGCGTTTTAAGGAAAACAGTATGACGAAATTTCATAATTTCATATTGGTCAAAGTTTGACCAAGAAAGTCAAAATTGACCTAAAAGTCAAAGGGTTGACTTTAAGTTTGACTGAGGCGGTACTATAGTGTAATTAACAGTATAGAAATTATACTATGGAAAACCGTCATTACGAACAAATGAGCTAGAATAAGCTATGAGACCACCCCAGAAAAATCAAGCACAATATTTGGAGCAATATGGGCTAAATGGTTTCAAGTCCCAAGAAAAATTTATACGTAGTCCAATTTTATGCAGATGGATTTTGGACTACAATTTAGTATGATAATACTGTTTTAGGACAAAACAGTATTGATATTATCAAAGTTAGTAAGGAAATGGATTGCATAATTATATTAAGGGATTCTTGGAATCAAGAGAATAATTATGCATGAATTGGAAGTCAAGTGGCTCTACCTTAGCCGATCACCCGCTGGGACTAAATTGTAAATATTTTGTCTTTAGGGGCAAAAGTACAATTTTTGGAAAAGTTAGCAATGATGATGTAAGCATGATGTCATCAAGATGATGTCATCAAGGTGATGTAAGCATGATGTCATCAATGTGATGTAAGCATGATGTCATCATGATGAGGTAAGCAAAACTTGTGCACCAAGGAAGCAAATGGCCGGCCACCACCTAGAGGGACTAATTAGCAAATATTTTTGCTTCAAGGACCAAAATGCAATTTTAGAAAAATAATTAAATCCTAGTTCAAGGACTTTTTGGCAATTTTGATAAGTTCAAAAAGCCTATAAATAGAGGTGAGGGGGGGGGGGGGGGGTGGATTTTTAGTGGAAAAATAGAGGAATCTAGCCAAATTATGGTAAAATTTTCCCTCACCCCTTTTCTCAAGAAAACCGAACCCTAGTAGGTGAAGAAAAAAAAATTGTAGTAAGGAAATTGGCTTGGTGAGTGGCTGGATTTTGGGTAGGGGAGCTCAAGCTTGAGTGGCAAAATTTTGGAACCCATTTGGAGGGGAGAGGCCGGCTGTGATGGCAGCCAAAGGGAGTAAGGAAAAGTTTGGGATCCAAGCTTGAGAACCAACTTCCTAACCCTAGAGGCAAACCTTATAACCCTAAGATTTTTAATTGAGCTTTAATTTGGAAATTTAAGTGTATTTCCAAGCAATGGTTTGTAAGAGCATAAGCTCATTCTTTTATTTTCATGCAACGGCTTTAGTGCTTATTATGTGCTTGATTAGGGTCTCAAGGTCTCAATTTATGATTTAGTGCATGATTTCAATCATATGCTTGTGTGATAGTATGAATTGCATGCATGCCTAGTAGATGTTTGATATATATCCCCTTATGTTTAAGATAGAGTATGGTATGCTTGAATGGTGTATGAGATTAGTTTAAGCATGAATGTGATGAATGGTAGCCAAACCAACCCAAAAACCCTAGTTTGGTGCATGATGACACACGGGTTTGCATGGGTTTGGTTTAATGCATGCGAATGGCAAATGAACGTTAGAAGCACTGCATGTTGTCGTAGGCTCACGGCCAAAGCCGTTTGAGGTAGTGTGCACGTAATTTTACGTAAAAGTTGACCTAAACCAAAAGTGCCAGTTTTCGGGTAAAACTGCGCAGCTTTCTGGAAAGTGAATTTTGAGGCCTTTAGAGGCCGAATTGGGAAAAACGTAAAACATAAAAGTTGTAGAGAAGGGTTTTTCCTAGGGGGAACCGTAGGCAGTTTTTAAAAATAAGGCTCCAACGGCCTCGGTTTTTATGAAAATCCGAGTCTGACTGTGCCCAGGACTTATGCACGGCCAGGTGAGTTCAACAGGGAATAAGAGCACGTTAGAGTCCGAACTGGGTTTTCTGCAAAACGCAAAAGTTGTAGGGTTTTTTGAAAGCTAAAACTTTTGTGAAGATAACTTTTTCAAATTCAATTCAGATTTTTAAACTGACATGGATTTCTAAAAAACTGTGCAAGAAACAGGAAATTCCTGCACAGGATTTTCTAAAACAATGCAGAAAAACTGTAGTTTTGCACAACACCAATGTTTTGACTGTGGAGACTGTTCCAACAACAGTTTTCAGTGTTCAATAATATTTATGAGGCTTTATTTTAAGAACCCCGAATTTTTATAAGCTAATTGAAGGATTTTTGATTTAAACTTCCAAATTTTCCAAGACAAGGAAATTGAATTTTTAAAGCCAAAATTGGTAACATAACGACAACGGAAGATAACCGGGATGGATACCCGAGTTATGAGGGGTTGACTTTTGTTGACTAAGTTTGACCCATGGAATGTTGACCTTAGTTGACCAAGAGGTTGACTTTGGTTGACCAAGTTCGACCAAGGTTGACCAAGGTTATCACATCAAAGGTTACGTATTGTAACCAAATAAGATATTTTATAAGGGACATATAACTAGAATGTTGGATAGGTCACCAACATTTTATAGGATCCTTATCCTATGTTCTTTTTAATAGCAGGAAGTAACCTGCAGTTGCGACCTGAGTTGGAACAACGAAACCCAGGGTATAGCATAACAGGTAAGTACAAACCTCACCTACAGTATGGAAAATAGTAAACTATTTTCCTATATATGATATGTTTTCATGTGTGTTATGTATGCCATGTTTCAAGTATGCCATGTTTTCAAGAATGCCATGTTTTCAAGAATGTCATGTTTTCAAGTATGCTATGTTTTCAGGAATGCCACGTTTTTAAGAATGCGATGTAAATGTTAAGTTATGATATAGTGACATCATGAGGCGTGTTCACTAATGTTAAATCACATGGTAAGAAAATACAAGCAAGGTGTCGTACCACCCTCCCGTGATCGAGGAGGATGCATGTTCAAGACAAGTTATGATTATTGACCTCTCGTTGATGCGTGAGGGTCAAGTTTATGATTCCCAGAACTGTTAGGGCCTTGCAAACCCTAACTTTGTCTGGAGGCTGCGCGCTTTTGGTACGTACACTATGGGCCCACATGTTAAGACAAGATAATAAGTTCAAGTGCATAAAAGATTCATAATTGGACATAATTGGTTCATGCATAAGTTGTATGATATTTTTATTGTATTTTTGTGAGATCATGTTTGTACTTGTTGGGCGAAAGCTCATTTGTATATTCCATACTGTAGGTAAAAGTAAGATGCCTGCAGCTTTACTTGGTGGGCCATGGAGACGATGCAGCAAGTGAAGGACGGTATGGGATACCACTACGCAAAATTTTCCGCAACCTCTTTTGAGTTAATATGTATATATCTCAAAAGTTAATTATGTTATATAGTATGTATGGAGTTAAAGACTTGAGAATGTCTTTTCATTTCAGTATAAGTATGCAAGATTTTCCGCAAATATTTTAAGTATGATGTTTATGTGTGATTAAGTAGTATGTGATGTTTTCAAGTTGTGATTTAAAAATAAGTTTTCAGAGTTTAAAAGAAAGAAAAAAAAAGAAAAAAAAATTTATTCGCAAATTTTCAAGAGCAAGATTAATTATTTAAGACTAAGGTTTAAGTTAAGCAAACATGGTAATGGCCCACGTTTAAGACTAAGGTTTAAGTTAAGCAAACATGGTAATGGCCCACGTTTACGTAGTCGGTCCTACGTGGATTTTGGGGCGTTACACTTTGTGGAGCCATATGGTTGCTCTAGCTAGCCAAATAGGGACTAATTATTTATTTATTTATTTATTTTTAATAAACAACTTGAAACTGAAATCTGTCTCAGTACATACTTACATATATTTACATATACTTACTTACTTCCTTGCTTACTTCAGTACTGAAGTATTAAACTTAAATACAACATATGTAAGTAAATAACAATATAATATAACAAAACGCGTAGCAGCTCCTAGCCCATAGTTTCACAGTTTCGTACTGCCATGCTCCACTGCCTTGTATCACATATTGCCTATAGATTACTTACCTATAGCATAAACGTAAGTTATGAGCTTTCGCTCAGTAAGTACAACTATTAATCCACAAAACACTTCATAAAACGTAATGCATGAACTACTTATGCTTTCATTATGCTTTCTTAGCTTAATATAATTTTTGGGCCCTTACATAACATAAGTGTACGTACCGTGGCGCGCAGCCATGGAGTGGTTAGGGCGGGCAGCCCTGTCCAACTCAAACCATGGACCAAACCCGTACTAGTGCAGGTCGATACGATACGAGAAAACTTGCTTACCATCAAACTTGGAAACTTATTCTTACTTTAAAACATATTTGAAAACTATTTCATACTTGAAAACATTACATATTTATAAACAGTTTCTTACTTGAAACTGGGTTCTTATTCTTACCAAATAATTTATCATTAGTGAGTATGCTTCATGATGCCACAATAAAGCATAAATCATATGCACTTGAACATGTATGCATGAGCTTGAAAACTATAAGCAGTAAAAAAAACATTTTTCACTTATGCTGTAGGCGGAGTTGTACTTACCGGTTATGCTAAATCCTGAGTTTTGTCTTCCGCCAATATCACAATAACAGGTTATCTTCCTATTCCCAAAAACAAAATCATAAGATAAGAATCATCTTATCTTACTATGAATCATATCATTTAATGTTGATATCAAACCAACATCCATAAATAACCCTAATTACAAACCTTGAATTCAAAGTTCAACATATAACATTTGCTTCTAAATAACTTTGGTAACCTTTTTGATTACTATCTGTCTTTCGTTAGTTTACCATATTACTTAGCTTAATTTAATAAAACTTAAACCCCTTTTAAACTGTTTTTAGGAAAACTGTAATTAATTAAACAGAAATAGTAAAACTGTAAAGTTCTGAAAACTGTTTTTGAAAATAGTCCCATAAAATTGGTTATCATTGCATGTGCAGGAATAACCTGTTCATGCACTGTTTTGAAATTCCTGTGCAAGAATTTTCTGTACCCTGCACAGTTTTGGGAATTCAGTTTTCTCTTTAAAATCTGTTTTGAATTTGAAAAAGTTTTCTTCATGAAAGTTGTAGACCTCGAAGGATCATACATTACTTATTCCATATTCATTCATAAAACATCATTTTTGAATATTGTGAGGACATAAATCAAACATGTAATAAACATACACATAATCACATAGTCTCTAACACAAATTTATCATAAACATGAATCAAACCCTAATTAGAGACCACTAAACCCTAATCAAGCATAATCAAGCACTTACCATAAACCCTAGGGCATGAAACTTAAAAATGAGCTTATGCTCTTACATTCCCACATGGAAATACACTTAAATATTGAACCAAAATTTAATTGAAGAACTAGAGAGTGAAAAGGATTACCTCAAGATCTAAAAGAGTGGATCTAGACTATGGTTGAGAAATTTTCTTCACACTTCCTCACACCAAATCTGACCTCTCTCTCTCTCTCTCTCTCTCTCTCTTTTCTTTTGGTTCGGCTCTTAAAGGAAAGAAGGACTAGAGAATGAGCTGCCAATATTGAGTTTCACTAAAAGCTTACAAATGAACACACCTCCACCTATTTATAGGTGAAAATAACTTTTACTTCTAGAATTGCATAATGGTCTTCAAGAGCAAAATTTTTGCTCATAGACCCCATGTGGTGGCCGGCCATCTAGGGCCATGTGGAAGGTCTTGCTTGTTCAAGCTCAACACTTAGCCAAGTAAGCAAGGCTAATGTGCGTACTCACCAAAGCTAGAAGCACAACTTGTCAAACTCTCAAAAATAGGATAATTTCTTTTTTTTTAATTACATATTAATCCTCAAGAGCAAAATATTTGCTCATAGAACCAATGTAGTGGCCGGCCATATAGGGCTATGTGGAAGAACATGCTTATTGAAGCACAACGCTTAGCCAAGCAAGCAAGGCTAATGTGCTTAGTCATCAAACCTAGAAGCATGACAGGTCAAGTTCTTAATAAAACTCTTATTTCACACTTGCATATAGGTCCTTAAGAGTACAATATTTGCTCATTGACCACATAAGGTGGCCGGCCATTTAGGAGTGCTTAGTGGCCAAGTAATTTTTCCAATATTCATCCATTTTTATCATAGGATGAGGTGTCATACCCATAAGCTCCGTTTGGCTCTCTTCCTTAATGCAGTCCAAATTTCATACTAATACAGATATTACAAATACTGTTTTCAACTAAAAAACAGTATTTTTGTAGTAGACTACTGTCCAGAATTTATCTACACTTAACTGGACTACGTTTCGAATTTTTTTAGGACTTGAAACTACTTAGTTCTTATTGCTCTAAATATTGTGCTTGATTTTTCTATAGTGGTCACATACCTTATTCTTACTTATTCATACATATTGATGGTTTTTCGCAGTAGAATTTCCATACTGCTTATTGTACTATTGTCGCATCGTCTTAATCATACTTTTGGTCATTTTGATTAAACGTTGACCGACATAGGATCGTAAACCCTAATTTCGCCTCTTTCAATAAAAGGCTTCATACTCGTATAAATAAGCTATTATTGAGTCTTATAACATTACAAAAACTCAATAATATTCTGATAAATCAGATCAAGCATTTCACATAAACATACATATTACAAACTTTGATTCCCTAAAAAGAAAATCATAAATTTGTAAAAAGGTTGGTTATTACTGTAACGCCCCAAAATCCACGTAGGACCGACTACGTAAACGTGGGCCGTTACCATGCTTGCTTACTTAACTTAAATCTTGGTCTTAAATACTTAATCTTGCTCTTGAAAATTTGGGAAAAAATTTTCTTTTTTCTTTTTTTCTTTTTTTTTCTTTCTTTTAAACTCTGAAAACTTATTTTTAAATCACAACTTGAAAACATCACATACTACTTAAAATATTTGCGGAAAATCTTGCGTACTTATACTGAAATGAAAAGACATTCTCAAGTCTTTAACTCCATACATACTATATAACATAGTTTACTTTTGAGATATATACATATTAACTCAAAAGAGGTTGCGGAAAATTTTTGCGTAGTGGTATCCCATACCGCCCTTCACTTGCTGCATCGTCTCCATGGCCCACCAAGTAAAGCTGCAGGCATCTTACTTTTACCTACAGTATGAAATATACAAATGAGCTTTCGCCCAGCAAGTACAAACATGATCTCACAAAAACACAATAAATGTCATACAACTTATGCATGAACCAATTATGTCCAATTATGAATCTTTTATGCACTTGAACTTATTATCTTGTCTTAACATATGGGCCCATAGTGTACGTACCAAAAGCGCGCAACCTCCAGACAAAGTTAGGGTTTGCAAGGCCCTAAACAGTTCTGGGAATCATAAACTTGACCCTCACGCATCAACGAGAGGTCAATAATCATATCTTGTGTTGAACATGTATCCTCCTCGATCACGGGAGGGTGGTACGACACCTTGCTTGTATTTTCTTACCATGTAATTTAACATTAGTGAACATGCCTCATGATGTCACTATATCATAACTTAACATTTACATGGCAATCTTAAAAGCATGGCATACTTGAAAACATGGCAGTCTTAAAAACATGGCATTCTTAAAAACATGGCATACATAACACACATGAAAACATATCATATATTGGAAAATAGTTTACTATTTTCCATACTGTAGGTGAGGTTTGTACTTACCTGTTATGCTATACTCTGGGTTTCGTTGTTCCAACTCAGGTCGCAACTGCAGGTTACTTCCTGCTATTAAAAAGAACATAGGATAAGGATCCTATAAAATGTTGGTGACCTATCCAACATTCTAGTTATATGTCCCTTATAAAATATCTTATTTGGTTACAATACGTAACCTTTGATGTGATAATCTTGGTCAACCTTGGTCGAACTTGGTCAACCAAAGTCAACCTCTTGGTCAACTAAGGTCAACATTCCATGGGTCAAACTTAGTCAACAAAAGTCAACTCCTTATAGGTCAAACTTAGTCAACAAAAGTCAACCCCTCATAACTCGGGTATCCATCCCGGTTATCTTCCGTTGTCGTTATGTTACCAATTTTGGCTTTAAAAATCCAATTTCCTTGTCTTGGAAAATTTGGAAGTTTAAATCAAAAATCCTTCAATTAGCTTATAAAAATTCGGGGTTCTTAAAATAAAGCCTCATAAATATTATTGAACACTGAAAACTGTTGTTGGAACAGTCTCCACAGTCAAAACATTGGTGTTGTGCAAAAATACAGTTTTTCTGCATTGTTTTAGAAAATCCTGTGCAGGAATTTCCTGTTTCCTGCACAGTTTTTAGAAATCCATTTCTATTTAAAAATCTGATTTGAATTAGAAAAAGTTGTCTTCACGAAAGTTTTAGCTTTCGAAAAACCCTACAACTTTTGCGTTTTGCAGAAGACCCAGTTCGGAATCTAACGTGCTCTTATTCCCTGTTGAGCTCACCTGGCCGTGCATAAGTCCTGGGCACAGTTAGGCTCGAGTTTTTGTAAAAACCGAGGTGGTTGGAGGCTTATTTTGAAAAACTGTTTATGTTTCCCCCTTAGAAAAAACCCTTCTCTACAACTTTTATGTTTTATGTTTTTCCCAATTCGGCCTCTAAAGGTCTCAAAATTCACTTTCCAGAAAGCTGCGCAGTTTTACCCGAAAACTGGCACTTTCGGTTTAGGTCAACTTTTACGTAAAATTATGCGCACACTACCTCAAACGGCTTTGGCCGTGAGCCTACGACAACATGCAGCGCTTCTAACGTTCATTTGCCATTCGCATGCATTAAACCAAACCCATGCAAACCCGTGTGTCATCATGCACCAAACTAGGGTTTTTGGGTTGGTTTGGCTACCATTCATCACATTCATGCTTAAACTAATCTCATACACCATTCAAGCATACCATACTCTATCTTAAACATAAGGGGACATATATCAAACATCTACTAGGCATGCATGCAATTCATACTATCACACAAGCATATGATTGAAAGCATGCACTAAATCATAAATTGAGACCTTGAGACCCTAATCAAGCACATAATAAGCACTAAACCCGTTGCATGAAAATAAAAGAATGAGCTTATGCTCTTACAAACCATTGCTTGGAAATACACTTAAATTTCCAAATTTAAGCTCAAATTGAAAAGCTTAGGGCTAAGGGAGATTACCTCTAGGGTTTGGAAGTTGGTTCTCAAGCTTGGATCCCAAACTTTTCCTTACTCCCTTTGGCTGCCATCACAGCCGGCCTCTCCCCTCCAAATGGGTTCCAAAATTTTCGGCCACTCAAGCTTAAGCCTCACACAAGGTTCGGCCATCACCACCAAATCCGGCCAACCATTTTTTTTTTCACTCCCTAGGGTTCGGTTTTTGTGGGGAAATGGGTGAGAAGAAAATTGGCAAGAGTTTGGCTTGTTTTTCCCAATTTTTGGGTCCAAAATCCGCCCCCCCTTACCTCTATTTATAGGCTTTTTGAACTTTTCAAAATTACCAAAAAGTCCTTGAACTTGGATTTTATTATTTTTCTAAAATTGCATTTTGGTCCTTGAAGCAAAAATATTTGCTAATTAGTCCCTCTAGGTGGTGGCCGGCCATTTGCTTCCTTGGTGCCCAAGTTTTGCTGACCTCATCATGATAACATCAAGCTTACATCACCTTGATGATATCATCTTGATGACATCATGCTTACATCATCATTGCTAACTTTTCCAAAAATTACACTTTTGCCCTTAAAGACAAAATATTTGCAATTTAGTCCCTGCGGGTGATCGGCTAAGGTAGAGCCATTTGACTTCCAATTCATGCATATTTATCCTCTTGATTCTAAGAATCCCTTAATATAATTATGTAATCCATTTCCTTACTAACTTTGATAATATCAATACTGTTTTGTCCTAAAATAGTATTATCATACTAAATTGTAGTCCAAAATCCATCTGCATAAAATTGGACTACGTATAAATTTTTCTTAGGACTTGAAACCATTTAGCCCATATTGCTCCAAATATTGTGCTTGATTTTTCTACAGTGGTCTCATAGCTTATTCTAGCTCATTTGTTCATAATGACGATTTTCCACAGTATAACTTCCATACTGTTAATTATACTGCAGTACCGCCTCAGTCAAACTTAAAGTCAACCTTTTTGACTTTTTGGTCAATTTTGACTTTCTTGGTCAAACTTTGACCAACATGAAATTATGAAATTTCGTATGCTGTTTTCCTTAAAATGCCTTTTACTTGGCTAAGTAATCTTTTGTTGAGTCTCGTAGCTAGTTAATGGAGAACTCAAACCTATACTGTTATTCCACTCCGATCATGATTCAGACTTAGGTTTTCCTTGTTTCAAAGGAAATCAAAAGTCATCAAAATTTCAGGTATTACAATTACAATCTACCTCCCTTAAAAAAATTTTCGTCCCCGAAAATTACAACAAGTTGGGATAATTCTTTCTTATTTCCTCTTCTAGTTCCCACGTTGATTCTTCAACATTATGATTCCGCCATAACACTTTAACCATCGGCATGGTTTTGTTTCTAAGGACCTTTTCTTCCCAATCCAGTATCCGGATTGGCTTTTCTTCATATGTCAAATCCGTTTGTACTTCAATTGGTTCTTGACATAGTACATGGGAAGGGTCAGGTACATACTTTTTCAACATCAAGATATGAAAAACGTCATGCACAGAAACTAACGCTGGTGGCAAGGCAAGCTTGTAGGCTACTTTTCCAATCCTTTCAAGGATTTCAAATGGTCATGTGTATCTTGGACTAAGCTTTCCCTTTTTACCAAACCTCATAATTCCCTTCATAGGAGCAATCTTAAGGAAAACAGAATCTCCAACTTGGAATTCTAGTGTCCTTCGATGTTTATCAGCATAACTTTTCTATCAACTGAAAGCTACGTTGAGTCTTTGTTTGATCATCTTAATATCCTCTGAGGTTTTTCTGATGAAATCCGTAGTTTGAAGTTGCTTCTGTCCAACGGAGATCGATATTTGCTTCCATATAATGCTTCAAATGGAGCCACACCAATTGAGGCGTGATAACTGTTATTATACGAAAATTCGATCAAAGGTAGCTTCTGATTCCAGCTTCCTTTGAATTATTTTTAGAATTAATTAAGATATTGCTTATGTAATGAGCATATCTCATCAATGGTCGTACGGAAGATGACACCCGTGATACATTTGATTTTATGGGACTGCATATGCTATACATATGCATTATTGTGATCATGAAATTTACCATGATGTGTATGTGGAGGATAAGCTTATTATATGATATGAAGAAATCACAAAGAATCTTTAATATGATACGATAAGTTATGATGTTTCCATGATAGGACATGATAAGAAATGAATAGGCTTCGAGATCAGATAGCCTATTACTTCAACTTGGTATGGTGATAACCAGGAACTTTTCATTCTAAGGAATTGGATCGACACCATGGAAGTTAAGTTTCCTGTTTGTGAAACTTTTGCCCCCATAAGAATAATATTAGATACGGGAAAAAGTTTGGTGATGCCTTAGCTTGGGGGTAACAAATAGACAATGTGCAAATATGAGTTGGATGTTACCAATAGCAATTTGGTAGACCATGATGATGGCTATGAGTCTGATGATAAAGTTAATAAGGTTGGGATTAATAGCAATAACCTTGGAGTCGACATATAATGGTTTGACTAATGTCGACTATATACGACTTTTTAAGTAATAGAAATTATGTAATGATGGAAAGTTTTAGACCCTCCTTAGAGCTATGATTATGCACTTATGCTATGAAGGAAATGTGAGAAGCAATGAGATAAGCTTCTACCATCTAGCAAGCAGCTAGTTGATATGATATAAGTATACTTTTCCCTACATCACTCGAACGATATTATGTTTTAAAAAATATATATATATATTTTCAATTATGCTATTTATTATGGTTTTCCATGATTGACCTTGAAAAGGTTCAAATAAGTTATTTTTATGTATGGTGCTTGATCTCATACTTATTAGAACCAACCCATGTTATGTTATGGAAAGGCCAATCCTTGAGAAAATTTTTTTTTTTTCCAAGATAGGGGCCATCATGAAAAGTAAAGGGCCAAATCCTTGAGGAACAAGTTCCAAGAAAGGGGCCATTATAAAAATAAAGGGTTCTAATAGCACGAGATTAACATTGTACTAGAGGGTCCTCAGCCTTTTCAAATTTAAAGAAAAATATTTTACTATAATATACTTGCTGAGACCCTCAACTAAAGTTAAAGAGAAATATTTTTAATATACGATATGATACAATATACTTTCCAAGAATGGAAAAGTTATATGATATGATATAATATGCAAGTTATATGATATACTTGCCAAGCTTTTTATGCAGATAGTTCTTGTGATGCAGTATAAAAGTGAAAGTATAAAGTATGATAGTATAAAAGTATGAAAGTATGAAAGTATGCAGTATGAAAGTATGAAAGTATGTAGTATGAAGTATGCAGTTTGCAGTTTGCAGTTTGCAGAGTCTCATGACAAAATTAGAGATTTGATCCATATATTTTTAGTTACATAACGTCCTTCTCAAGCTGCTAGTTTGGAAGGAGTGTTACATGATACGATATGATATAATATGAGATGAAAGTAAGATTATGGTTCTATATAGGAGTTATGAGATTCGAAAGAAGAGGAAATTAAGTCCAAAGATATATAGGGCCATTAGAAAATACTTGAAAGAGTTAGTAAGACCACCAGAATTATTCTAATTTTCGAGGACGAAAATTTTTTAAGGAGGGTGGATTGTAACAACCGGAATTTTCATGGACTTGTGATTCCCTTATATGTAAAGGAATTTAAGTCCGTACTCTGTGTTTATGTAATGTTTCATGGAAATTATGAATATCAATGTGAAATTCGTAATTTTATTATTAGAGTATGTTGAGTTCTTATAGTATTGTAAGACTCGATTATGATTTATGATTTTATTCTGGCTATGTATGACCAGGATAATTCATGACTTAAATAAGACGGTATTGTAGTTTAGTAAGTAGTATAGAAATTATACTGCGAAAAACCGTCATTATGAATGAATAAGCAAGAATAAGGTACGAGACCACTGTAGAAAAATCAAGCACAATATTTAGAGCAATAAGAACTAAGTGGCTTCAAGTCCTAAGAAAAATATATACACAGTTCAGTTAAGCGCAGATAAATTCTGGACTGTAGTCCAGTACAATTATACTGTTATTAGTTGAAAACAGTATTTGTAATATCTGCATTAGTATGAAATTGGACTGCATATTAAGGGATTTTGTGAATTAAGTAGATAATTATGCATGAAGTGGAAGCCAAGTGGCTCCACCATAGCCGGCCACCTCAAGGGACCAAAATGTAAATATTTTATCTTTAGGGGCCAATATGGACTTTTAAGAAAAGTAAATAATTATGGATTTTAGAAAATTGAGAAAGTATTTAAATGGATGACTAAGCAAGAATTGGAAGCCAAGTGCCTCCACCATAGCCGGCCACCTTCAGGGACTAAAGTGCAAATATTTTGTCTTTAGGGGTCAATATGCAATTTTAAGAAAAGTAAGTAATTATGGATAAGTATGTAATTTTTTTTATTTATGGAATTTATGGATATTCCTAACCAAGCCTCCAACTAAGCCAATGGTAGGCCAATGGTTGGTTACAAATTTAGTTACCTTGGTTACTTTGAAACAAGGAAATAAGTTAGAGATAGGTATGAAAAATTTCTTGGATACCAAGACATCTCTATGGCCGGCCACCTAAGAGGTTCTCTTAGAAAATATGTTATTTTTTGAGGACCAATATGTAATTTAGAAATAATAAATTACCCTATTTTTTGAGAGCTTGACATGTCATACTTCTAGCTTTGGTAAGTAAGCACTTTAGCCTTGCTTACTTGGCTAAGTGTTGAGCTTGAACAAGCATGACCTTCCACATGGCCCTAGATGGCCAGCCACCACACTGTTCGGATCTAAATGTGCCCTAAGGATAGAAAATCAATATTAAGGATTTTCTGTAAATATGACATTTTGTTATTAATAAGAGGAGGTTATTCATGTTTAATAAGTTATGCCCTATTTACTTTCATTTGTTGATTGTATGGTTATTTTGAGCAAATATAAAATACTCCTTGGCTGTTGGTAATATATCGGATTACCATATGTATACGTGGTATACATAGAAGACGTGGTAATTTGATAACAGTCTAAATAAATAGTCCGCAATCGATGGAATAAGATTTGGGGATCTTATTCATGATAAGATTGTAAAGGTTGTCTACTTCCTTGAAGGGATGGTTTGTCTGGACCATCGGATAGGTTCCGAGTAGAAACTTTAATGCATACAAGTATTGAGGTATGACATTAGACTGGACCTAAAGTGTGAATTGATTCGGTTTAATAATTCCGTTTATAAGAATCAATGACGCTTTGATTATTATCCTGTATTAATCTTAATCCTGAAATGATTACTTGAATTCGTATCCATGACTTATGTACTTTAATGCACTACAGGTGAGACACTGTTAATTCATGGTCAATATACTTGTGTTTTGGGTGCATGACTTATGGATGGAGAAATCAAGATTCATAGATATGGAATCCATAGCTATTTTAACGATAGTAAATGTTATCTACTTAAAGGCATTATTCGGGGGTTGAAAGATAATATAACAAGATCTTGGCCATCGGTTTACTTTGTGTTCTCTGGTGGATTACTAATTGTATGGTTTTACAATTGGTGATTCTTTCAATAGAGAATAATGGAACTTTAAGTTAAAATGATTGAAAAGGTAAAACGGAAAAAGTCCTTAATTCAATCATGGATAACATATGTGGATTAAGCAAGCGATGAATAAATCATGGAAGAAGCACTACGTTAGAGAGCTTTCGTAATACGGTATGTAAACAGGAGTTCAGCTTCAAACTTTTAGTGGAATAGTTTTGAAGTTGATAATTGATGAATAATTAATCTGGGATTAATTTTTCACAATTATAGGTGCCTCTTTACATATTTCCATTGGGTCCCTCTATTAGCTCATATAGTTCCATATAGCGTCTCGGGATTTGTTCCTAATGAGATCGGTAAATTTAAATAGAATTTAATAATGTCTATTAAGACATAGTACTCTCTAACATGCAATCCAAAAAGGATTGGACATGTGAAATTTGTAGACAAATGATTTGTCAACATCTGATTGGTTAATTTGAATTTTGGAAATAAGATTGTGTTTGAACTATTTAATTTTGGAAAACAAATATTTTCTCTCCTAATTAAAAGAGGTGCACGTTTTTTAATTGAGTGGAGAGAAGAAAATTTTGTTTCAAAATTATTCAAATATATTCCGAACATTAAATTATTAATTGATTTAAATAATAGAGATTATTTCATGAATTTTTCTTTCCTAATTAAAAGAGATTATTTCAAATTTTCTTTCCTAATTTTGTGAGGAAAGAAAATTTGAAATATTCCATTGATTTAAATTAATTAATATGGATAATGTTTATGGAAAATATTTATTCAAATAAGTGAATCTTATTTACATTTGAAAAGGTTTAAAAGAAATTTGAATCTAGATAGGACTAGGATCTTTTGACTAGTCTAGATTCTTGATTTAAAATTTGAACCACCAATCAATCTTTATTTCTCATAGTGGCCGAATTTTTAAGGGATAAATCTCCCATTGGAAAAACGTTTTTAGGTTCAATGAATCTAGCCCTAAAGTTGTATGATCTTTTGGTTCAAAATTTATCCGAAAAAATAATTAATAATTATTTTTCAAGAAGGAGATAAATTTTGAAAAAGGATTGGAATACTATATAACTGCTAGGGATTCTTGAAAAACTAATTTTGGTGACTCACACAAAAAGGGAAAACGTTTTTTTTGGGAGTGAGAGGAAAAACAATTTGAGTTTCTTCCACATCAAAAATTCGACTATCTTGTGAGAGAGAAAAAGAGAGAAAAATTCCATTGAATCAAAACTGTGAGGAAGGTTAAATCGAGTGATAATTTTCATAAGAGGTTAATCGGTTCCTGTTTTATAGTTTTGAAGAAAGAAGCTGGATCATATTCTCAACGAGGAACATCGGAATTGAGAAGGAGGGATCTAGACTTCAGAAAACATTACCGGTCGCTTGGATTCATAGAACATGTGCCCACACACACCCTGAGACGTGGAACTCGAGAATAGTAGAGAAGACACGTTGGTCAAACGCTATAGCAATTCCGGAATCCAAGAAATAAGGTACGCTTGATCATGAATTTAATTTATTGTTATATGCATCATAAGCTTCTTTTCCGAATCGGCATAAAAATTTTAAAACTTCCGCTGCGCCGTAACTCTGATATCTGAACTGATTTTTCCAACAATTAGTCTCAGAGCCAACTCATGATCACGTATATAACATAAATTATTTGATCAAATAAATTTCTCTCTATGCATTAATGAAATATTTTTGAGAGTTGGCACTCTTGGTTTTATTTTGAGTATGTTAAATATATTATGAATGGATGTATGGATGAATGAATGCTTTATATTATTTTTATAATATATGATCTTGTTCAATTTTGCCGGTAATGATTCCATAGAGGTTAGAATTTGTATCTAGGTTTTTCAAGTATAATAGATGCGGTCTATTATCACCGCTAGGTCGTTCTTTCAATTCCTAGAATTTCTGTAAGTCGGAAACGGCGTAGGAATTTTTTTATAAAATCAGGCTACAATGGATTCGAGGAGATTGAAGATGAACGAAGGTATGTAAATTTTCAAAGGATGTGATTTTTTGTTTTTTGGAATTTTTTAATTAAAAAAAATGTTTTTTTTATAAAAATAAAAAAAATCACATAATCTTTTTGAAAATTTAATTTTCCAATGATATGCGATCTTGATAATTTGGAAATCAAAATTGAAAATTTAAATTTAAATTTAATGGATATTATTATGAATTTTAAAATTTTGTGATTTAAATTTAAAATTTGGAAATGTCAAATTTTTTTGAATTTTAAAATTTAATAAACCGGATTTTTATTTAAATTTTGATATTTTGTAATTTTGATTAAAATTAAAAATCACATATAATCTTTTTGAAATTTAAATTTAATTTTAAATTTGAAAAGATGTGACATTGGAGAAGGAATACACATTGAAGAATGATACAAGGCATGGATCTACAAATGAAGGCCGATATATGTTTCGGTTAATTTTTGTAAATTTTGCAATTCTCTTTTCTCTAGGATGGAATCATGATCCACGGCTATTTACATATTTTGCAAACCATAGATGATGTGTTGCTAGATAAATATGTTATATAATTTCGTGATTTATTGATAACATGCCATATAGACTAAGGAGTGCCACTCAATAAATATTGTTTATACATGAAAAACAAAAACCCTAATTTAAAAGATTGAGTGGGAGAAGGTTTTACACACTAAGACCTACGGCCTTCATCGTTGGTCCAATAGTTACGCATGGTAGTGCCTACTACTCGGTTTTGACTCGGGAATTCCCTTCGGATAGGTATCTTACCTAGAGCGCACACTGATTTGGATTTCCGAAAGGATAACAATTTTGGGCATATTTTATGTTTAGTTCACCCCTCGGTGGCGGATGTAAAATATGAATTCAAAATTGGAAACGATGGTTACACACTCATGCTACTTTATTTATTAACCCTCCCTCGAGACTCTGTTATATAAAGTAGTGGCCAAATAAACGATAGTTAATATATATTTAATGGAATTTTCTTCATGGACGAATATGTATTAATCGGAAGGGATCCGTGTTCTTGGCTAGTTATTCTATGACTACCCCTCGGTAGCTTAGAAAGCAGAAGCTAGGAATTATTGTTGTAAGGTATGTGTTTTAAGGGTTTTACACATGAACATTTAGATTGCATATAGATCTTTTTGTTTCATTACAAAACCATATTTTATAAACTGATAGGATGTTTGCTCGTACTTATTACATGTTTTTTTATTATAGATCAAAATGTCGAGCCATTTATCTATGATACTTACGCAAAACAAATTAACTGGCAAGAATTTTAATGACTGGAAAAGGAACTTACTTACCGTCCTAAACTTTGAGAAACACAGTTTTGTCCTAACCCACCCTCGACCGCCAATGCCTACGATCGATGCTCCTGATAGGGATTTTGTAGCGCTTGAGCGCTGGGACAATTCCAACCTAAGTGCCATGTGCTATATTCGGGCGAGCATGTCTAACGTGCTCCAGAAACAGCATGAGGAACATCAAACTGCTAGGCAGATCATGGATAACCTGGAGGAAATGTTTGGTGAACAAACTATCCAGGCTAAGACCGATACTATCAAAGGTCTCATGAACTGCAGGCAGAAGGTTGGAACTCCCATCAAGGAGCACATGATGACAGTCATGGCTTATTTGTCTGAGGCTCAGGCAAATGGGGCTGAGATCGATGCTGCAACTCAATTGGTTATGGTTTTCCAAACCTTATCCAAAGATTTCGATTTGTTTCAGGCATCCTACAACCTTAACCGGAAGGAGAAGTCTTTAACGGAATTGATGAAAGAGTTGCAAGCCTTTGAGAACATTTTTAAGGGTTATGGATCTAAGGCTGAGGCGAATGTGGCTGAACCTAGTTTGCCTGCTCCTATCCCAAAAGGAAGAAGGAAAAAGGTGAAGAACAAGAGGAACAAGCCTGTGGTGAATGCACCTGTTTCTAAGAAGTCTACCAAGACTAAGAAGCGAAAGGTGGATCCCAAAAAGGCTAAGTGCTTTCACTGTGGGAAGAAAGGACATTTCAAGAAGGATTACCGAGAATACCTGTCTATGCAAAAGCAAAAATGTAATTTCGATGTCCTGTATCTTGAGGGTTGTTTAGTGGAAGAATCTAAGGACAATTGGGTTATAGATTCTGGAGCTACTAACCATGTTTGTATTTCTCTACAGGGGTTCAAGGTAATGAGAAGTCTGCATGAGGAGGACTTTACGTTAAGAACTGGCGATGGGACGTTGGTGTGAGCTGAAGCAGTGGGAGAAGTGCATCTTTATTTTGATGAATTTAGGTTTATTATTTTAAGACATTATTTTTATGTTCCTAGTTTTAAGAGGAACCTAATTTCGGTAGCTTGTTTAATTAAAGATTCTTATTCAGTTTCTTTTAATAATAAAGTTGTTATTAGGAAAAACAATTCTCTTATCTGTAATGGATGGATGCATGGAAATCTTTATTTTATCAAACCTACGATGCACTCACTGCTTGATACAGAATTGGAAAAGAACTCTAAAAGACATAAGTCTTCTCACTCTAACAAATCATATCTTTGGCATTTACGACTTGGTCACATAAGCCTTAACAGAATTCAAAGGATGGTAAAAGAGGAATGGCTTGACTTGTATGAGGTTGAACCCTGGTCACAATGTGAATCCTGTTTGGAGGGCAAGATGACTAAACGGCACTTTGCTGCCAAGGATGGTCGTGTCGAGGAACTTTTAGAACTTCTGCATAAGGATGTTTGTGGTCCCATGAACATAGAAGCACGTGGTGGGTGTGAGTATTATATTACTTTTATTGATGATTACTCAAGGTATGGATATGTCTATTTGATGACCCGCAAAAGCGAAGCCTTTCGACAATCAATCTTAGCGTTGTATTTACTTAGGAAGTCCATTCCTAGAATAACATCGAAATCCTGGAGTTTAATCGCGATGAGGTCTACATATAGCTCTCTGCCACCGATGATTACTGGAACATTTTGTATCCAAAAATCGGATAACAAAATTTCTCCTGACGGAAGAGAGGTTCTAAAGGGTTGCTTTAAATTATCCACACCTCTTACTAATTTTTGGGCAAACTCCATCGATACAAAGGAATGGGTAGCACCAGAATCAAATAGGGCAATTACATCATGTGTGGCGATAGAAAGCTGACCTGTTACAACATGGGAAGTTCCAGCTTCAGCTTCCCCATTTGTATAAGCATAAATCCTGACTTGGGGTTCAGGAGCCTCATATCGTCCTGGTGTAATCGAAGGGCCTTCGATTTTGGCTTGGACCGAATGCAACTGACTGCTTGCATTTCTGTTTTGGTACTGAGGGTTCTGGTTCTGGCTGTTCGAGGTACAATTCTTAGCATAATGACCTTCCTTGCCGCTTCCCAATCTGCACACTCTCAGGTGCTTCTTTCCACATTGCGTGCACACTGGATAGTCATTATTGTTACCTTCATTCGCTCGGTTGTTCCTCTTTTGAGGGTAGTTCCTCTGCTGGCCCTGGTCGGTAGCATTCCCTTTTCTTTTGTTCTTCCCAAACTGTTTGGAACCTTGGGCTAAATTGCTGGTTTGTCCCATTGGGTATACTTCCTGATTACACAAAAAATTCCTAGAATATCTCTGTATCACATCATCTCCCATCTCTTTCTTCCCCTTTCTTACTCAAAATCATCATTGTAATGCTCTTTTACACATAGTGGAAGCTCCCGAAAGGACTACAGAGGACGTCGCCTAGAGATTACAGATGAATCTCTATAAAATTAGTTGTCTCTGTCTCTATTTACTTTCCTTGCAATTTACTTTACTTTCTGCGACTCACTAATGACACGTCGACAATCGGCCGATGACTCGCCCGTCGTCCTGTTTCGGTCATTGGCCCTATTTTTCTTTGATTGTAGATTCAATCCTCTACACACTTGATTACATTAAAAGAGTTGATTCCTTTCCAAATGCATGTATTGCTTATAGAATATTGCTACCAATTCCAATGACCGTTACTTCTGCAGATAGAAGTTTTTCAAAGTTGAAGTTAATAAAGTCATATTAAAGATCAATTATGTTGCCAGAACAGTTAAGTGGACTTGTCATGTTGTCTATTGAAAAAGATTTGTTGGATAAGCTTGAATACAAAGATCTAATCAATACTTTTACTTCCTAGAAGTTAAGAAAAATGAATTTGTGAACAGATGTTTCTAGATTTATGCATTTATTTTTTGTTTTTGTATGTTTTGTCATATCCTCATATTGTATGGATTGGAGAAAGTTCAAACTTGGTTGTCAAAAATTGGTGCAGTGTAGAAACATAATTATTGTCATGACCCTCGAAATCGGGTGTGTGACGTGTTGGAAAAAACAGTTCCGATATCAGAGTTACAGCACAGCGGAAGTTTAAAAATTTTTATACCGATTTAGAAAAGAAGCTCATGATGTATATAACAATAAATTAAATACATGATTAAACGTACCTTGTTTCTCGGATTCCGGAATTACTAGAGCGTTGACCAACGTGTCTTCTCTACTATTCTCGAGTCCCCACGTCTCAGAGTATGTGTGGGTACACGTGCTATGAATACAAGCGACCAGTACTTCTTCTGAAGTCTAGATCCCACCTTCTCAATTCCGATGTACCTCGTTGAGAATTCGATCCGGGTTCGTTCTTCAAAACTACAAAACAGGAACCGATTAATCTTCTATGAAAAATATCACTTGGCTTAACCTTCCTCACAGTTTTGATTCAATGAAAATTTCTCTCTTTTTCTCACACCCAAAAAGGACGAATTTTCTCAAAACCGAAAAACTAGTTTTTGGTGTTTTTTCTCTCTCCCAAAAACCGTCCACCTATTTAAGTGTATGATGATAATTGGCTTTTTTTAAGAACCCATAGCCTTTATATAATACTCCAATCCTTTTTAAAAAATATCTCCTACTTGAAAAATAATTAATAATTATTTTTCTGGATAATCTTTTGAACCAAAAGATCATTCGAATTTTGGGCTAGGTTCTTTAAACTTTATGGACGGTTTTTTTGCTTGGAGAATACTCAAAAAATTCATGCTCCACCTTGTGTGTAGATTGATTGGTGGTTCAAATTTAAATCAAGAATCTAGACTAGTCAAAAAGTCCTAATCCTATCTAGATTCAAACTCTTTTTAAACATTTGAATTTAAATAAGATTTTCTTATTTGAATTTAAATAAATATTTTCTACAAATATTATCCATATTTAATTAATTTAAATAAATGGAATATTTTAGATTTTCTTTCCACCCAAAAACCGTGCACAATTCTTTGAGAAAAGAAAATCTATCAAATAAGCTCCATTATTTAAATCAATTAATAATTTAATGTTAGGAATATATTTAAATAATTTTGAAACAAAATTTTCTTCCCTCCATCCAATAAAAATTCGTGCACCATAAATTAGGAGAGAAAAATTTTGTTTTCAAAAACTAAATAATTCAAACACAATCTTATTTCCAAAATTTAATTAACCAAAATAATTAACAAATAATTATTTTATTTACAACCAATCATATGTTGACAAATCACATTATTTGTCTACATAAATTTCACATGCCCAATCCTTTCGGGATTGCATATTAGAGAGTACCAGGTCTTAATAGACATTATTAAATTCCCATTTAATTTACCGATCTCATTAGGAACAAATCCCAAGACGCTTCGTGGAACTATATGAGCTAATAGAGGGACCCGATGGAAATATGTAAAGAGGTTCCTATAATTGTGAAAAATTAATCCCGGATTAATTATTTATCAATTATCAACTTCAGGACTATTCCACTAAAAGTCTGAAGCTGAACTCCCGTTTACATACCGTATTACAAAAGCTCTCTAACGCAGTGCTTCTTCCATCATTTATTCATCGCTTACTTAATCCCCATATGTTATCCATGATTGAATTAAGGACTTTTCCGTTTTACCTTTTTAATCATTTTAACTTAAAGTTCCATTATTCTCCAATGAAAGAACCACCAATTGTAAAGTCATACAATCGGTAAACCATCAGAGAACACAAAGTAAACCGATGGCCAAGATCTTGTTATATTATCTTTCAATTCCCGAATAATGTCTTTAAGTAGATAACATGTACTATCGTTAAGATAGCTATAGATTCTGTATCTAAGAATCTTGATCTCTCCATCCATAAGTCATTCACCCAAAACACAAATATATTGACCATCAATTATCAGTGTCTCACCTATCTTAACGATAGTAAATGTTATCTACTTAAAGGCATTATTCGGGGGTTGAAAGATAATATAACAAGATCTTGGCCATCGGTTTACTTTGTGTTCTCTGGTGGATTACCAATTGTATGGTTTTACAATTGGTGATTCTTTCAATAGAGAATAATGGAACTTTAAGTTAAAATGATTGAAAAGATAAAACGGAAAAAGTCCTTAATTCAATCATGGATAACATATGGGGATTAAGCAAGCGATGAATAAATCATGGAAGAAGCTCTAAGTTAGAGAGCTTTCGTAATACAGTATGTAAACAGGAGTTCAGCTTCAAACTTTTAGTGGAATAGTTTTGAAGTTGATAATTGATGAATAATTAATCTGGGATTAATTTTTCACAATTATAGGAGCCTCTTTACATATTTCCATCGGGTCCCTCTATTAGCTCATATAGTTCCATATAGCATCCCGGGATTTGTTCCTAATGAGATCGGTAAATTTAAATGGAATTTAATAATGTCTATTAAGACATAGTACTCTCTAACATGCAATCCAAAAAAGATTGGACATGTGAAATTTGTAGACAGATGATTTGTCAACATGTGATTGGTTAATTTGAATTTTGGAAATAAGATTGTGTTTGAACTATTTAATTTTGGAAAACAAAAATTTTCTCTCCTAATTAAAAGAGGTGCATGTTTTTTAATTGAGTGAAGAGAAGAAAATTTTGTTTCAAAATTATTCAAATATATTCCTAATATTAAATTATTAATTGATTTAAATTATGGAGATTATTTCATGAATTTTTATATTCCTAATTAAAAAATATGCACGGTTTTTGTGAGGAAAGAAAATTTGAAATATTCCGTTGATTTAAATTAATTAATATGGATAATGTTTGTGGAAAATATTTATTCAAATAAGTGAATCTTATTTAAATTTGAAAAGGTTTAAAAGAAATTTGAATCTAGATAGGACTAGGATCTTTTGACTAGTCTAAATTCTTGATTTAAAATTTGAATCACCAATCAATCTTTATTTCTCATAGTGGCCGAATTTTTAAGGGATAAATCTTCCCTTGGAAAAACGTTTTTAGGTTCAATGAATCTAGCCCTAAAGTTGTATGATCTTTTGGTTCAAAATTTATCCGGAAAACTAATTATTAATTATTTTTCAAGAAGGAAATAAATTTTGAAAAAGGATTGGAATACTATATAAAGGCTAGGGATTCTTGAAAAACTAATTTTGGTGACTCACACAAAAAGGGAAAACATTTTTTTTGGGAGTGAGAGGAAAAACAATTTGAGTTTCTTCCACATCAAAAATTCGGCTTTCTTGTGAGAGAGAAAAAGAGAGAAAAATTCCATTGAATCAAAACTATGAGGAATGTTAAATCGAGTGATAATTTTCATAAGAGGTTAACCGGTTCTTGTTTTGTAGTTTTGAAGAAAGAAGCTGGATCATATTCTCAACGAGGAACATCGAAATTGAGAAGGAGGGATCTAGACTTCAGAAAACATTACCGGTTGCTTGGATTCATAGAACGTGTGCCCACACACACTCTGAGACGTGGAACTCGAGAATAGTAGAGAAGACACGTTGGTCAAACGCTCTAGCAATTCCGGAATCCAAGAAATAAGGTACGCTTGATCATGAATTTAATTTATTGTTATATGCATCATGAGCTTCTTTTCCGAATCGGCATAAAAATTTTAAAACTTCCGCTGCGCCGTAATTCTGATATCTGAACTGATTTTTCCAACACACATGGGGACTATGAGCAAAAATTCTGCTCTTGAAGACCATTATGCAATTCTAGAATTAAAAATAATTCAAGAATGAATTTATTTTTCACCTATAAATAGGTGAGGTTAATGCACCTTGTGAATATTTTGTGAAACCCAAAAGTTTGCAGCTCATTCTATAGCCCTTTCCCCTCTTAAAAGCCGAGCCAAAAAGAAAGAAAAAGTGAGAGTGTGTAGTCGGATTTTTGTGTTAGTAGAGTGAGAAGAAAATTTCTAAACCGAAGTATAGATCCACTATCTTGAATCCTGAGGTAATCCTCTCCACCCTCTAGTTCTTCAATTAAGTTTTGGTTCAAGATTTAAGTGTATTTTCATGTTGGGAATGTAAGAGCATGAGCTCACTTTTTAGTTTCATGCACTAGGGTTTATGGTAAGTGCTTAATTTTGCTTGATTAGGGTTGGTGGTCTCTAATTAGGGTTTGATTCATGTTTATGATAATTTGTGTTAGAGACTATGTGATTATGTATATGTTTACTATATGTTTGATTTATGTCCTCACAATACTCAAAAATGATGTTTTATGAATGAATATGGAATAAGTAATGTATGTTGCATTTAGGGTTCTAGAAAACCCTAAAAACCCTAATTTTGGTATAGATTACCATTTGGGTTGTTTGAAGGTTATTTAGTTGAGTAATGAATTCATGACTAATAAGATCATAAATAAAGAATCTTAGTCTCGAAAAAAATAACAAGACTAAGACTAAACCAAGACAAGTAAAGATTAAGTGTCGTACCAACCTCCTGTCAGATCGTGGAGGATTATACATGTTTTAAAATACTAAGACCTTCTGCCAGATTGTAAAGGCTTACATGATTCCCAGAATTGTTAGGGACCTTGAAAACCCTAACTTTCTGTGGATTGCGCGCATTTGGTACGTACACAAGGGGCCTATAAATTATCCATTTTATAATGAAGCATAAAATATTCATAAATGATCATAATTGGTTCATGCATAAGTTATATGATGCTTGACGTGTTTTGTGAGATTATGTTTGTTCTTACTGGGCGAAAGCTCATCAGATTATTTCTGTAATAACCAACGTTTTATGAAATTACGATTTCCTTTTCAAAGGAATTTAAGTTGTATTATGTAAGTATTTACGAAATGCCTGATCTGATTTTTATCAGATTTTATGTGAGTCCTTATAGCTTTATAAGACTCAATAATAGATTGCTTAGCCAAGCATAAGGCCTTTTGAGCAAAAAGGTAGAATAAAAATTTATGATTTTATTTTGGTCAAAGTTTGACCAAGAAAAGTCAAAGGTATGAATACGACGGTACTGCAATATAACAAGCAGTATAGGAATTATACTGTGAAAAACCGTCATCACAGATAAAATAGTACGAATAAGGTTCAAGACCACTATAGAAAAATCAAGCACATTATTTAGTACAATAAGGGCTAAGTAGCTTTAAGTCCTAAGAAAAATTTATACACAGTCCAATAATACGCAGATGAATTTTGGACTACAGTCCAATATGACAATACTGTTGTTAGCGAAAGCAGTATTTGTAATATCTGCGTTTGTATGAAAATGGACTGCATTTTGAGAGGAAAGCCAAACATGGCCTTAGTGGGTGACACCTCATTAAGATAAATAAGAGATTTTTGAATTAAAAAGTTAGTGGATAATTATGCATTAAATTGAGTGAAAGTTAGCACCTTGTTGGCCGGCCACCTCAAGGGGTTTCTTGGTAAATATTTTGCTCTTGAGGATTAATATGTAATTTTAGAAATAAAAATAAATCCAAACAGAAATTATTTTTCAGCTATAAATAGCTGATGGGGGGTGGTTTTTGGATCATTTTATGTCATTCTACCCCAAAACTATGGCTCATTTTCACCTCATCTTTTCCTCATAAGAGCCGTGTAATAACCTGAAATTTTGATGACTTGTGATTTTCTTATATACAAGGAGAATCTAAGTCTGAATCATGTATGTAGATATGAAGCTCATGATCTGAGTTGAATATCAGTATATATTTGAGTTCTCGTTTAATTAGCTACGAGACTCAATAGTAGTTTGCTTAGTCAAGCATAAGGCCTTTTGATGAAAAAGGCAGAATAGGAATTTATGATTTTATGCCGGTCAATGTTTGACTAGGTTGACCTAAGGTTTGACTGAGATGGTATTACAGTGTAATTAACAGTATGAAAATTATACTGCGATAAACTGTCATTACAGACAAATAAGCAAGAATAAGGTTTAAGACCACCCTAGAAAAATCAAGCACATTATTTAGGATAATAAGGACTAAGTAGTTTCAAGTCCTAAGAAAAATCCATACGCAGTCCAGTTAAGCGCAGATAAATTCTGGACTGCAGTCCAGTACAATTATACTGTTATTAGTTGAAAACAGTATTTGAAATATCTGCATTAGTATAAAGATGGACTGCATATTTATATTAATGGATTTTTGGAATCAAGTGGATGATTATGCATGAATTGGAAGCCAAGTGGCTCCACCATAGCCAGCCACCTTCAGGGACTAAAGTGTAAATATTTTGACCTTCAGGGATTAAAGTGCACATATTTTATCCTTCAGGGACTAAAGTACAATTTTAAGAAAAGTGAGTAATTATGGATAAGTATGTAAATTTTTGATTTATGGAATTTATGGATATTCCTAACCAAGCCTCCAACTAAGCCAATGGTAGGCCAATGGTTGGTTACAAAAATTTAGTTACCTTGGTTACATTGGAACAAGAAAATAAGTTAGAGATAGGTATGAAAAATTTATTGGACACTAAGACATCACTATGGCCGGCCACCTAAGTGGATCTCTTAGCAAATATGCTATTTTTGAGGTTGGATGAGCAAATTTAAGAATAAGAAAATTGTAAGCATGACAAGTCATGCTTATAGGCTTGGTGAATAAGCACAGTAGCCTTGCTTCCCTGGCAAAATTTTGAACTTGAACTAGCATGTCCTTCCACATGGTCCTAGTTTGGCCGGCCACCTCATTGGGTCTATGGGCAAATATTTTACTCTTGAGGATTAATATGCAATTAAAAAAAAAAAGAGAAAAGAAATTAACCTATTTTTGAGAGCTTGACAAGTGTGTTTCTAGCTTTGGTGAGCAAGCCCTTAGTCTTGCTTACTTGGCTAGCTAGAGCAAGCATAACCCTCCACATATGGCCGGCCACCACTAGGAATGGGCATGTCATGGTTCTAGCCTTAATGAGCAAGCACTCTAGCCTTGCTTGCTTGGCTAAGTGTTAAGCTAGAGCAAGTATGATCTTCCACATGGCACTATGACCGGCCACCTTAGTGGTTCTATGAGCAAATATTGTGCTCTTAAGGACCAATATACAATTGTGGAAATAAGAATTTCATAAGAAAATTTGAAGTTGACACATCATGCTTCTAGGTTTGGTGAGTAAGCATACTAGCCTTGCTTACTTGGTTAAGTCTTGAGCTTGAGTTAGCATACCTCTCCACATGGCCCTATATGGCCGGCCACCTCATTGGAGCTATAAAAAAAATTGTGCTCTTGAGGGCTATTATGCAATTCTAGAAATAAATTAGTTTTCATCTATAAATAGGTAGAGGTGGGTTCATTTGTGAATGTTTAGTGAACCCTAAAGTTTGCAGCACATTCCTTAGTTCTTCTCCCTAAGAGCCGAACCAAAGAAAGAAAGAAAAGTGAGAGTGAGAAAGAGTTCGGATTTGGGTTAAGAGAGCGAGAAGAAAACTTTCAACTGAGGGTAGATTCATTCTCTTGAATCTTGAGGTAATCCTCTCCACCCTCTAGTTCTTCAATTAAGTTTTGGTTCAAGATTTAAGTGTATTTTTATGTTGGGAATGTTAGAGTTTGAGCTCATTTTTAAGTTTCATGCACTAGGGTTTTGTTAAGTGCTTGTATGTGCTTGATTAGGATTTGCTAATCTCTAATTAGGGTTTGGTGTAAGTTTATGATAATTTGAGTTAAAGGTTAGTTGCATAATAACCCGAAATTTTGATGAACTTGGGATTTCCTTAGATACAAGGAAAATCTAAGTCTGAATCTTATATGTCAATACGAAACTCATGATCTGAGTTGAATATCAGTATATGTTTGAGTTCTCGGTTAATTTGTTACGAGACTCAATAGTAGTTTGCTTAGTCAAGCATGAGGCCTTTTGATAAAAAAGACAGGATATGAATTTATGATTTTATGCCGGTCAATGTTTGACTAGGTTGACCTAAGGTTTGACTGAGATGGTATTGTAGTGTAATTAACAGTATGGAAATTATACTGCGATAAACTGTCATTACGGACAAATAACCAAGAATAAGGTTCAAGACCACCCTAGAAAAATCAAGCACATTATTTAGGACAATAAGGACTAAGTAGCTTCAAGTCCTAAGAAAAATCCATACGCAGTTCGGTTAAGCACAGATAAATTCTGGACTGTAGTCCAGTACAACTATACTGTTATTAGTTGAAAACAGTATTTGAAATATCTGCATTAGTATAAAGATGGATTGCATATTTATATTAATGGATTTTTGGAATCAAATAGATGACTAAGCAAGAATTGAAAGCCAAGTGTCTTAACCTTGGCCGGCCACCTCATAAGGACCAAATTGCAAATATTTTGTTCTTTAGGAGCCAATGTGTAATTTTAAGAAAATTAAATAATTGCAGATAAGTATGTAAATTTTTATGATGGATTTTCCTAACTAAGCCTCCAAATTCAACTAGGCCAATGATCGGTTACAAGTTTAGTTACCATAGTTGCATTGGAAACCAAGGAAAATTAGTTAGGGATGAATTTGAAAGAATTTGTGAAATCTCAAGCTTCGACATGGCCCTATATGGCCGGCCACCTCATGTGATCAATGAGCAAATATTTTGCTCTTAAGGATCCATATGCAAGTGTGGAAATAAGAATTTCACTAAAAATTGGAGGAATTGACATGTCATGCTTCTAGACTTAGTGACTAAGCACACTAGCCTTGCTTTGTTGACTAAGACCTTCCACATGACCCCTAAATGGCCGGCCACCACATTGGTTCTATGAGCAAATATTTTGCTCTTGAGGACCAATATGCAATTTAGAAATAATAAATTACCCTATTTTATTGAGAGCTTGACAAGTGTGCTTCTAGCTTTGGTGAGTAAGCACATTAGCTTTGCTTACTTGGCTAAGAGTTGAGCAAGACCTTCCACATGGCCCTAGATGGCCGGCCACCACATGGGGTCTATGAGCAAAAATTTTGCTCTTGAAGACCATCATGCAATTTTAGAAGAAAAACTTATCTCACCTATAAATAGGTGGAGGTGTGTTCATTTGTAAGCTTTTAGTGAAACCCTAAATTGGCAGCTCATTCTCTAGTCTTCTCCCCTAGGAGCCGAGCAAAGAAACAAAGAAAGAAAGAAAAGAAAAGTGAGAGAGAGAGAGGACGGATTTGTTGAGAGAGAGTAAGAAAAAAATTTCTCAACCGAAGTATAGATCCACTCTCTTGGATCTTGAGGTAATTCTCTCCACTCTCTAGCTCTCCAATTAAGTTTTAATTCAAGGTTTAAGTGTATTTTCAAGTTGGGAATGTAAGAGCATAAGCTCATTTTTTTAAGTTTCATGCATTAGGGTTTATGGTAAGTGCTTGATTATGCTTGATTAGGGTTAATTGGTCTTGATTTATGATTTGAAGCATGTTTTTGATGGTATGCTTAAGAGGAATTATGGTATGTGTGTATGCATAGTAGGTGTTTGTTATATGTCCCCATATGTTAAGAAGAAGTATGTTAGGCATGGATGATATAATGAGATTGGTAATAAGCTTGTAAGATGAATTAAGGATGTAAACCAACCATAAAACCCTAGTTTGGTACAAGATTACCACACGGGTTGCATGAGTATGAACCAATGCATGATTTCTGAAAACTTATGTAATGTGCTGCATGTTTGTCGTAGGCTCACGGTTGCGACCGTTTGAGGTAGTGTGCGCATAGTTTTCGGGTAAAACTGGGCAGCTTTCTGGAAACATGATTTTGAGGCTATTAGAGGCCAAATTTGAAAAAATTCAAAACTACAAAGATGTAGAAAATTGAAAATTCTAGGAGGCAGTGTGGACAGATTTTGAAAAATAAGCTCCAAATGCTTCCGTTTTTGTGAAAACCCGAGCCCTAGTCTGGCCAGACCCTGTGCACGGCCAGCCGGATTCAACCAGGGATATGAATAAGTTAAAGGCAGAATTAGGTTTTGAGTAAAACATGAAAGTTGTATTATTATTCGATGTCTACAACTTTTTTGAAGAAAGCTTTTCAAATTCTAAACTGATTATTAAGATAAAATTAGATCTTAGAAACTGTGCAGGAAACAGGAAATTCCTGCACAGGATTTTTAGAAAACAGTGCAAAAGCAGGAAATTCCTGCACATGCACTAATAACTGAAAATTACGAAACTGTTTTCAAAGATTATTTTCAGAGCTTGACAGTTTTTAACTGTTTTGCTTAAAAGTTACGGTTTTATAAAAATACGGTTTTTATAAGGAATATAAAGTTTTACAAAAGATTTTTAAAGAAAACTTGACAAAGTTTTGTCAAGAAAAGAGAAAATTAAATACTTGGGTCAAAAAGTATTTCGAAGGCATGATAACAAAAAGATAACCGATAGTAACTGGTTAGGATACCCAAGTTATTGGGTTGGGCCTTACCCTATGGTTACCGATAGTAACCTAATGGGGTAGTACTTTGAAAGTAATTTGGCCCTAGTAACCCAATAGGGTATCATTCAAAATTAGTTAGGCCCAAGGTTACTGATAGTAATCTAATAAGATACTATTCAAGTATGACTGGGCCTGGTACCCAGGGTTACCTGTAGTAACCTAACAAGATATTGTTTAAGTCTGGTTGGGTCATGAGCCCTAGGGTTATGGTAAATAACCGAACGAGTTATTATAAGAAGATGTAGGGGACATATAACTAGGGTTAGTCATGGATGTTGGTTAGGATACCAACATTTAATGATTATGATTTATAATAAGATAGGATGATCCTTACCTTATGTCCTTTTTGAAGATAGGAAGTTAACCTGTTGTTGCAATTGATAGGAGCAACAAACTCAGGATGTAACGTAACAGGTAAGTACAACTCCGCCTACAGCATGAACAAAACATTTTTGTTACATGGCATGTTTTTCAAGAAATCATATATTGATTTACATGATTTATATAAAATATGTTATATGTTATGGTGCTTTATGATAGTTTATGTTATGTTGTTTATGTTATGATGTTTTATGTTATGATGTTTATGTTATGATTTGTTATTATGTTATGTTATATGTTTTGATATAGTGACATCATGAGGCATGTTCACTAATATTAAACTACATGGTAAGAACATGTTTTTAAGTCATAAGATAAAACAAGCTAATGTTATTGTGTCGTACCGACTTGCCACGATGGCGGGTTTAAACGGCATGGTCCATGATTTGAGTTGGATTGGATTGGCTGCCCCAATCACTCCATGTTAAATAGTATGGATCATGATTTGAGTTGGAATTGGACTGGCTGCCCCAATCATTCCATGGTTACATGCCACGGTACGTGCACTCATGATATGTAAAGGACCCAAAACCAAACCAACATAAGAAAGCATAACTGATTTATAAGAAAGCATAATCGGTCCATGTATTCTTTTATTAAATGTTTTGCAGATTGAATGTTGTATTTACTGAGCATAAGCTCATTACTTACGTTCATGCTGTAGGTAAGCAACCTACCGGCAATACCTGATGCAAGACTGTGGAGGGCTGGCACTGCAACTGTGAAATGTGGGATGGACACCACCACGGGTTTTGAAAAATATGTTTTGTAAAGTATGTTTGTAAAATGTGTTTATGTTATGATATGTTATAATAAAGTGATGGTATGGGTAAGGGAAAGTTCTCAAGTATAATGGTAATAAGTTGCCTCGTGTCGTACCGACCCGCACTAGGTCGGGTTTGGTCCACGGTTTGAATATGATAGCTTTCAAATGAGGTGTGAAAGCTCAGTACTCGAGCGAGTACATATAAATAAGTATGAGTACAAGTTAAGTTTTGGGGTTTGAGTTTAAAAAGAAAAAAAGATTTACTCTGAAATTTTCAGTAAGTTTAAAGTATTTGAATTAATAATTAAGTTAAGTAAGTACGAAGTCACGACCCTGCGTAGGTCGGGGCGTGTCAATTTGGCTGTGTAAATGCCTACTATTTGTGTGCTATATGTCCTCACTGTTGGAAAAATCGGATCCGGTATCAGAGTTACGGCGCAGCAGAAGTTTTAAAATTTTTTATACCGATTCGGAAAAGAAGCTCATGATGCATATAACAATAAATTAAATTCATGATCAAGTGTACCTTATTTCTTGGATTCCGGAATTGCTAGAGCGATTGACCAACGTGTCTTCTCTATTATTCTCAAGTTCCACGTCTTAGAGTGTGTGTGGGCACACGTTCTATGAATCCAAGTGACCGGTAATGCTTTCCGAAGTCTAGATCCTTCCTTCTCAATTCCGATGTTCTTCGTTGAGAATATTATCCAACTTCTTTCTTCAAAATTGCAAAACAGGAACCGATTAACCTCCTATGAAAATTATCACTCGGTTTAACCTTCCTCATAATTTTGATTTAATGGAATTTTCTCTCTTTTTCTCACTCGAGAGTATGGCCGAATTTTATGATGTGGAAGAAACCCAAATTATTTTTCTTCTCACTCCAAAAACGTTTTTCTCCTTAGTGCATGACCAAAAATTAGTTTTTCAAGAATTCCTAGCCTTTATATAGAAGTCCAATCCTTTTCAAAATTTATCTCTTTTAAAAAATAATTAATAATTATTTTTCTGAATAAATTTTGAATCAAAAGATCATACAACTTTAGGGCTAGATTCATTGAACCTAAAAACGTTTTTCCAAGAGGAAATCTTTCCTCAAACAATTCGGCCACCTTTGAAATTCAAAGGTTGATTGGTGGTTCAAATCTTAAATCAAGAATCTAGACTAGTCAAAAGATCCTAGTACTATCTAGATTCAAATTCCTTTTATACCTTTTTGAATTTAAATATGATTCACTTATTTGAATTAAATATTTTCCACACAACATCAACCATATTAATTAATTTAAATCAATGGAATATTTCAAATTTTCTTTCCTCACAAAAACCGTGCACATCTTTCAATTAGGAAAGAAAAATTCATGAAATAATCTCCATTATTTAAATCAATTAATAATTTAATGTTACGAATATATTTGAACAATTTTGAAACAAAATTTTCTTCCCTCCACCTATCTAAAAACCGTGCACCACTTTTAGATTAGGAGAGAAAAATTTGTTTTCCAAAATTAAATAATTCAAACACAATCTTATTTCAAAATTCAATTAACCAATCTCATGTTGACAAATCATATTATTTGTCTACACAAATCTCACATGTCCAATCCTTTCTGGATTGCATGTTAGAGAGTACCATGTCTTAATAGACATTACTAAATTCCATTTAAATTTACCGATCTCATTAGGAACAAATCCCGAGATGCTATACGGAACTATATAAGCTAATAGAGGGACCCGATGAAAATATATAAAGAGGCTCCTATAATTGTGAAAAATTAATCCCAGATTAATTATTCATCAATTATCAATTATCAACTTCAATACTATTCCACTAAAAGTTTGAAGCTGAACTCCTGTTTACATACCGTATTACGAAAGCTCTCTAACGTAGCGCTTCTTCCATGATTTATTCATCGCTTGCTTAATCCCCATATGTTATCCATGATTAAATTAAGGACTTTTTCCGTTTTACCTTATTTAATCATTTTAACTTAAAGTTCCATTATTCTCTATTGAAAGAATCACCAATTATAAAACCACACAATTGGTAAACCACCAGAGAACACAAAGTAAACCGATGGCCAAGATCTTGTTATACTATCTTTCAATCCCCGAATAATGCCTTTAAGTAGATAACATTTACTATCATAAGATAGCTATAGATTCCGTATCTGTAAATCTTGATTTCTCCATCCATAAGTCATGCACCCAAAACACAAGTATATTGACCATGAATTAACAGTGTCTCACCTATAGTGCATTAAAGTACATAAGTCATGGATACGGACTCAAGTAATCATTTCAAGATTAAGATTAATGCAGGATGATAATCAAAGTGTTATTGATTCTTATAAACAGAAGTATTAAACCGAATCAATTAATACTTTAGGTCCAGTCTAATGTCATACCTCAATACTGGTATACATTAAAGTTTCTACTCGGAACCTATCCGATGGTTAAGACAAACCATCCCTCCAAGGAAGTAGACAAACTTTACAATCTTATCATGAATAAGATCCCCAATTCTTATTCCATAGATTGCGGACTATTTATTTAGACTGTTATCAAATTACCATATCTTCTATGTATACCCCGTATACATATGGTAATCCGATTTATTACCAACAGCCAAGGAGTATTTTATGTTTGCTCAAAAATAACCATACAATCAACAAATGAAAGTAAATAGGACACAACTTATTAAACATGAATAACCTCCTCTTATTAATATTAAAATGTCATATTTACAGAAAATCCCTAATATTGATTTTCTATCCTTAGGGCATATTTAGATCCCAACAATCTCCCACTTGCCCTAAGCGAGTAAATGTGACATATTACGCATCCCCATGCCTTTAACGTGTTCTTCGAATCTTCTGGCCACCAAAGTCTTCGTGAACGGGTCAGCAAGATTGTCCTCTAATGCGATTTTGCAAACCGTCACATTTCCACTCTCAACAAAGCCTCTGATGATTTGATTTTTTCTGTCAATGTGCTTACTCCTCTTATGATGCCTAGGATCCTTGGTATTAGCTACTGCTGCACTGGTGTCACAGTAGAGCACCATAGCTTTATCCATACCAGGAACGACCTCAAGGTCACCAAGGAACCTGCGGAGCCATACCGCTTCCTTTGATGCCTTACTGGCTGCCACATATTCGGCTTCCATGGTCGAGTCAGCAATGCAAGATTGCTTAATACTCCTCCGCACAACGGCACCACCTCCAAGGGTAAAAACAGATCCTAATGTCGATTTCCTTGAATCCTGATCTGATTGAAAATCAGAATCTGTGTATCCTCTAGGAACAAGATCCTGACCGAAATACACTAGCATCTAGTCCCTCGTTCTTCGTAGATACTTGAGTATATACTTGACCGCAGCCCAATGGTTCGGTCCTGGATTCGACTGATATCGACTTACCATACCAACCGCAAAACAAATGTCAGGCCTAGTGCATAACATAGCGTACATTAGACTACCTACCTGTAATAACCCGAAATTCTGATGAACTTTTGATTTCCATAGATATAAGGAAAATCTAAGTCTGAAGCTTATATGTTGATATGAAACTCAAGATTTGAGTTAAATATCAGTTTATGTTTGAGTTCTCGTTTAAATTAACTACGAGACTCAATAGTAGTTTACTTAGTTAAGCATGAGACCTTTTGAGAAAAAGGATAATAGGAATTTATGATTTTATGCCAGTCAATATTTGACTAGGTTGACCTAAGGTTTGATTGAGATAGTACTTCAGTGTAATTAATAATGTGGAAATTATACTGTGATAAACTGTCATTACGAATAAATAAGCAAAAATAAGTTTCAAGACCACTTTAGAAAAATCAAGCACATTATTTAGGATAACTGTGCAAGAATTGGAAGCCAAGTGGCTCCACCATAGCTGGCCACCTTTAGGGGCCAAAGTGCAAATATTTGTCCTTCAGGGACTAAAGTGCAAATATTTTATCCTTCAGGGACTAAAGTGCAATTTTAAGAAAAGTTCATAATTTTAGAGCTAAAAAGTCTTCTAAGGAAGGATTTAGTAAGAATTTGATGTTTGAAGGCTTAACCATGACTGGCCAATTTATAGGGACTAAAGTACAAATATTTTGCCTTTAGGGGTCAATGTGCAATTTTGGAAAAAATTGTAGACTTATCAGCAATTATGTAAATTTTTGAATCGGGGACTTTTTAAGTAAAGTTTCTTAGTTCAATTAAGTCAATGATCCAATTCTAGTTTAGTTAGTTTGGTTGGAAACCAAGGAAGACAAGTTAAGATTGAATTTGATAACTATAGCTAGAACCAATCACATTGTTCCATGTGTCATCATGAGAACCGACCACATCATGGCTTTTTGAGCAAGGGATCTTGCTTTTAAAAAGTGTTATGCAAATTAAAAGATTTTAAGTATCATTAAAAATTGACAAATCATGTCCTAAGTTTAGTAACTAAGCACACTAGCTTGTGTGGCTAAGTATGATTTTCCACATGGTACTAGGGCCGGCCACCTTAGTAGTTCAATGAGCAAAAAGTTTGCTCTTAAGAACCAATATGCAATTGTGAAAATTAGAGTTTCACTAGAACTTGACACATCATGCTTTTAGGTTGGTGACTAAGCAATACTAGCCTTGCTTACTTGGCTAGCTAGACCAACCAAAATTCTCCACCTATGGCCGGCCAATACAAGAAAGAGGCATGTGTGGTTGTAGCCTTGATGAACAAGCTCCCTAGCCTTGCTTACTGACATAGTTAGAGCAACCAAAAGCAACCACATGGTGCCACACATAACCGGCCATCACCATGGTTAGACACATTGCAACCTAGCCTTGGTGAGTAAGCCTACCTAGTTTCACTTGGCAAGCTAAGTTGACACCTAAGAACCGGCCATCACCTTGGTTAGACACCTCATGGCCTAGCCTTGGTGAGTAAGCAAACCTAGCTTCACCTATTTGGCAAGCCAAGACCACACCAAGACCGGCCACCATGAGGAAATGACATCTCATGGACTAGCCTTGGTGAGTAAGTCATCCTAGCATTGCTCACATGGAAGACCAAGGCATTGACACATCAACCCATCTAAGGCCAGCCACCTTGAGGGCAAGACACCTCACACCATAGCTTAGGTGAGTAAGTTCACCCTAGCTTAGCATACTTGGTTCATGGAACCATGATGAACCGCCACCTCATGCTTTCTAGCATTGCTTAGTAAGCATGCTAGGCTTGCTTATTGGTTAGTTAGAGCAAGCACAAGGCGCCACCTAAGGCCGGCCAACCTAGGAAGAGGACACCTCATGGTTCCTAGCCTTGCTTAGCAAGCTTCCCTAGCTTTGCTACTTGGCCAAATGTTGCAAGCATGGCCGGCCACCACATAGGGTGCAAGAAGAAATTATTTTTCTTGTGAGGACTAGTGAGCAATTTTAAGAAGTTGTTGTTCACCTATAAATAGGTGAAGGTGAATTCATTGTGCCTATTTAGTGAACCTTGGCAGCCAACCTCTTTGTCCTTCTTCCTTCAAAAGCTGAACCATAGTGAGTGAAAAAGAGAGAAAAGAAAGAAAAAGAAAACTAGAGAAAGTTTTCGGTTTAGTGTGAGGGAATATTTTAAAACCCTAATTTAAGAATTCCATGAGTGGAACTTGAGGTAAATCTTTTTATCCTCTAGTTCTTCATTCAAGTTTTAGTTAAGATTTAAGTGTATGTTCAATATGTATGAGCATGAGTTCATTTTGTTAAGTTTCATGCACAAGAGTTTTGGTACGTTTAATTAGGGTTTGTAATTGGACTGTTTTTCGGAAAACAAGATTTTGAGGCCTTTAGAGGCCGAATCTTGAAAAAGTCAAAACTACAAAGATGTAGAAAAGGGAAAATCCTAGGGACATGCGCGGACAGTTTTTGGAAATAAGGCCTTTAAGACCTTTATTTTTACAAAAATCTGAGACTAAGAATTCCTGGGCAGGCCAGACCCAGTATGCACGGCCAGCAGGTTTCAACCTCAAAAATGATTAAGTTAAATACAGAACTGGGTTTTCAGTAAAGAACCAAAGTTATAGTATTTTTCGAGATCTACAACTTTCATGAAGAAAGTTTTCTCAGATTCTAAACAGAATTTAAGATAAAGATTTATCATAAAAACAGTACAGGAAGTGAGAAAATCCCTGCACTAGATTTGTGGAAAAAGAACCAAATTTTATGAATTGATTTTTAAGCCCGGTTTTCAAAATATTAGAATTCTTACTAAATTTCAAAAAGGAGTTAAAATTTAGGATTTGTAGTTAGCAATTAGAATCATTATGTTATTATGATAGGATGATACTCATCCTATGATTTTTCTTGGAAACAGGAAAACGACCTGTTTGAGTGAGGAATTTTGATTCAAGACGCAGTAACAGTAAGTACAACTCCGCCTACAGCATGGACAAAACGTTTTTGTCGCATGGCATGTTTTTAAGAAATCATGAATTGATTTACATGATTTATATATGTTTATATTATGATGCATATGCTATGATAAGTTTAAGTAATGCTATGAAGTTATGTATGATAAGCTTATGTTATAATAAGTAATGCTATGAAGTTATGTTATGATAAGTTTAAGTAATGTTATGAAGTTATGTATGATAAGCTTATGTTATAATAAGTAATGCTATGAAGTTATGTTATGATAAGTTTAAGTAATGCTATGAAGTTATGTATGATAAGCTTATGTTATAATAAGTTATGCTATGAAGTTATGTTATGATAAGTTTATGCTATGATTTATGTTATGATGTTATGATATTTTATGTTATGATATTTTATGTTATGATATTATGATGATTTATGTTATGAGGTTATGATGAATTATGTAATGATGTTATGATAGTTTATGTTATGATATTACAATGATTCATGTTATAATGTTATGGTGAATTATGTTTTATTATTGTGACATCACGAAGCATGTACACGAATATTAAATCACAAGGTAAAAATAAGATAAGACAAGCTAATGTTACCGACTTGCCACAAGGGCGGGTTTAAATGGTTTAGTTTATGATTTGAGTTGGATTGGACTGGTCGCCTCCAGCCACTCCATAGCAATGTACCACGGTAAGTACACGTATGACATATAATGGAACGGAATCAAGTTATTATAAGAAAGCTATATTGATTCATAAGAAAGCATAATCGGTTCATGCATTCTTTTATTAAAATGTTTTGCGGATTGAATATTGTGCTTACTGGGCATAAGCTCACTACTTACGTTCATGCTGTAGGTAAGTAACCTACCAGTAATACTTGATGCAAGACTGTGGAGGGCTGGCGCTACAGACTGTGAAATGTGGGATGGACACCGCCACGAGTTTTGTAAAATTATGTTATGTAAAATATGTTTTGTAAAATATATTTGTATAATGTGTTATGTTATATTATGATATAATAAAGTGATAGTATGGGCAATGAATTGTTTTTAAGAAGAAAACTATTTTTAAGAAATTATTTTCAAGAACAAGTTAAGGAAAAATTTTCAAGTATGATGGCAAGCAAGTTGCCTTGTGTCGTACCGATCCGCACTAGGTCGGGTTTGGTCCACGGTTTGCATATGATAGCTTTCAATGAGTATGAAAGTTTGGTACTCAAGTAAGTACATATGAGTATATATGAGGATAAGTTAAATTTCATGTATAAGTATAAGTATAAGATTAAGTCAAGTTTAAGTTTGAGTTTAAAGTATAAGTTTAAAAGAGAAAAAAAAAAAAAAAAATTTACTCTGGAAATTTCAGTAAGTTTAAGGCTATAAGAATTAAGTTAAGAAAGTACGAGAAGACACGACCCGGCATGGGGAGGTCGGGGCGTGTCACTACCGCTGATGCATAAGGTACATTTTTCATACGCTCACTTTCTTCCAATGTCTTGGGACAGTCATCTCTAGAAAGCTTGATTCCAATTCTGAAAGGTTGGGCACCTTTCTTGGAATCTTTCATAGAAAACTTCTCAAGTACTTTATCAATGTATGAAGCTTGAGAGAGTGCTATCGTTTTGTTCTTTCTATCTCGAAAGAGTTGAATACCAAGAACATAACTAGCTTCTCCTAAGTCCTTCATTACAAACTATTTGGCTAACCAAACTTTGACAGATGATAATGTTGCCACAACGTTTCCAATAAGCAATATATCATCCACATAAAGTACAAGGAAAACCACTTTCTCGTTCTTGATACATTTATAAACACATGGTTCATCAATGTTTTGTTCGAATCCATAGGTTTTGATCGCTTGATCAAACCTAATATTCCAAGAACGAGATGCTTGCTTTAATCCATAAATGGATTTAAGCAACTTGCATACCTTGTCTTCTTGGCCTTTTGCCTTGAACCCGTCTGGTTGTATCATATAGATATCTTCTTCAAGAGAGCCATTCAAGAAAGCTGTCTTGACATCCATTTGCCAGATCTCATAATCGAGAGCAGCCGCAATAGATAAAAGAATGCGGATTGACTTGAGCATTGTTACAGGCGAGAAGGTTTCATCATAGTCGATTCCTTCTTTCTGCGTATAGCCCTTCGCTACAAGTCTTGCCTTGAAAGTTTCCACTTTCCCATCCACACCTCTCTTCCTCTTGTATACCCACTTACACCCAATCGGTTTTATGCCTTGGGGCAAGTCTACAAGTTTCCAGACCCCGTTGGAATCCATAGATTCCATCTCGGTGTTCATAGCCTTTTGCCAAAAACTAGAATCAACATCCTTCATAGCTTCCTTGTACGTAGCCGGATCATCAACATGTTCTATGGATTCTGCTTCATAAACTTCACCATTGAACATGTACCTTTCAGGTTCCCTGATAATCCTCCCACTATGATGAAGCTCCCGTGGTTGTTGATTCTTTAATGGTTTTTCCACAGGGTTTTCTGTGACTTTTGGAATATCCAAACCCGAAGTCATCTCCTCAAGCACTACTTTGCTACGAGGTTTAAAGTCTTCCATGTAACTTTCCTCCAGGAATGTTGCATGTGTAGAAATGAAGACTTTATTTTGCTTCGGATTATAGAACAGACCACCTTTTGTCCTTTTTGGATAGCCAACAAACAAGCACACTACTGATCGTGACTCCAACTTCTTCGCTTCCTGATCTAGGACGTGTGCCGGACAACCCCAAATTCGAATATGATTCAAATTAGGTTTCTTACTCGTCCATAACTCGTAAGGAGTTTTAGGAACCGATTTGGAGGGAACGTTATTCAGAAGATAGCATGCAGTTTGTATGGTGTGCCCCCAAAATGACAAAGGTAATGTGGAGTAACTCATCATTGACCGGACCATATCCAATAGGGTCCTATTTCTTCTATTGGCTACACCATTCTGTTGAGGAGTACCAGGTGCAGTCAACTGGGATTGTATCTCATTTTCTATCAAATATCCTAAGAACTCATCCGATAGGTATTCCCCACCTCGATCCGATCGAAGAGTCTTAATGGACTTGCCTAATTGTTTCTCCGCTTCAGCCCGAAATTCTTTGAACTTGTCAAAGGCTTCGCTTTTGCGGGTCATCAAATAGACATATCCATACCTTGAGTAATCATCAATAAAAGTGATATAATACTCATACCCACCACGTGCTTCTATGTTCATGGGACCACAAACATCCGTATGCACAAGTTCTAAAAGTTCCTCGGCACGACCATCCTTGGCTGCAAAATGCCGTTTAGTCATCTTGCCTTCCAAACAAGATTCACATTGTGGCCAAGGTTCAACCTGATACAAGTCAAGGCATTCCTCCTTTACCATCCTTTGAATTCTGTTAAGGCTTATGTGACCAAGTCGTAAATGCCAAAGATATGATTTGTTAGAGTGAGAAGACTTATGTCTTTTAGAGTTCTTTTCCAATTCTGTATCAAGCAGTGAGTGCATCTTAGGTTTGATAAAATAAAGATTTCCATGCATCCATCCATTACAGATAAGAGAATTGTTTTTCCGAATAACAACTTTATTATTAAAAGAAACTGAATAAGAATCTTTAATCAAACAAGCTACCGAAATTAGGTTCCTCTTGAAACTAGGAACATAAAAACAATGTCTCAAAACAATAAACCTAAATTCATCAAAATAAATATGCACTTCTCCCACTGCTTCAGCTCGCACCAATGTCCCATCATCGGTTCTTAACGTGAAGTTCTCCTCATGCAGACTTCTCGTTACCTTGAACCCCTACAGAGAAATACAAAGATGATTAGTAGCTCCAGAATCTGTAACCCAATTGTCCTTAGATTCCTCCACTAAACAACCCTCAAGATACAGGATATCGAAATTACCTTTTTGCTTTTGCATAGACAGGTATTCTCGGCAATCCTTCTTGAAATGTCCTTTCTTCCCACAGTGAAAGCACTTAGCCTTTTTGGGATCCACCTTTCGCTTCTTAGTCTTGGTAGACTTCTTAGAAACAGGTGTATTCGCCACAGGCTTGTTCCCCTTGTTCTTCCCCTTTTCCTTCTTCCTTTTGGGATTAGGAGTAGGCGAACTAGGTTCAGCCACATTTGCCTCAGCCTTAGATCCAGAACCCTTAAAAATGTTCTCAAAGGCTTGCAACTCTTTCATCAATTTCGTTAAAGACTTCTCCTTCCGGTTAAGGTTGTAGGATGCCTGAAACAAATCGAAATCCTTGGATAAGGTTTGGAAAACCATGACCAATTGAGTTGCTGCATCGATCTCAGCCCCATTTGCCTGAGCTTCAGACAAATAAGCCATGACTTTCATCATGTGCTCCTTGATGGGAGTTCCAACCTTCTGCCTGCAGTTCATGAGACCTTTGATAGCATCGGTCTTAGCCTGAATAGTTTGTTCACCAAACATTTCCTCTAGGTTATCCATGATCTGCCTAGCAGTTTGATGCTCTTCATGCTGTTTCTGGAGCACGTTAGACATGCTCGCCCGAATATAGCACATAGCACTTAGGTTGGAATTGTCCCAGCGCTCAAGCGCTACAAAATCCCTATCAGGAGCATCGATCGCATGTGACGCCCCGACTTCCCAAGCCAGGTCGACACCATACATACTAGTTCTTTACTTGAAAATTTGAGACAAATTTTTTTTTTTAAAACATATTCACATAAGTTATTTAGTAGAGAAAAACTTGTTATGCATACATACCATGCTGAAAGTATAATCTCAAGTCTTTAAATTTCATACATACTGCACAACATAATTTACTTTTGAAATATATCTATTTTAACTCAAAACCAGTTGCGGAAAATTTTGCGTAGTGGTATCCCACACCGCCCTTCACCCGCCGCATCGTCTGCATAGCCCACCACTTAAACTGCAGGCTTCTTACCTACAGTATGAATATAAGAGTGAGCTTTCGCCCAGCAAGTATAAACGTAATCTCACAAAATAATTCAAACATCTTAAAATATGCCAATCATCATGTAGCTTATGCATGAACCATTTATGATTGATTGAAAGTCTTATGCTTCATTATTGACTCAATCTTTAATTTATTATCTTGTCTCAACATGTGGGCCCATAGTGTACGTACCAAAAGCGCGCAGCCTCCAGACAAAGCTAGGGTTTGCAAGGCCCTAACAGTTCTGAGAATTATAACTTGACCCTTCACGATCACGGAAGGTATATGTCACAACTGAATCATGTAGCCTCCACGATCACGGGAGGTTGGTACGACACCTTACTTGATTTATCTTACCATGTGATTTAACATTAGTGAACATGCCTTATGATGTCACTAAGTCATATCAAACTTAACACTTGCTATAACATGGCATTCTTGAAAACATGGCATTTTTAAAACCAAGACATTTTGTAAACGTGGCATTTTTGAAACCATGACATTTTAGAAAACATGGCATTTTTGTTAACATGACATTCTTATAACATGGCATAACATGTAACATGTCGTAGCATATCATCGCATATCATAACACAACATAGCATGTATATTTAAACATATAGTGTAAATAGCATAGCTTAGCATAGCATATTTGAAAATAGTATTTACTATTTTCACACTGTAGGTGAGGTTTGATACTTGCCTGATATGCTAGGTTTCTGGTTTTGTTGCTTCAACCCAGATCGCAACTGCAGGTTACTTCCTGCTTGTAACACCCCCTAGCCAGTTTAGCCTTTAACTAAACTTAACTAGAACATGTCACTAACCGATACATTTATAAAATCTGCTATAACACAGAAATATTGTAAAACCAAGATAGTTGTATGATAAGAGATTAATATAAAATATTTACAGACTCTTCATCATGGTTTAGTCAAAATATGAAGAGTCGAGATTACAACTATCCTAGATCATTAGAACTATTTCAAATCAAAACTTTTCTAGAATAGCCCACAGGATTCTTTGATAATCATTTTTTTCATGAAACCACTTTAGTTTAGTATGTACATAAGTTACATGACATCAGATTCCCAAAAGAGCTTCAGCCTGCCATTATGTTGCTTCCTCATTCTTTTCTTCCTTACCTGTGCCATGAAACTTTAAAGTGAGCTAAAAGCCCAGTAAGCGGAACATAATTAAATACCAAAACCCTTTAAACTACAATATGTAAATAAAATACAGTTTTTCAATGGATTTCGAATCTTCTTACAATAAATAGAAATCCAAATCAACATTTAAAACATATTGTGAAAACCATTGAGATATGGCACAAATTGGGCTTAAACTACAGAATCATTTACCATTCATTTCCTTTAAGTTTGGCCAAACACTTTCATTACTGTCATTGGGATCCCAAACGTTGGTATCAGTCATGTCCCTTTCGGGACCCATCCGTGGGTATCAGTCAGTCCCAATGACATCATTATAATGGGGTTATACATTCCGTAGATATTCCCATCATTTCTTAGGCCACATCTAGAACTTTGCAAATCTTTAAAAACATTATAAACATGTCATAAAAGCTTTCAATAAACCATACTTTCTTACTTGCAAATCATACTCTTTCCAATGAAGAGAAACATTATTTCCATAGTCTCATTTGAAATGTTAAACATTCGTCAAAAACATTAAAATGCTATATCGTATACTTTTTAAATTTCTATGACACAGTAAGTAGAATTCCTACTTACCTCTTTAAAATTGAACTTCTGCAGAGAAATTGACTCCACCGTTTCGAGGAAGTTGATCGGGCTTGTCCTAAGATCCATGATCAAGTCATTTTACATTTAAAAGCATCTTCAATCCATTACCAATTATATAAAATAGTAAAATATGCGTTATAATATCACCTTTCAACATTTTAAACCATTTAAGGTCCTTAGGACAACTTTTAAGCACAAACTAAATTTTCTTCCTAGTGGCTGTCCACCAGTTTCCAGCTACAGGATCCAACATTCAAAAATTCACCAAAAATCCGTTTTACAGCATTTTCATGTGATATTTTGTAGGCAGCAAGCTTCATATGTCTACTTTAACTCCACAAAATTTCAGCTTCAAATACAGGGTATAGACAGAGAAACGAATTTTGGAACCCTAGTGCCCTGTTTTACAAATTTCAGTCAAACATTTTCACAAACACCTCTTATGCCACTTCATAAAATACGTTAAAAACAGCAAAACTCTTTTACAATCATACCTCACAATGTTTTACATCACCAATAATATAGAACCATCAAAAATCTTGAATTAAATCAAAAATTTCACATTTGGGTTCAAATCCAAGTATATATTCAACATATAGCATCTCAACTTAAAACCTCACATTTCTAGCTTTGAAAAGCTTCAAAATCCACTAAAAACCCTAATTTAAACTGACCTTAGATAGCTTATAAGATTCGGACTCCAAAAATGATGCCAAACCCCACTTTGAGCTCAACTAGCTTGAAAGAAAATGGGGTATTTGCTGGAATCCGAGAATGAGTTTTTTTTTTAATGAAGTTTAGTCTTTGATTGGTTTTGTGATTTAGGAGCAGAAGGTCTTGTGATGGAGAAGATCAGTTGTTGAAGTTTTGTGCTTTGTGTTTCTCTATTTTTTTTTTTTTTTTTCTGCACTGAGAACCGTATGGAACAAATGGTGTGAGGAAGAAGAGGATTTTGGTTAAAACAGCTTAATAACACCAAATGACAGCTGTAAAACATGTATAAAGACAGCAGCAAAACATACTTTTAAAAATTTTATAAATTGCCCAAAAGAATTTAAAATTATGCTACATCCTTAAAAATATATTTTCTTTACAAATAAGTCCATAAAAACTTTAATAAACTTCATTTAAAGTATACTTTAACTTTAGATTACCATTCTTATACAAACAATCTTATGGATCAAGCACATTAATCAACTTCACTTCCGGCGGTTGTCAACTCTCCTCTGCACAGTTACTTAAAAAAAATGTAGTTAAACAAATTTTAGTAGCACATAAATTCTTGAAAAAAAAACATTTCATATTAAATGATTAACATTACTACTAATAAACACTTGATAATATGAATAAGATACTAAACATACTTGTTAAACATAATTATTTTAAATTAATTAAGCTCGGCGTTACATTTCCTTCCCCCTTAACAAAATTTCGTCCTCGAAATTTAACATACCAAAGAGAGTTGGATACTTGGATCTCATTTCATCATATTTTTCCCCTGTGATTTCTTCCATTTTCTGACTTCTCCACAAAACTTTGACTAAAGAAATCCTCTTTGTCCTTAAAATCTTTTCTTGACGATCTAAAATCCTCACTGGTTGCTGTTGATAAGTCAAATCCGGACTCAAATCCAATATCTCAGAACTTAAAATATGTGACGGATTAGAAACGTACTTACGCAACATTGACACATGGAACACATCATGAACTCCTGACAGTGCTAATGGTAATGCTAACTCATAAGCAAGTTTTCCAACCCTTCATAAAATCTCAAATGGTCCAATAAACTTAGGGCTAAGCTTTTCTTTTTAACCAAATCTCATAACACCTTTCATAGAAGTTACCTTCAAAAAGACTAGATCACCAATTTCAAATTCTAGATCTCTCCGTCGTATATCAACATAACTATTTTGTCAGCTTTATTCTTGGACAACCAATCCATCCCCAATATCACTTCAAAACTTTTAATATCCAATATAACCAAATCAGCAAATATCGTCCTCTCTTTTATCTCTACTGAGCAAGACTTTAATATCACATCAGATTCCAACACTTCGCCAGATGGAATAGACACACTATACTTTGTTGATAACTTTTCTGGAATTTGTCCCAACTTCATAGCAAATGCGGGGGAAGCAAATGAACGCGTCGAGCCAGAGTCAAATAGAACACTAGCAATGATTCCATCAATAAAAAAAATTACCTGAAATAACAAAAGGATCCACATCAGCCTCCTTAGTAGTCATTGCGAACACTCGACCCTCTACTCCTTTCTGTCCACTACGAGTAGTTGTCACATTATTGCAATCTTTGGCCATGTGTCCAGGTTCTCCACACTTAAAACACTTGTTGGAACCAATTCTACACTCACCCCAATGATTCTTACCACAGTTATTACAAACCGGCTTTTCATACCTCGTTGATTCTATCTGATCTTGCCTTGGTCGCTTTTGAGAATTCTCTTGGTTCTGTTTTCCTTTGTCCATTCCACTAGATGTCCAATGACCAGCCTTAGAAGTGAAATTACTTCGTTTCAACTCGTTTTCCTTTTGTACCCCAGCTAAAGCTCGCTCAGAGATCATGGCCATCTCGACAACTTCAGCATACTCTTTAACTCTTGCCACTCGTACATCTCTAGCAATGGCAGCTTTTAATCCCATCACAAAATGATCTACCTTTTGCTTCTCATCATTAGCAACCCATGTAGCAAACCGAGATAGTGCTTCAAATTTCGCAACGTAGTCACTAACGGACATGTTTCCTTGAACCAAATGGACAAACTCTGAAATCTTCGTTTTTCTTATCTCCTCCGGAAAATACTTGTTATAGAAGAGATCCTTAAAACCACTCCAAGTAAGATTTGCAGCCGTCGTTGTCAACTTAATAGAGTCCCACCAGTGTCTAGCATTATTTTCAAACAAACGTACCGCAAACAGAATCCGATGCCTATCCTCTAACTCCATATACTCATATATGACTTCTAGATGCTTAATCCATTCTTCAGCAGTTATAGCATCTGTAGTACCTGAAAATTCCTTAGGATGTTGCTTTCGGAATATCTCATACAACGGCTCTGGATTTCCAACTCTTGGAGGAGGTGGTGGTATATTTTGTTGCTCTCTTTGTTGAGTTACTAATTGCTGGAATTGTTGACTCTGTATTTCTATTTGTTGTCTAAACTGTTCCCTTTGCAACTGAGCTTGATGTTCAGCTTGTATTCGCATTTGTTCTGATTGTTGTTGAAACATATTTGCCATACCCGCGAAAAACTGAGTCATGTCTGGCATCTGTGGCTGAGTCGAATTTTCACGATGTTCTTGCCGATCACCAGTATCATTAAGTCTTCTCTTTGGAGCCATTTGTATATAACGCCTCTGCTTAATTAATTTAAAATAATTATTACTATTATAACATATAATTTCAAAAAAATAACTTTCATTAAAATAAAGACATACCGGCTGGCTGATTCTTTGGTCTAATGACACGTCCCCATGTACATACTTAGTCTACAGAAACGTTTTAACCACTTTGCTCTGATACCAAAACTGTAACACCCCCTAGCCAGTTTAGCCTTTAACTAAACTTAACTAGAACATGTCACTAACCGATACATTTATAAAATCTGCTATAACACAGAAATATTGTAAAACCAAGATAGTTGTATGATAAGAGATTAATATAAAATATTTACAGACTCTTCATCATGGTTTAGTCAAAATATGAAGAGTCGAGATTACAACTATCCTAGATCATTAGAACTATTTCAAATCAAAACTTTTCTAGAATAGCCCACAGGATTCTTTGATAATCATTTTTTTCATGAAACCACTTTAGTTTAGTATGTACATAAGTTACATGACATCAGATTCCCAAAAGAGCTTCAGCCTGCCATTATGTTGCTTCCTCATTCTTTTCTTCCTTACCTGTGCCATGAAACTTTAAAGTGAGCTAAAAGCCCAGTAAGCGGAACATAATTAAATACCAAAACCCTTTAAACTACAATATGTAAATAAAATACAGTTTTTCAATGGATTTCGAATCTTCTTACAATAAATAGAAATCCAAATCAACATTTAAAACATATTGTGAAAACCATTGAGATATGGCACAAATTGGGCTTAAACTACAGAATCATTTACCATTCATTTCCTTTAAGTTTGGCCAAACACTTTCATTACTGTCATTGGGATCCCAAACGTTGGTATCAGTCATGTCCCTTTCGGGACCCATCCGTGGGTATCAGTCAGTCCCAATGACATCATTATAATGGGGTTATACATTCCGTAGATATTCCCATCATTTCTTAGGCCACATCTAGAACTTTGCAAATCTTTAAAAACATTATAAACATGTCATAAAAGCTTTCAATAAACCATACTTTCTTACTTGCAAATCATACTCTTTCCAATGAAGAGAAACATTATTTCCATAGTCTCATTTGAAATGTTAAACATTCGTCAAAAACATTAAAATGCTATATCGTATACTTTTTAAATTTCTATGACACAGTAAGTAGAATTCCTACTTACCTCTTTAAAATTGAACTTCTGCAGAGAAATTGACTCCACCGTTTCGAGGAAGTTGATCGGGCTTGTCCTAAGATCCATGATCAAGTCATTTTACATTTAAAAGCATCTTCAATCCATTACCAATTATATAAAATAGTAAAATATGCGTTATAATATCACCTTTCAACATTTTAAACCATTTAAGGTCCTTAGGACAACTTTTAAGCACAAACTAAATTTTCTTCCTAGTGGCTGTCCACCAGTTTCCAGCTACAGGATCCAACATTCAAAAATTCACCAAAAATCCGTTTTACAGCATTTTCATGTGATATTTTGTAGGCAGCAAGCTTCATATGTCTACTTTAACTCCACAAAATTTCAGCTTCAAATACAGGGTATAGACAGAGAAACGAATTTTGGAACCCTAGTGCCCTGTTTTACAAATTTCAGTCAAACATTTTCACAAACACCTCTTATGCCACTTCATAAAATACGTTAAAAACAGCAAAACTCTTTTACAATCATACCTCACAATGTTTTACATCACCAATAATATAGAACCATCAAAAATCTTGAATTAAATCAAAAATTTCACATTTGGGTTCAAATCCAAGTATATATTCAACATATAGCATCTCAACTTAAAACCTCACATTTCTAGCTTTGAAAAGCTTCAAAATCCACTAAAAACCCTAATTTAAACTGACCTTAGATAGCTTATAAGATTCGGACTCCAAAAATGATGCCAAACCCCACTTTGAGCTCAACTAGCTTGAAAGAAAATGGGGTATTTGCTGGAATCCGAGAATGAGTTTTTTTTTTAATGAAGTTTAGTCTTTGATTGGTTTTGTGATTTAGGAGCAGAAGGTCTTGTGATGGAGAAGATCAGTTGTTGAAGTTTTGTGCTTTGTGTTTCTCTATTTTTTTTTTTTTTTTTCTGCACTGAGAACCGTATGGAACAAATGGTGTGAGGAAGAAGAGGATTTTGGTTAAAACAGCTTAATAACACCAAATGACAGCTGTAAAACATGTATAAAGACAGCAGCAAAACATACTTTTAAAAATTTTATAAATTGCCCAAAAGAATTTAAAATTATGCTACATCCTTAAAAATATATTTTCTTTACAAATAAGTCCATAAAAACTTTAATAAACTTCATTTAAAGTATACTTTAACTTTAGATTACCATTCTTATACAAACAATCTTATGGATCAAGCACATTAATCAACTTCACTTCCGGCGGTTGTCAACTCTCCTCTGCACAGTTACTTAAAAAAAATGTAGTTAAACAAATTTTAGTAGCACATAAATTCTTGAAAAAAAAACATTTCATATTAAATGATTAACATTACTACTAATAAACACTTGATAATATGAATAAGATACTAAACATACTTGTTAAACATAATTATTTTAAATTAATTAAGCTCGGCGTTACACTGCTATTAAAAAGAACATAGGATAAGGATCCTATAAAATGTTGGTAACTTTTCCAACATTCATACACAATCTTAGTTATATGTCCCCCAATTATACATGATAACTCATTAGGTTACATGAGGTAACCCTTGAGGTGGTCAATATCTTATGGTCAAACTTGGCTTTGGACCAAGCCTAGTAACTCGGGTATCCTTCCCGGTTATCATCCGTCAACCTCTTGTTACTATTCTTTGGCTTTTAAAAACCTAATTTCCAAATTTGGAAAATTTGACAACAATCTTTTGTTTAACTTGAAAATTCGTGGTTTTTAAAGTGTGACTTTATAAAAATCATTAAAGGCAGAAAACTGCCTTTGAAACAGTTTTCATAATCAAAACAGGGGTGTTGGTGCAAAAATATAGTTTTTCTGCATTGTTTTAGAAAATCCTGTGCAGGAATTTCCTGTTCCCGGCACAGTCTTTAGAAATCCGTGTCAGTTTAAAAATCCAATTTGAATTTGAAAAAGTTGTCTTCATGAAAGTTTTAGCTCTTGAAAGATCCTAAAACTTTCGTGTTTTATGAAAAATTTAATTCGGACTCTAACATGTTCATATTGCCGTTTGAACTCACCTGGCCGTGTATAAATCCTGGGCACGGTCAGGCTCGGATTTTTGCAAAAACGAAGGCCTTTGGAGCCTTATTTTCAAAAACTGTCCGCGATGTCCTCTAGGAAAATCTCTTCTCAACAACTTTCATGTTTTACGTTTTTCCCAATTCGGCCTCTAAAGGCCTCAAATTTCACTTTCCAGAAAACTGGCCAGTTTGTACCCGAACTGGCAGTTTTCATTCTTAAATTCGTTTTACGTCTTATTGTCGCAAATCTAACTCAACCGAACACGCGGGAGCCTAGATAGCATACATGCAGCATTTTCTAACGTCCCACATTAACAATCATGCTACTCAAACGCGCCCATGCAAACCAAAAAACCGAACTGTCCTAGCCTAGGTTTGCATGGTTCTAGGTTGTCTCACCATTCCATAATCGAAACCAACAACCTAGCATGCAATTCTAGAACCGGCTTGCACATAAAACAGGGGACATACAATTCATCATCCATCTAGCATGCATCCTAACATTCAAACAAGCATAAACATAACCATTCAAACAAGCATAAACATAACCAATCAAAGCCATTAAACCAAACCACCCTTAATACCTAATCAAGCACCACACCTAAACTAGTCTAGGGCAATAAGTAAATTGAGCTTATGCTCTTACATCCCTTGCTTGGAAATACATTTAAATTTCCTAATTGAACTTTAAATTGAAGAGCTTAGGGCTTAAGGGATTACCTTGATCACTCAAAGGTTAGGGCTTGGTTTTAGGGTCAACTTTTTCCTTCCTTCTTGTTCTCCTCCCACTCGGTTTTCACCCTCAAAATGGGTACCGAAAATTTGGCCTCGCTTGGTGGTTGATCCTACCAAATCCGGCCACTCTCCACACTTTCCTTCTTCACTTTTCTCTTCCCCTTTCTTGCTTTCCCACAACCGGCCACTTGGCCTAGAATGGGTTCCAATTTTTTTCAAACTTTTTTCTTTGGCTCTAGGTGAAATCCGACCAACCCCTATGCTCTCCCCCCCTTGGGTTTTGATTTTTCTCTCTTCTCTCTTGGCCTCTCAAGTTCGGATTTGGTGAGGGAAAAATTGGGCATAGTTTAGCTTAGGTTTTCTAATTTTTTGAATTATGGGTTCACCTATTTATAGGTGATGAAGAACTCTTAGAAATTGCAAAAAGGGCCTTGAAGAAGCAAGGATTTGCACACCAAGGGTGCATAGGTGGCCGGCCATGAGTCTTGGAGAACAAGCAAGAAGTTTCTAGAACAAGACACTTGTCTTTAAAGGGTTGGTTCATGGAATTATGATGTCATAAATCCAAATAAGATGATGTCATAAATCAAAAAGGTGGGTGATGTCATCCTAAGGCCTTGTTTGGCTTTTTCTTCAATATGCAATCCATTTTTATGCTAACACAGATAAATCTAATACTGTGTTCACTAATACACAGTACAATTCAGTACTGTTTTGCTTGACTGCAGTCCAAAATTTATCTGTGTATAGTTGGACTGTATAAAAATTTTTCTTTTTATTTAAAGCCATTTGGTCTTTAATATCCTATTTTAGGTGCTTGATTTTTCTATGGTGGTTTTAAAACTTAATTATACTATCTTGCCCGTAAAGACGGTTTCCGCAGTATATTTCCCATACAATTGCACATAAACACATAGTACAAACTTTAGATTTCTTATATACAAGAAAATCATGAGTTCGTGAAAATTTTATGGATATTACAATCTACCCTCCTTAAAGAATTTTCGTCCTCGAAAATCAGAACAATTCGGGGTAGTTTTTCTTCATCTCGTCCTCGCGTTCCCACGTTGCCTCCTCAATCTCATGATTTCGCCATAGGACCTTAACTAAAGGTATAACCTTGTTCCTTAGCACCTTTTCTTCTCGTGCTAAGATTCGCACCGGTTTCTCCTCATACGTCATATCCTTGTGAACCTCAATTGGCTCGTGGTCCAATACATGGGATGGGTCCGAGATGTACTTCTTTAGCATTGACACATGAAATACATTGTGTACATATGCTAATTCCTAAGGCAAAGCCAACCTATAGGCCACGTTACCAATTCTTTCCAGTATTTCGAATGGCCCTATGTACCGTGGACTTAATTTCCCCTTCTTTCCGAATCTCATAACTCCCTTGAATGGAGCAACTTTGAGAAAAACCAAGTCTCCTACTTGGAATTCTAGAGGCCTTCTGCGTTTGTCGGCATAGCTCTTCTGTCGACTAAATGCAGTTTCCATCCGTCGGCGTATAAGTTTCACAGCCTCAGTGGTTTTTCGAATAAAATCTGTGGACACAAGTTCCTTTTCTCTTGTTTCGTACCAATGGACTGGAGATCCACACCTTCTCCCGTACAGGGCTTCATAAGGAGCCATTCCAATTGAAGCTTGGAAACTGTTGTTGTACGAGAACTCAATCAAAGGAAGCTTCTTATCCCAAGTTCCTTTGAAATCCATCACACATGCTCGCAACATGTCTTCTAAGGTCTGAATGGTCCTCTCGGATTGTCCGTCCGTTTGAGGATGAAAAGCCGTACTAAAAGTAAGCTTTGTACCCATGGCTTGATGTACACTTCTCCAGAATTTAGAAGTGAAACGACCATCACGATCGGAGATGATTGCCTTTGGAATCCCATGGTAGCGAAAAATCTGTGCAACGTATAGTTCTGCTAGTTGCTCTACTGAAAAGCTAAGCTTGATGGCGATAAAGTGTGCAGATTTCGTCAAACGATCAACAATCACCCAAATAGCATCATTGCCACTGGAAGTTCGGGGTAGACCAACTACAAAATCCATAGTCACTTGGTCCCATTTCCATTCTGGGATGGAAATTTTCTGCAATTCTCCCCCTGGACGTTGGTGTTCTGCCTTTACCCTTTGACATGTAAGGCATTTACTGACGAATGTAGCAACGTCATTCTTCATTCTGGGCCACCAAAAACTTTCCTTCAGGTCCTGGTACATCTTTATAGCTCCTGGGTGGACGGAATATGGAGTCTCATGGGCCTCCTTCATGATTTGCTCCTTCAACTTGTCTTCATTAGGGATGCATAATCTATTTTTCCGATAGAGTATGCCCTCATCTGATATATTGAAGTCCAACTCCTCTCCTTCCAAGACCTCGTTCCTTGTTCTGAGCAGCGAGGCATCTCCTTCTTGTCGCTCCTTCATGCTATCCAAAATGGTAGGTTGGAAGGTTAGGGCAGCTAAACTTCCTGTGATGAGCTCTATTCCAGCTTTCATTAGCTCCTTCTGAAGAGGTTCGTTCAACGACTGTATGGACATTAACGAGGAAGACGACTTCCGACTAAGGGCATCGGCTACTTTGTTAGCCTTCCCTGGATGGTAACGGATGTCTATGTCATAATCCTTCACCAGTTCGAGCCATCTTCTTTGCCTCATGTTAAGCTCCTTTTGTGTGAAGATATACTTCAAACTCTGATGATCCGTGTAAACTTCACACTTAATACCGTAAAGGTAGTGTCTCCAGATTTTGAGCGCAAATACTACCGCCGCAAGTTCCAAATCATGCGTCGGATAGTTCTTCTCATGATCCTTAAGCTGACGGGAAGCATAAGCGATCACCTTTCCATTTTGCATGAGAACGGCTCCCAATCCTATCTTGGAAGCATACTGTATATCACGAAGTTTCCTTCCTCCACATTCGGAATTGTAAGAATCGGAGCGCGAGTCAGCCTATTTTTCAGCTCTTGAAAGTGCTCTTCACACTTTGCAGTCCATTCCTACTTCTTCCCTTTCCGTGTAAGTGCGGTGAGCGGCGCTGCAATCTTAGCAAATCCTTTGACGAAACGTCGGTAGTAGCCCGCCAAGCCGAGGAAACTACGTACTTCGGTGACGTTTTTCGGAGCTGGCCATTCACTTACTGCTTCAATCTTAGCCGGGTCTACAGATATGCCGTCCTTGGAGACCACATGTCCTAAGAAATGGACCTTTTCCAACCAAAATTCACACTTTGTGAATTTAGCGTAGAGCTGATTTTGCTTTAAAATCCGCAAAGCAATCCTTAAATGCTCCTCATGCTCTTCCGTTGATCTTGAATAAATCAAGATATCATCTATAAAGACGATAACAAACTTATCCAAGTAATCCTTGAATACTCGATTCATCAGGTCCATAAAGGCTGCTGGAGCATTTGTCAGTCCGAATGGCATAACGAGGAATTCGTAGTGTCCATATCGCGTACGAAAGGCTGTCTTAGGGACGTCTCCTTCCCTAATTCGGAGCTGGTGATATCCGGATCGTAGGTCAATCTTCGAGAAAATTGAAGCTCCTCTCAGCTGATCAAACAGATCGTCGATCCGAGGCAAGGGATACTTGTTCTTGATGGTTATCTTGTTCAATTCCCGATAGTCAATGCACATCCTAAGAGTGCCGTCCTTCTTCTTAACGAACAAAACTGGAGCTCCCCATGGCGAGTAGCTTTGACGAATGAATCCTCGATCCAGAAGCTCTTGTAACTGAATCTGCAGCTCTTTAAGTTCGGCAGGCGCCATCCTATAAGGTGCCTTGGATACTGGTGCCGATCCAGGAAGTAACTCAATTTCGAAGGAGATCTCTCGTTCTGGTGGTAGTCCTGGCAACTCTTCAGGAAAAGCCTCTATAAATTCCCGGACTATCGGTACTTCTTCCGGTCTGCTCTCAGTTTCTTGCGTCTTGTCCACCATGTTGGCTAGAAATCCCATACATCCTTCTGCCAACAATTTTCTAGCTTTCAGCGCAGAAATGAACATTTTCGGCTGTTTTGGAGTCGATCCTCTAAAAATAAACTCCTCGCCTCTACTTGGCTTGAACGTGACAGTACGTCGTGGACAGTCGATCACTGCGTTGTACTTCCCCAAGAAATCCATACCCAGGATGACATCGTAGTCGTATAAGTCAATGATGATCAGGTTGACATACATTTCCCTACCACATATAATTATTGGAACATGACGTATCCAATAATCAAATAGCAGAATCTCCCCGGAGGGTAATGCAGTCCTAAATGTTCTTCCGATTCTATCACTTGCTCTACCTAGTTTCTTAGCGAACCTAGGTGATGTGAATGAATGCGTAGCTCCAGAATCAATTAACACGTAGGCATCTTGTTGGGCAAAAGGAAGCTGACCTGTCACCACGGTGGAAGGTCCAGCTTGAACATCCTCCTTTGTATAGGCATAAATGCGTCCTTGAGGTTCCGGAGCTTCCAGCCTGCCTTGAGAGATTGCAGGTCCCTCGAGCTTCATCTGTACAGCGTGAAGTTGAGATCCCTGTCCTCTCTGTTGGTTTTGCAGACTCTGGGGATTGAGATTGCAGTTTCTAGCATAGTGGCCTTCCTTGCCACAAAGAAAACAGCGACCGTTTCCAGCACGGCAATCTCCCGGGTGCCTTCTCCCACATTTCTGACAAGTGGGATAACTGTTGCTATCAGGAGTATTCTTTTTCTGGGGAAAATTCTGTTGATTCCCCTGTCCTCCTGCATTCCACTTTCTCTTCTGCTGGTTGTTGCCGTACTGCCTGTTGTTGTTGTTTTGGCCCGAAGGTCCTCCTTGACCCTTCTGTTGTGAGGTCTGGCCTTGCTTGACCTGATTCTGCTTAGCTTGGGCCTTTTCTTCTCTTTTCTCCTGGAAATACTTAGCCCGTTGCTCCTTGTTCTGTCCTACCCAGTATTCAGCTCGAATTGCCCTGCTGACACATTCAGCAACAGTGAATGGTGGATGAGGGCCACTGCTAATTACCACTGCTAATTCCGGGCGAAACATCCTCATCATTCTTCTTACTTTATCCCTTTCGGAACTGATGAGGTGAGGGCAGAGACGTGCTAGCTGCTCAAACTTTTTGACGGCTTCGGCTACCGATAGATTTCCTTGGCGGAACCTGTCAAACTCGTCTTGTTGAGCCTCCATGACCTCAGTGTTGAAGTATTTTTCCTTAAATTCCTCTACAAAGTCTTCCCAAGTCATCTCAGTAACATCTCGCCGGATTTGAACTGTTTCCCACCAGAGGCGAGCATCTTTCCGTAGCATAAAGGATGCACAGAGGACTCTCTCCTGATCATTAAGTCTGAGGAAATTTAGGGCGACCTGGAGGTCAATCAACCAGTTGTCGGCCTCAATTGGGTTTGTAGACCCCTCGAATTCTGGTGCCTTCATGCACCGAAATCTGTCATAAAGTTCTTCTGGAGTTCGAACCAGAGGTGCTGGTGGTACAGCTACAGGCGCAACAGGTATTTCAGGGGCTATGGGGTTCTCTGGAATCACCGGATCAACATCAGGAATTTCCGGTGCTGCAGGCTGATTCGCATGTGCTGGTGGCATCCCAGCATCAGGAGGTCCCTGATTCTGCTGAGCTAACTGAGCTCTAAGCCCCCCTATCTCTTGCTGTTGGGCTAACATCATTTGCCTTAGCTCATTCAGCTGGGCCGCAAGATCAACGTTTTGGGTCGGTACTCTTCTGCGCTTTGGTGGCATGGTTCTGTACGGAAAATAAGGAAATAAGCTCAGCTTCTTGAAATCATGCCTTTTATATAGAACCATAATCTTTATTCCATATAAAAGCATAACATGAACATATCTGAATTCATCATGTTCTTGTTCGTATCTCCTTTACAACAGGAGTTCATAACCATAATATTTTTGGAAAATATAAAACTTTCCCATCATCTCCGTACGTCACCTAATTGCCACCACCAAGCTAAAGCACCACCCATCGTCATCCCAGTGTCCAACATTTTCCAGCATGGCCGTTGAAGAAAGATACTTACTACGCACATAAAATCTTAACTAATTGTAAGAAAATAACATAACTTACTTAGGCCGTTGCAGAAGCGATGTGAGGCGAAGTGAAGTAGGCTGGCAGGATACCGCTCTGATACCAAACTGTGACGCCCCGACTTCCCAAGCCAGGTCGACACCATACATACTAGTTCTTTACTTGAAAATTTGAGACAAATTTTTTTTTTTAAAACATATTCACATAAGTTATTTAGTAGAGAAAAACTTGTTATGCATACATACCATGCTGAAAGTATAATCTCAAGTCTTTAAATTTCATACATACTGCACAACATAATTTACTTTTGAAATATATCTATTTTAACTCAAAACCAGTTGCGGAAAATTTTGCGTAGTGGTATCCCACACCGCCCTTCACCCGCCGCATCGTCTGCATAGCCCACCACTTAAACTGCAGGCTTCTTACCTACAGTATGAATATAAGAGTGAGCTTTCGCCCAGCAAGTATAAACGTAATCTCACAAAATAATTCAAACATCTTAAAATATGCCAATCATCATGTAGCTTATGCATGAACCATTTATGATTGATTGAAAGTCTTATGCTTCATTATTGACTCAATCTTTAATTTATTATCTTGTCTCAACATGTGGGCCCATAGTGTACGTACCAAAAGCGCGCAGCCTCCAGACAAAGCTAGGGTTTGCAAGGCCCTAACAGTTCTGGGAATTATAACTTGACCCTTCACGATCACGGAAGGTATATGTCACAACTGAATCATGTAGCCTCCACGATCACGGGAGGTTGGTACGGCACCTTACTTGATTTATCTTACCATGTGATTTAACATTAGTGAACATGCCTCATGATGTCACTAAGTCATATCAAACTTAACACTTGCTATAACATGGCATTCTTGAAAACATGGCATTTTTAAAACCATGACATTTTGTAAACGTGGCATTTTTGAAACCATGACATTTTAGAAAACATGGCATTTTTGTTAACATGAAATTCTTATAACATGGCATAACATGTAACATGTCGTAGCATATCATCGCATATCATAACACAACATAGCATGTATATTTAAACATATAGTGTAAATAGCATAGCTTAGCATAGCATATTTGAAAATAGTATTTACTATTTTCACACTGTAGGTGAGGTTTGATACTTGCCTGATATGCTAGGTTTCTGGTTTTGTTGCTTCAACCCAGATCGCAACTGCAGGTTACTTCCTGCTATTAAAAAGAACATAGGATAAGGATCCTATAAAATGTTGGTAACTTTTCCAACATTCATACACAATCTTAGTTATATGTCCCCCAATTATACATGATAACTCATTAGGTTACATGAGGTAACCCTTGAGGTGGTCAATATCTTATGGTCAAACTTGGCTTTGGACCAAGCCTAGTAACTCGGGTATCCTTCCCGGTTATCATCCGTCAACCTCTTGTTACTATTCTTTGGCTTTTAAAAACCTAATTTCCAAATTTGGAAAATTTGACAACAATCTTTTGTTTAACTTGAAAATTCGTGGTTTTTAAAGTGTGACTTTATAAAAATCATTAAAGGCAGAAAACTGCCTTTGAAACAGTTTTCATAATCAAAACAGGGGTGTTGGTGCAAAAATATAGTTTTTCTGCATTGTTTTAGAAAATCATTAAAGGCAGAAAACTGGCTTAAGGGATTACCTTGATCACTCAAAGGTTAGGGCTTGGTTTTAGGGTCAACTTTTTCCTTCCTTCTTGTTCTCCTCCCACTCGGCTTTCACCCTCAAAATGGGTACCGAAAATTTGGCCTCGCTTGGTGGTTGATCCTACCAAATCCGGCCACTCTCCACACTTTCCTTCTTCACTTTTCTCTTCCCCTTTCTTGCTTTCCCACAACCGGCCACTTGGCCTAGAATGGGTTCCAATTTTTTTCAAACTTTTTTCCTTGGCTCTAGGTGAAATCCGACCAACCCCTATGCTCTCCCCCCCTTGGGTTTTGATTTTTCTCTCTTCTCTCTTGGCCTCTCAAGTTCGGATTTGGTGAGGGAAAAATTGGGCATAGTTTAGCTTAGGTTTTCTAATTTTTTGAATTATGGGTTCACCTATTTATAGGTGATGAAGAACTCTTAGAAATTGCAAAAAGGGCCTTGAAGAAGCAAGGATTTGCACACCAAGGGTGCATAAGTGGCCGGCCATGAGTCTTGGAGAACAAGCAAGAAGTTTCTAGAACAAGACACTTGTCTTTAAAGGGTTGGTTCATGGAATTATGATGTCATAAATCCAAATAAGATGATGTCATAAATCAAAAAGGTGGGTGATGTCATCCTAAGGCCTTGTTTGGCTTTTTCTTCAATATGCAATCCATTTTTATGCTAACACAGATAAATCTAATACTGTGTTCACTAATACACAGTACAATTCAGTACTGTTTTGCTTGACTGCAGTCCAAAATTTATCTGTGTATAGTTGGACTGTATAAAAATTTTTCTTTTTATTTAAAGCCATTTGGTCTTTAATATCCTATTTTAGGTGCTTGATTTTTCTATGGTGGTTTTAAAACTTAATTATACTATCTTGCCCGTAAAGACGGTTTCCGCAGTATATTTCCCATACAATTGCACATAAACACATAGTACAAACTTTAGATTTCTTATATACAAGAAAATCATGAGTTCGTGAAAATTTTTGGATATTACATCGCAGGCGTTGGCGGTCGAGGTTGGGTTAGGACAAAACTATGTTTCTCAAAGTTTAGGACGATAAGCAAGTTCCTTTTCCAGTCATTAAAATTCTCGCTAGTTAATTTATTTTGCGTAAGTATCACAGATAAAGGGCTCGACATTTTGATCTATAATAAGAAAACATATAATAAGTACGAGCAAACATCCTATCAGTTTATAAAATATGGTTTTGTAATGAAACAAAAAGATCTATATGCAATCTAAATGTTCATGTGTAAAACCCTTAAAACACATACCTTACAACAATAATTCCTAGCTTCTGCTTTCTAAGCTACCGAGGGGTAGTCATAGAATAACTAGCCAAGAACATGGATCCATTCCGATTAATACATATTCGTCCATGGAGATAACTCCATTAAATATATATTAACTATCGTTTATTTGGCTACTACTTTATATAACAGAGCCTCGAGGGAGGGTTAATAAATAAAGTAACATGAGTGTGTAACCATCGTTTCCAATTTTGAATCCATATTTTACATCCGCCACCGAGGGGTGATCTAAACATAAAATATGCCCAAAATTGTTATCCTTTCGGAAATCCAAATCAGTGTGCGCTCTATAGGTAAGATACCTATCCGAAGGGAATTCCTGGGTCAAAACCGAGTAGTAGGTACTACCATGCGTAACTATTGGACCAACGATGGAGGCCGTAGGTCTTAGTGTGTAAAACCTTCTCCCACTCATTCTTTTAAATTAGAGTTTTTGTTTTTCATGCATAAACAATATTTATTGAGTGGCACTCCCTAGTCTATATGGCATGTTATCAATACATCACGAAATAGTATAACATATATAAATAGCCGTGGATCATGATTCCATCTTAGAGAAAAGAAAAATTGCAAAATTACAAAAATTTAACCGAAACATATATCGGCCTTCATTTGTAGATCCATGCCTTGCATCCTTCTTCAATGTGTCTTCCTTCTCCAATGTCACATCTTTTCAAATTTAAAATTAAATTTAAATTTCATAAAGATTATATGTGATTTTTAATTTTAATCAAAATTACAAAATATCAAAATTTAAATAAAAATCCGGTTTATTAAATTTTAAAATTCAAAAATTTTGAAATTTTGAAATTTCAAATTTAAATCACAAAATTTTAAAATTCATAATAATATCCATTAAATTTAAATTTAAATTTTCAATTTTGATTTCCAAATTATCAAGAACACATGTCATTGGAAAATTTAATTTTCAAAAAGATTATGTGATTTTTATTTTATTTTATAAAAAAACATTTTTTTTAATTAAAAAATTCCAAAAAACAAAAAATCACATCCTTTGAAAATTAACATACCTTCGTTCATCTTCAATCTCCTCGAATCCATTTTAGCCCGAATTTTACAAAAAAAATTCCTACGTCGTTTCCGGCTTACAAAAATTCTAGGAATTGAAAGAACGACCTAGCGGTAATAATAGACCGCATCTATTATACTTGAAAAATCTAGATACAAATTCTAACCTCTATGGAACCGTGACCGGCAAAATTGAACAAGATCATATATTATAAAAATAATATAAAGCATTCATTCATCCATACATCTATTCATAATATATTTAACATACTCAAAATAAAACCTAGAGTGCCAACTCTCTAAAATATTTCATTAATGCATAGAGAGAAATTAATTCGATCAAATAATTTATGTTATATACATGATCATGAGTTGGCTCTGATACCAATTGTTGGAAAAATCGGATCCGGTGTCAGAGTTACGGCGCAGCAGAAGTTTTAAAATTTTTTATGCCGATTCGGAAAAGAAGCTCATGATGCATATAACAATAAATTAAATTCATGATCAAGTGTACCTTATTTCTTAGATTCCAGAATTGCTAGAGCGATTGACCAATGTGTCTTCTCTATTATTCTCGAGTTCCACGTCTCAGAGTGTGTGTGGGCACACGTTCTATGAATACAAGTTACCGGTAATGCTTTCCGAAGTTTAGATCCTTCCTTCTCAATTCTGATGTTCTTCGTTGAGAATATTATCCAACTTCTTTCTTCAAAACTGCAAAACAGGAACCGGTTAACCTCCTATGAAAATTATCACTCGGTTTAACCTTCCTCACAATTTTGATTCAATGGAATTTTCTCTCTTTTTCTCTCTCACAAGATAGCCGAATTTTATGATGTGGAAGAAACCCAAATTATTTTTCTTCTGACTCCAAAAACGTTTTTCTCCTTAGTGAATGACCAAAAATTAGTTTTTCAAGAATTCCTAGCCTTTATATAGAAGTCCAATCCTTTTCAAAATTTATCTCCTTTAAAAAATAATTAATAATTATTTTTCTGAATAAATTTTGAATCAAAAGATCATACAGCTTTAGGGCTAGATTCATTGAACCTAAAAACGTTTTTCTAAGAGGAAATCTTTCCTCAAAAAATTCGGCCACCTTTAAAATTCAAAGGTTGATTGGTGGTTCAAATCTTAAATCAAGAATCTAGACTAGTCAAAAGATCCTAGTACTATCTAGATTCAAATTCCTTTTAAACCTTTTTGAATTTAAATATGATTCACTTATTTGAATTAAATATTTTCCACACAACATCAACCATATTAATTAATTTGAATCAATGGAATATTTCAAATTTTCTTTCCTCACAAAAACCGTGCACATCTTTCAATTAGGAAAGAAAAATTCATGAAATAATCTCCATTATTTAAATCAATTAATAATTTAATGTTACGAATATATTTGAACAATTTTGAAACAAAATTTTCTTCCCTCCACCTATCTAAAAACCGTGCACCACTTTTAGATTAGGAGAGAAAAATTTGTTTTCTAAAATTAAATAATTCAAACACAATCTTATTTCAAAATTCAATTAACCAATCTCATGTTGACAAATCATATTATTTGTCTACACAAATCTCACATGTCCAATCCTTTCTGGATTGCATGTTAGAGAGTACTATGTCTTAATAGACATTACTAAATTCCATTTAAATTTACCGATCTCATAAGGAACAAATCCCGAGATGCTATACGGAACTATATGAGCTAATAGAGGGACCCGATGGAAATATGTAAAGAGGTTCCTATAATTGTGAAAAATTAATCCCAGATTAATTATTCATCAATTATCAACTTCAATACTATTCCACTAAAAGTTTGAAGCTGAACTCCTGTTTATATACCGTATTACGAAAGCTCTCTAACGGAGCGCTTCTTCCATGATTTATTCATCGCTTGCTTAATCCCCATATGTTATCCATGATTAAATTAAGGACTTTTTCCGTTTTACCTTATTTAATCATTTTAACTTAAAGTTCCATTATTCTCTATTGAAAGAATCACCAATTATAAAACCACACAATTGGTAAACCACCAGAGAACACAAAGTAAACCAATGGCCAAGATCTTGTTATACTATCTTTCAATCCCCGAATAATGCCTTTAAGTAGATAACATTTACTATCATTAAGATAGCTATGGATTCCGTATCTATGAATCTTGATTTCTCCATCCGTAAGTCATGCACCCAAAACACAAGTATATTGACCATGAATTAACAGTGTCTCACCTATAGTGCATTAAAGTACATAAGTCATGGATACGGACTCAAGTAATCATTTCAGGATTAAGATTAATGCAGGATGATAATCAAAGTGTTATTGATTCTTATAAACGGATGTATTAAACCGAATCAATTAATACTTTAGGTCCAGTCTAATGTCATACCTCAATACTGGTATACATTAAAGTTTCTACTCGAAACCTATCCGATGGTTAAGACAAACCATCCCTCCAAGGAAGTAGACAAACTTTACAATCTTATCATGAATAAGATCCCCAATTCTTATTCCATCGATTGCGGACTATTTATTTAAACTGTTATCAAATTACCATGTCTTCTATGTATACCCCGTATACATATGGGAATCCGATATATTACCAACAGCCAAGAAGTATTTTATGTTTGCTCAAAAATAACCATACAATCAACAAATGAAAGTAAATAGGACACAACTTATTAAACATGAATAACCTCCTCTTATTAATATCAAAATGTCATATTTACAGAAAATCCATAATATTGATTTTCTATCCTTAGGGCACATTTAGATCCCAACACTCACATGCTCAAAGAGGATGTTTTTTGACTCAGTATGAAAAAGGTGATGGATGTTGCAATTAGGGTTCAAGAAAACCCTAAAAACCCTATTTTGGTATAGATTACCATTTGGGTTTGTAAAGAAGTTATATGGTTAAGAAATAAATGTATGATATAGGCTCACGGTTTTAACCGTTCGAGGTAGTGTGCTCGTAATTTTACGTAAGAACCAACCAAAACGAAAACTGCCAGTTTCAAATTAAAACTAGACAGTGATCTGGAAATAGGATTTTTAGGCCCTTATAGGCCGAATTTAAGAAAATTTAAAAGTACAAAGATGTAGAAAATTGAAAATCCTAGGGGTTACGCTGGCAGATTTTGAAAAATAAGCTCCAAAGTCTTCCGTTTTTGTGAAAACCCGAGCCTTGGTTTGCCCAGACCCTATGCACGACCAGCCGGATTCAACCAGGGATATGAATAAGTTAAAGATAGAATTAGGTTTTGAGTAAAACACAAAAGTTGTTGTATTATTTGATGTCTACAACTTTCATGAAGAAAACTTTTTCAAATTCTAAACATATTATTAAGATAAAATTAGATCTTAAAAATTGTGTAGGAAACAGGAAATTCCTGCACAGGATTTTCAGAAAACAGTGCAAAAGCAGACAATTCCTGCACATGCACTGATAACTGAAATTAAGAAACTGTTTTCAAAGATTGTTTTCAGAGCTTGACAGTTTTTAACTGTTTCTGCTTAAAAGTTACGGTTTTATAAAAATACGATTTTTATAAGGAATATGAAGTTTTACAAATGATTTTTAAAGAAAACTTGACAAAGTTTTGTCAAGAAAAGAGAAAAATAAACACTTGGGTCAAAAAGTATTTCGAAGGCATAATAACAAAAAGATGACCGATAGTAACCGGTTAGGATACCCTAGTTATTGGGTTGGGCCTTACCCTATGGTTACCAATAGTAACCTAATGTGGTAGTATTTTGAAATTAATTAGGCCCTAGTAACCCAATAGGGTATCATTTAAAAGTAATTGGGCTTAGGCCCAAGGTTACTGATAGTAATCTAATAAGACACTATTCAAGTATGACTGAGCCTGGTACCCAGGGTTACCTGTAGTAACCTAACAAGATACTGTTTAAGTCGGTTGGGTCATGAGCCCTAGGGTTATGGCAACTAACCGAATGAGTTATCATAAGAAGATGTAGGGGACATATAACTAGCGTTACTCATGGATGTTGGTTAGGATACCTGTATTACCCGAAATTTTGATGACTTTAGATTTCCTTTGAAACAAGGAAAACCTAAGTCTGAATCATGATCGGAGTGGAATAACAGTATAGATTTGAGTTCTCGATTAACTAGCTACGAGACTCAACAAAAGATTACTCAGCCAAGTAAAAGGCGTTTTAAGGAAAACAGTATGACGAAATTTCATAATTTCATGTTGGTCGAAGTTTGACCAAGAAAGTCAAAGTTGACCAAAAAGTCAAAGGGTTGACTTTAAGTTTGACTGAGGCGGTACTGCAGTGTAATTAACAGTATGGAAATTATACTGTGAAAAACCGTCATTACGAACAAATAAGCTAGAATAAGCTATGAGATCACCCTAGAAAAATCAAGCACAATATTTGGAGCAATATGGGCTAAATGGTTTCAAGTCCCAAGAAAAATTTATACGTAGCCCAATTTATGCAGATGGATTTTGGACTACAATTCAGCATGATAATACTGTTTTAGGACAAAACAATATTGATATTATCAAAGTTAGTAAGGAAATGGATTGCATAATTATATTAAGGGATTTTTGGAATCAAGAGGATAATTATGCATGAATTGGAAGTCAAGTGGCTCTACCTTAGCCGATCACCCGCAGGGACTAAATTGCAAATATTTTGTCTTTAGGGGTAAAAGTGTAATTTTTGGAAAAGTTAGCAATGATGATGTTCGTAAAGACGGTTTCCGCAGTATAATTTCCATACTGATAATTACACTGCAGTACCACCTCAGTCAAACTTAAAGTCAACCCTTTGACTTTTTGGTCAACTTTGACTTTCTTGGTCAAACTTTGACCAACATGAAATCATGAAATTTCGTCATACCTTTTTCCTTAAAATGCCTTTTACTTGGCTAAGTAATATTTTGTTGAGTCTCGTAGCTAGTTAATCGAGAACTCAAACCTATACTGTTATTCCACTCCGATCATGATTCAGACTTAGGTTTTCCTTGTTTGAAAGGAAATCTAAAGTCATCAAAATTTCGGGTATTACAAGAGGTAATTCTCTCAACTCCTAAGCCTTTCTATTGTAGTTTTGAACCAAGTTATCATGTATTTTCAGTTTGGTTGTAAGAGCTTAAGCTCACCCATTTATGTGTTGGAAAAATCGGATCCGATATCAGAGTTACGGCGCAGCGGAAGTTTTAAAATTTTTATGCCGATTCGGAAAAGAAGCTCATGATGCATATAACAATAAATTAAATTCATTATCAAGCGTACCTTATTTCTTGGATTCCGGAATTGCTAGAGCGTTTGACTAACGTGTCTTCTCTATTATTCTCGAGTTCCACGTCTCAGAGTGTGTGTGGGCACACGTTCTATGAATCCAAGTGACCGGTGTTGCTTTCCGAAGTCTAGATCCTGCCTTCTCAATCTCGTTGAGAATATTATCCAACTTCTTTCTTCAAAACTGCAAAACAGGAACCGGTTAACCTCCTATGAAAATTATCACTCGGTTTAACCTTCCTCACAATTTTGATTCAATGGAATTTTCTCTCTTTTTCTCTCTCACAAGATAGCCGAATTTTATGATGTGGAAGAAACCCAAATTATTTTTCTTCTCACTCTCAAAAACGTTTTTTTTCTTTGTGAATGACCAAAAATTAGTTTTTCAAGAATTCCTAGCCTTTATATAGAAGTCCAATCCTTTTCAAAATTTATCTCCTTTAAAAAATAATTAATTATTATTTTTCTGGATAAATTTTGAATCAAAAGATCATACAACTTTAGGACTAGATTCATTGAACCTAAAAACGTTTTTCCAAGAGGAAATCAATCCTCAAAAAATTCGGCCACTTTGAGATAAATAATGATTGGTGGTTCAAATTTTAAATCAAGAATCTAGACTAGTCAAAAGATCCTAGTCCTATCTAGATTCAAATTCCTTTTAAACCTTTTTGAATTTAAATATGATTCACTTATTTAAATTAAATATTTTCCACACAACATCAACCATATTAATTAATTTAAATCAATGGAATATTTCAAATTTTCTTTCCTCACAAAAACCGTGCACATCAATTTAAGGAAAGAAAAATCCATCAAATAATTTCCATTATTTAAATCAATTAATAATTTAATGTTAGGAATATATTTGAATAATTTTGAAACAAAATTTTCTTCTCTCCACCTATCTAAAAACCGTGCACAATATTTAGATTAGGAGAGAAAAATTTGTTTTCCAAAATTAAATAATTCAAACACAATCTTATTTCAAAATTCAATTAACCAATCTCATGTTGACAAATCATATTATTTGTCTACACAAATCTCACATGTCCAATCCTTTCTGGATTGCATGTTAGAGAGTATCATGTCTTAATAGACATTACTAAATTCCATTTAAATTTACCGATCTCATTAGGAACAAATCCCGAGACGCTATACGGAACAATATGAGCTAATAGAGGGACCCGATGGAAATATGTAAAGAGGCTCCTATAATTGTGAAAAATTAATCCCAGATTAATTATTCATCAATTATCAACTTCAATACTATTCCACTAAAAGTTTGAAGCTGAACTCCTGTTTACATACCGTATTACGAAAGCTCTCTTACGCAGCGCTTCTTCCATTTATTCATCGCTTGCTTAATCCCCATATGTTATCCATGTTTGAATTAAGGACTTTTTCCGTTTTACCTTTTCAATCATTTTAACTTAAAGTTCCATTATTCTCTATTGAAAGAATCACCAATTGTAAAACCATACAATTGATAAACCACCAGAGAACACAAAGTAAACCGATGGCCAAGATCTTGTTATACTATCTTTCAATCCCCGAATAATGCCTTTAAGTAGATAACATTTACTATCGTTAAGATAGTTATGGATTCCGTATCTATGAATCTTGATTTCTCCATCCATAAGTCATGCACCCAAAATACAAGTATATTGACCATGAATTAACAGTGTCTCACCTATAGTGCATTAAAGTACATAAGTCATGGATACGAACTCAAGTAATCATTTCAGGATTAAGATTAATGTAGGATGATAATCAAAGTGTTATTGATTTTTATAAACGGAATTATTAAACCGAATCAATTAACACTTTAGGTCCAGTCCAATGTCATACCTCAATACTGGTATACATTAAAGTTTCTACTCGGAACTTATCCGATGGTCAAGACAAACCATCCCTCCAAGAAAGTAGACAACCTTTACAATCTTATCATGAATAAGATCCCCAAATCTTATTCCATCGATTGCGGACTATTTATTTAGACTGTTATCAAATTACCACGTCTTCTATGTATACCCCGTATACATATGGTAATCCGATATATTACCAACAGTCAAGGAGTATTTTATGTTTGCTCAAAATAATCATACAATCAACTAATGAAAGTAAATAGGACACAACTTATTAAACATGAATAACATCCTCTTATTAATATCAAAATGTCATATTTACAGAAAATCCCTAATATTGATTTTCTATCCTTAGGGCACATTTAGATCCCAACATTATGTCCTTATTTTAGTTAGTTTGCTTAGAATGTGCTTGATTTAGGTTTTAGTAAGTTTATGTTATAGTTTGGTTTATGTTTTGGATTGTATGCCCTAGAAATTATGTTGTTGATGTGTGTGACCATCAAGTGTTTGTTATATGTCCCCATAGGCTTAAAACTGATGTTGAATGAATGATTATGAACTTGGATGGCTTGTATGATGATTAGGGTTCAAGAAAACCCTAGAAAACCAAGTTTGGTGAAAATCACCAAACGGGTTTAATTATGATTGAATGATGGTGAATGAATGATCATGAGAACATTAGATTATGCGCTGCATGCTTGATGTAGGCTCATGGTTGTGACCGTTTGAGGTAGGGTGTGCGTAATTGTATGTAAGAATGAACCGAAACCAAAACTGCCAGTTCGGGTGAAAACTGGGCAGTGATTTGGAAACGGTATTTTGAGGCCTTTAGAGGCCGAATTTGAGAAAACTCAAAACTAAAAAGTTGTAGGAAATTGAAAATTCTAGGGGAAAGCAAGGACAGTTTTTGAAAATAAGGCTCCAAAGGCCTTCGTTTTTACAAAAACCCGAGCCTAGACCACCCAGACCTATGTACACGGCCAGGCGGATTCAACAAGGAAAAAGAATAAGTTAAAGACAGAATTAGACTTTGAACAAAACACGAAAGTTGTAGGGTTTTTCAATATCTAAAACTTTCGTGAAGAAAACTTTTTCAAAATCCAAACGGATTTCAAAGTAAAACTGAATCAAAATAGTAAGCTTTGATTCAGGAATTTAAAAAAAAAAAAAACAGTACATGCACCGGAAATTCCTGCTCATACACTGACAATTTGACTGTTTTGAATAAATACCTTTAAAACTTAGACAGTTTTGTTTAAAAACAAGTTTTAAAGGGTTAATCAAACTCAGTTTTGTGAGAAAAGAGATAATTAAGCATAGTAAGCTAATTGGTAACCTAACATAGTCAGATAGGTTACCAAATTTTAATTGGGCTAAGATAATTAGAAAAAAAGTTGTATGTTGGGCCTTGTGTCCAAGATTATTTAGGGTAACCATAAGGGATACCACTTTAATTGTTGGGCCTTAGTAGCCTAACAGGCTTTTTAAAATTTAAACGAAACTTGGGCCTATACCTTAGGTTACTAATAGTAACCTAATGGGATACCAAGTACTATTGGGCCTTAAACCCAAAGTTCATTAGGTAATCAAACAGAATACTGTTTGATTACTATTAGGACATGTGCCCTAGGGTTACACTTAGTAACCAATAAGGATATCATTAAAGCATATGAGGGGGACATATAACTAGGGTCACTAATAAATGTTGGTTAGGGTACCAACATTTAATGAAATAATTTATGGAAAGATAGGATGATTCTTATCTTACTTCCTTTTTGGAAACAGGAAGGTAACCTATTGAGGTAACCTGTCAGAACGACTAAACTCAAGACCTAGCGTAACCTGTAAGTACAACTCCGACTACAGCATAGGCAAGAAAATTGTTTATGACTTTGCATGTTTTTAAAGTTCATGCATTTATGTGGTATGTATGATGTATGTTTATTATTGTGACATCATGAAGCATGTTCACTAATAATAGTTCATATGGTAAGAAGGAGACTACGTTTTAAGTAAGAACTGTTTTAAGAAAAGGTTTTCAAGTATGATGTTAAGTAAGTTTTCGTGTGTCGTACCGACCTGCTCTAGGTCAGGTTTGGTTCATGGTTTGAGTTGGAACTGGGCTGGCCGCCCCAACCACTCTATGACTGCGCGCCACGGTACGTACACTTATGTTAAATAGGGGCCCCAAACTATGTTAACATAAGAAAGCATAATGAAAGCATAATTGGTTCATGCATGGTTTTCTTATGAAATGTTTTTGCGGGTTAATAGTTGTACTTGCTGGGCGAAAGCTCACAACTTACGTTTATGCTGTAGGTAAGCTTCCTACTGGCAATACTTGATGCAAGGCGATGAGGCTTGGCAGGGCTATCTGTGAAACGTGGGATGGAGACTGCTACGCATTTTGAAATAAATATATGTATTGTTTACTTATAACGAGTTATTTTACTTTATGACAATTTTGAAAAGTAAATATTAATTTAGTACGTACGTATATTATTTGATACGTAAGTAGTAAAGTATGGATTCAAGTTGTTTAAAAAAAAAAAAAGAGAAAGAAAAAAAAATATGTACATTATTTTCCACCTAAGTAAGTAAGTATGTCAAATTAGTATGTAAGATAAGTATGGTAACGGCCTACGTAGGACGGGTTTTTACACGTAACGTGCAATAATTAAAGCACGAAAATCATCCCACGATCCTCCTGGAATTGACAACTCTCCCAAAGTCCTCCACCAGAATCGGGCATCCACCGCTAGACATCGGCTGGCTAGCGGGACTTAGAGGTGTGCCGCAATATGACAAATCCAAAATATTGATTCGATATCATAAAGCCAAGCTGCCAATGATACAGTTCGTCTAGTTCCATCAAAAATTAGAGGTAGCATCCCATGAAACGCATGGGCAGCATCCCGATCTTCATCCATGACCCTTGGATCTATATCATACGATTATACATAATAAATATACATTCATAAAGTATTCTTAACTTACAATAATTGTGATGCTGGTAGGCATGTTGTAAAACTGGAAGGCAGGAACTCTCTCTCTGATACCAACTCTGTAACGCCCCACCTTACGTAGGCCGTTACCATACATACTTACTTACTTAATAACATAACCTGTAGAAAAAGGGACTAAAATTGTTTTTTATAAACTTCTTGAAAACAGCTTGAAACTGAAAACTATTTCATCACTTACTTATATACATATGTGTATACACATATATTCACTTGCTTCAGTACTGAAACATTAAAACTTATTACAACATATTTCAGAGTATACATATAATATAACAATACGCGTAGCGGTTCCCATTCCACGGTTTCACAACCTTGCCTTGTCATGCTCCACAATCTTGTATCATATATTGCCGATAGGTTGCTTACTTACAGCATAAACGTAAGTTATGAGCTTTCACTCAGCAAGTATAACTATTGATCCGCAAAACATTTCATAAAACGTAATGCATGAATTTCTTATGCTTTCATTATGCTGTCTTATCTTAACATAATTTTAGGGCCCTTACATAACATAAGTGTACGTACCGTGACGTGCACCCATGGAGTGGTTGGGGCGGACAGCCCTGTCCAACTCAAACCATGGACCAAACCTGTCCTAGTGCAGGTCGGTACAACACGAGAAAACTTGCTTGTCATCATACTTGAAAACTTGTTCTTACTTTAAAACATATTTCATACTTGAAAACATCTTATACTTATAAACAGTTTCTTACTTGAAACTGGGTTCTTATTCTTACCCTGTGATTTATCATTAGTGAGCATATATCATGATGCCACAATAATAAAGCATAAATCATATGCATTTCAACATGTATGCATGAGCTTGAAAACATACAAGTAGTCAAAATGATTCTTTTATCTATGCTGTAGGCGGAGTTGTACTTACCGTTTATGCTAATTCTTGAATTCGATGTTCCGCCCAAACCTAATAACAGGTTACCTTCCTGTTACCAGAGAAAATCATAATATAAGAATCGTCCCTTAGTACTAAGAATTATAACATTTAATTGTTGGTATCCAACCAACACTTATGTGTAATCCTAATTACAAACTTATATCATCAAAATAGTATTCCCACTTTGTAACCTTGAATCCAAGATTCAACATATAATCTCTATTTCTAAATAACTTAATTCAATAAATTTCGTTGTTAGTGCATATGTAAAAATAGTTTGTTTATGCACTATTCTATAAATTCGGTGTAGGAATTATCCAAACCCTACACAATCTTGGGAAACCAATTTCTCTTTAAAATCTGTTTCGAATTTGGAAAATTTTTCTTCAAGAAAGTTGTAGACCTCAAAGAATCCTACAACTTTTATGTTTAACTCAAAACTTAGTTCTGTAATAACCCGAAATTCTGATGAACTTGTGATTTCCTTAGATATAAGAAAAATCTAAGTCTGAATCTTATATGTCAATATGAAACTCATGATCTGAGTTGAATATCAGTATATGTTTGAGTTCTCGTTTAATTTATTATGAGACTCAATAGTAGTTTGCTTAGTTAAGCATGAGGCCTTTTGAGAAAAGGGCAGAATAGGAATTTATGATTTTATGCCGGTCAATGTTTGACTAGGTTGACCTAAGGTTTGACTGAGATGGTATTACAATGTAATTAATAGTAAGAAAATTATACTGCGATAAACCGTCATTACGGACAAATAAGCAAGAATAAGGTTCAAGACCACCCTAGGAAAAAATCAAGCACATTATTTAGGACAATAAGGACTAAGTAGCTTCAAGTCCTAAGAAAATCCTATACATAGTCCAGTTAAGTGCAGATAAATTCTGGATAGTGGTCTAGTACAATTATGTTGTTATTAGTTGAAAACAGTATTTGAAATGGACTGCATTTAGGAGGAAAGCCAAATGGGGCCTTATGGGATGACACCTCAACCTTAAATGGATGACTAAGCAAGAATTGGAAGCCAAGTGGCTCTACCATAGCCGGCCACCTTTAGGGGCCAAAGTGCAAATATTTTATCCTTCAGGGACTAAAGTGTAAATATTTTATCCTTGAGGGACTAAAGTGTAATTTTAAGAAAAGTAAGTAATGATGAATAAGTATGTAAATTATGGAATTTATGGATTTTCCTAACTAAGCCTCCAAATCCAACTAGGCCAATGATCGGTTACAAGCTCGGTTACCTTGGCAACCAAGGAAAATAAGTTAGGGTTTGGTGAACCAAGTTGGCTTAACCATGTTCTTCCACATGGACTTATTATGGCCGGCCACCTCATGTGATCAATGAGCAATGAGCAAATATTTTGCTCTTAAGGATTCATATGCAAGTGTGGAAATAAGAATTTCACTAAAAATTGGAGGAATTGACATGTCATGCTTATAGACTTAGTGACTAAGCACACTAGCCTTGCTTGCTTGGCTAAGTGTGATCTTCCACATGGCACTATGGTCGGCCACCTTAGTAGTTCTATGAGCAAATATTTTGCTCTTATGGACCAATATGTAATTGTGAAAATTAGAGTTTCACTAGAACTTGACATATCATGCTTCTAGGTTGGTGACTAAGCATACTAGCTTTGCTTGCTTGGCTAAGCTATAAGCTTGAGCAAGCATGACCCTCCACATAGCACTCCATGGCCGGCCACCTCAAGGTTCAATAAGCAAATATTTTTCTCTTAAGAATCAATACGTAATTTAAGAAATAAAAACCTCCCAAAATTTTGAGGAATGGACATGTCATGCTCTAGCTAAGGTGAGTAAGCTCCCTAGCCTTGCTTACTTGGCTAGCTAGAGCAACCAAATTCTCCACCTATGGCCGGCCAATACAAGAAAGAGACATGTGTATATGTAGCCTTGATGAGTAAGCTCCTTAGCCTTGCTTACTTGGCTAGCTAGAGCAACCAAAATTCTCCACCTATGGCCGGCCAATACAAGAAAGAGACATGTGTGTATGTAGCCTTGATGAGCAAGCTCCCTAGCCTTGCTTACTTGGCTAGCTAGAACAACCAAAATCCTCCACATGGTACCACATATGGCCGGCCATCACAAGGGAGAAACACCTCAAGCTCCTAGCCTTGATGAGCCAACCATCTAGCTTTGCTCACTTGGCCATCTAGAGCATCCATGACCGGCCACCACATAGGAGCTAGAAGCAAAAATGTTGTTCTTGAAAACCAATAAGCAATTTTAGAAGTAAAACTTTCACCTATAAATAGGTGGGGTTAGTCCACCATGTGGACAATTCAGTGAAACCAAAATTATGCAGCTCATTCTCTAGTCCCTTCTCCCCTAGGAGCCGAGCAAAGAAAGAAAGAAAGAAAAGAAAGAGAGAGAGAGAGAGAGAGAGAGAGAGAGAGAGAGAGAGAGAGAGAGAGAGAGAGATCGGATTTGTTGAGAGAGCATAAGAAGAAAATTTCTCAACCGAAGTATAGATCCACTCTCTTGGATCCTTAAGTAATTATCTCCATTCTCTAGCTCTCCAATTAAGTTTTGATTCAAGGTTTAAGTGTATTTCCGTGTTGGAAAAGTAAGAGTTTGAGCTCACTTTTAAGTTTCATGCACTAGGGTTTTGTTAAGTGCTTGTATGTGCTTGATTAGGATTTGCTAATCTCTAATTAGGGTTTGGTGTAAATTTATGATAATTTGAGTTAGAGGTAAGTAGGCTGTGTGATTGCCTACTATATGTGTGCTATATGTTCTCTCATGCTACAAAGATGATGTTTTATGATTAAGTATGAAAAAGGTTATGTATGTTGCAATTAGGGTTCAAGAAAAACCCTAAAAACCCTAAATTGGTATAGATTACCATTTGGGTTTGTAAGAAGTTATATGGTTAAGAAATAATGTATGATTATGAAAACATTATGAAACACCCTGCATGCTTAACATAGGCTCACGGTTTTAACCGTTCGAGGTAGTGTGCGCGTAATTTTACGTAAGAACCATCCGAAACGAAAACTGCCAGTTTTGATTTAAAACTGGGCAGTGATCTGGAAATAGGATTTTGAGGCCCTTAGAGGCCGAATTTAAGAAAAGTTAAAACTACAAAGATGTAGAAAATTGAAAATCCTAGGGGAACTTGTGGACAGATTTTGAAAAATAAGCCCTAAATGCTTCCGTTTTTATGAAAACCCGAGCCTTGGTCTGCCCAAACCCTGTGCACGGCCAGCCGGTTTCAACCAGGGATATGAACAAGTTAAAGGCAGAATTAGGTTTTGAGTAAAACACGAAAGTTGTAGTATTATTCGATGTCTACAACTTTCATGAAAAGATTTTTCAAATTATGAACAAATTATTAAGATAAAATTAGATCTTAGAAACTGTGCAGGAAACATGAAATTCCTGCACAGGATTTTCAGAAAAACAGTGCAAAAGCAGGAAATTCCAACACATGCACTAATAACTGAAAATTAAGAAAATGTTTTCAAAGACTATTTTCAGAGCTTGACAAGTTAGGCCCAAGGTTACTATTAGTAATATAATAAGACACTATTCAAGTATGACTGGGCCTGGTACCCAGGGTTACCTGTAGTAACCTAACAAAATACTGTTTATGTCTGGTTAGGTCATGAGCCCTAGGGTTACGACAACTAACCAAACGAGTTATCATAAGAAGATGTGGGGGACATATAAGTAAGGTTATGTATGGATGTTTGTTAGGTTACCAACATTTTATGGTTATGATTTATAGAATCCTTACCCTATGTCCTTTGTAATAGAAGGAGGTAGCCTATTGTTGCAACCTGACTTGGAGCAACACAGCATAGGACATAGCATACGAGGTAAGTACAACTCCACCTACAGCATGGACAAAACGTTTTTGTTGCATGGCATGTTTTCAAGAAATCATGTATTGATTTACATGATTTACTTAGGTTATGATGTTTTATGTTATGATGTTATGATGATTCATGTTATGATATTATAATATTTTATGTTATGATATTACGATGATTTATGTTATGATGTTATTATGTTATGATGTTTTATGTTATGACATTTTATGTTATGGTGTATTATGTTTTGTTATCGTGACATCACGAAGCATGTTCACGAATATCAAATCACGGGATAAAAATAAGATAAGACAAGCTAATGTTATTGTGTTGTACCGACTTGCCACGAGGGCTGGTTTAAACGGTTTAGTCTATGGTTTGAGTTGGATTGGACTGGCCGCCTCCAACAACTCTATGGCTATGTACCACGGTACGTGCACGCATGACATGTAAGGGAACAGAACCAAGTTAATATATGAAAAGCATAATTGATTCATAAGAAAGCATAATTGGTTCATGCATTCTTGCACTAAAATGTTTTGTGGATTGAATATTATACTTACTGGGCATAAGCTCATTACTTACGTTCATACTGTAGGTAAGTAACCTACCGGCAATACCTGATGCAAGACTGTGGAGGGCTGGCACTGAAACTGTGAAATGTGGGATGGACATCGCCACAGATTTTAGAAATATGTTTTGTAAAATATGTTTGTAATGTAAAAATGTGTTTATGTTACGTTATAATGAAGTAATGGTATGGGTAAAGAAAAGTTTTCAAGTATGATGGCAACAAGTTGCCTCGTGTCGTACCGACCTGCACTAGGTCGGGTTTGGTCTACGGTTTGAATACGATAGCTTTCAAATTAGGTGTGAAATGAAAGCTCGGTACTCGAGTGAGTACCTACAAATTAAATAAGTATGAGTATGAGTATAAGTATGAAATTAAGTCAAGTTTAAGTATAAGTTTAAAAGAGAAAGAAAAAAAATTTACTCTCAAATTTTCAGTAAGTTTAAGTATTTGAATTAAGAATTAAGTTAAGTAAGTACGAAGTCACGACCCTGCGTAGGTCAGTGCGTGTCAAGTTCTACCTTTATCCTATCCATATTCCTTGTTGAAACTGCCTGACCATAAACACTTGCCTGTTTTGACTAGGCTCGGGTTTTGATAAAAACAAAGGGCTTTAGAGCCTTATTTTTAAAAACTGTCCATGATACCCCCTATAATTTTCCATGTTCTACAACTTTGTAGTTTTGACTTTTCTTAAATTCGGCCTTTAAGGGCCTCAAAATCTTGTTTTCAAATCACTGCCTAGTTTTAGTCCGAAACTGGCAGTTTTTGTTTCGGTTGATTCTTACGTCGTAAAATTACTCGCACACTACCTCAAACGGTTAAAACCGTGAGCTTACGTCAAGCATGCAGGGTGTTAACTAATGTTTCCATAATCAATCATTCATTTTTCGTTCATAAAATCTTGGTGCCAACCCAAATGGTGAAATAAACCAAATTAGGGTTTTTAGGGTTTTTCTAAAACCCTAAATACACATATTACACCATTTTGCATACTTAATCATAAAACATCTTCTTTAAGCATGTGCAGCGCATAAAGCAAACATACAGTAAGCATTTACACAATCACACACTTACAAGAACAATTTAACATGAACATACGTCAAATCTTAGTTAGAGACCACTAAAACCCTAACCAAGCATATTCAAGCACTTACTAAACCTTAATACATACAACCATAAGGTAAGCTTATGCTCTTACATTTTCTAACATAAAATACACTTAAATCTTAACCAAAACTTAATCAAAGAAATAGAGAGTAAGAGGTTTACCTCAAGATCCAAGAAAATGGATCTAGACTATGGTTGAGAATTTTCCTCTACACTCCCTCACACAATCCGGCCTCTCTCTCTTTCTCTTTCTTTCTCTCACTTTTTCTTTTCTTTGGCTCGGTTCTTAAGGGCAGAAAACTAGAGAATGAACTGCCAAGTTTTTGGGTTTCACTAAAACATTCACCAAGTGCTTTAACCTCACCTATTTATAGGTGAAAATCACTTCATTTTCTTAAAATTGCATGAGAACCTTGAAGAGCAAAATTTTTGCTCATAGGCCCCTTGAGGTGGCCGGCCCTCTAGGTCCATGTGGAGTTGAAAATGAGCCATAGTTTTGGGGTGGAACCAAATAAAATGCTCAAACCCCCCCCCCCAATTCATCACCTATTTACAGGTGAAAAATACATAATTTTCACAATTATTTTTATTTCAAAAATTCCCCTTGAATTTACATATTTGCCCTTAAAAACAAATGTTTTCCTCCCATATCCTAGGATGGCCGGCCATATGGCTGAAAATTGGGTCTAAATTACTTTATAATTATCCATTTCCCCTATTTTTCAAAAATCCCAAAATTATGGATTTATCTTTTCTTACATGGCCTCCAAGTAATGCCTTGCTTACCTTACCAAGCTTACCTCACTAAGCTTACCTCACTTTTCTTAAAATTACACTTTGACCCCTAAGGATAAAATATTTGCACTTTAGTCCCTGTGAGGTGGCCGGCTAAGGTAGAGCCACTTGGCTTCCAATTCATGCATAATTATCCATTTGATTCCAAAAATCACTTAATATAATTATGCAGTCCATTTCCTTACTAACTCAGATAATATTAATACTGTTTTTTACTAAAAACAGTATTGTCATACTAGACTACAGTCCAGAATTTATCTGCACTTAACTAGGCTGCGTATGGATTTTTCTTAAGACTTGAAACTACTAAGTCCTCATTGCTCCAAATATTATTCATGATTATTCTAGAGCAATCTCATACCTTATTCTTACTTCTTCATCCGTAATGACGGTCAAACACAGTATAATTCCTATACTGCTTAATACACTGTAGTACCGTCTTAATCATATCTTAAATCATCCTGGTCAAACTTTGACCGGAATAAAATCATAAATCCTTATTCTACCTCTTTCATCAAAAGGCCTCATGCATAACATAATAACTTATTATTGAGTCTCGTAGCTAATTAAACGAGAACTCAAATATATACTAATATTTAACTCAGATCATGAGCTTCATATTGACATACATGATTCAGTCTTAGGTTTTCCTTGTCTCTAAGGAAATCATGAGTTCATCAAAATTTCGGGTTATTACAATTATGCTTTCTTAGGTTAGCATATATTTGGGCCCCGTACTTAACATAAGTGTACGTACCGTGGCGCGCAGCCATGGAGTGGTTGGGGTGGCCAATCTATTTCCAACTCAAACCATGGACTAAACTCGACCTACGAGTGGGTCGGTATGATACGAGGCAACTTGCTTGCCATCATACTTGAACTTATCTTAACAACTTGTTCTTATCTTATAACATATTTCATAAACCATTTCATAATTGAAACTTGGTCTTACTCTTACCATATAAATTAGTGAACATGCTTCATGATGTCACATCATAAATCATAAATCATATACATCACATAACTGCATAAACAAAACATGCAAGTAGTAAAACAAGAGCCTATACTGTAGGCGCAGTTGTACTTACTTGTTATGCTACGTCCTAAGTTGTGTTGCTTCAAATCAGGTCACAACAACAGGTTACTTCCTGCTTTTCAAAAGGACGTATAGTAAGGATCGTCCTAACTTATCATAGATCATTATCATAAAATGTTGGTATCCTAACCAACATTCATGAGTAACCCTAGTAATATGTCCCCTCACACACACACACTTATAATAACTTACTTGGTTACTAAATGTAATCCTAGGGCTTATGTCCTAACAGTATCTTATTAGGTTACCTCGGGTAACCCTTGGTGTAAGCCCAAGTTATCTTGAATAAAATCCTATTGGGTTACTAAGGCCCAACCCAATAACTTGGTAACCTATCGGTTTACTAATGGTTATTGTCTTATTACTATGTCTTAGAATAATTTTGGCCCAAATAATATTAGTAATTAATTCAATGACCATTTTTTCTTACTAATCGTGGTTTAATTAACCATTTTATAAACTATTTTTGTAAAACTGTCTAAGTCTGGAGAAGTTTACTGAAAACAGTCCCATTAATCCAATTATTACTGTATGTACAGGAATTGTCTGTTCCTGTACTGTTTTTACAATTCCTGTGCAGGAATTTCCTGTTTTCTGTACAGTTTTCAGAATCCAGTTATATCTTAGAATCCGTTTTGAATTTGGAAAACTTTTCTTCACAAACGTTTTAGATCTTGAAAAATCCTACAACTTTCATTCTTTACTCAGAACCCAGTTCTATTTCTAACCTTCTCTTTTTCCTTGTTGAACCTGCCTGGCCGTGCACAGGGTCTGGGCATGACCAGGTTCGGATTTTAGTGAAAACAGAGGCCATTGGAGCCTTATTTTTAAAAACTGTCCATGATGTCCCCTAGAAGTTTCCATTTTCTACAACTTTTCAGTTTTAACTTTTCTCAAATTCGGCCTCTAAAGGCCTCAAAATCTGGTTTCTAGATTACTACCTAGTCTTGATCCGAGACTGGCAGTTTTTGTTTTAATAGTTTCTTACATAAAATTACGCGCACACTACCTCGAACGGTTAAAACCATGAGCCTAAATCCAGCATGCAGCGCATTATGTACTATTTTCATTGCCATACTTTCATTCTCATTCATAAAATCATTCATACAAACCCATATGGTAAATTATTACCAATTAGGGTTTTTAGGGTTTTTCATAACCCTTCTAGCATCATTCATGAATTACAACATGATCAATCACACTCTACATCTTCTTGAGTGTGTGGGGACATATTACAAACATTTGCTAGGTATTCATACCTACCATACATACTCTAGCAATTGAAATCATAATCATACACAAAATCATAAATCAAGACCATTAACCCTAATCAAGCACAAATATAAACTACTCTAAGCTATTACATGAAAAATAGAATGAGCTTATGCTCTTACATACCCATATAAAATACATATAAAGCTTGAACCAAAAATTTAATTGGATAGCTTAAAGGTTTTAGAAGGATACCTTTAAGCTTTGGAGATTGGTTCTAGGCTTTGAATCAAACTTTTCTTCCTACTTGGTTCCTCCACAAAAATCCGACCACCCTTCTCCTTCTTCTCTCTTCTCTTTTTTTTTTTTTTTCTTTTTTTTTTCCCCTTCTTTCTTTCTTTCTTTGGGGTTTCTGATGCCAAGGGGAAGAGAGGTTGAGGAGAAATTTTGCAAGAGTTTTGGTATGGTCACACAAAAATGCTCCAAAACTACCCCCCCATCACCTATTTATAGGTGATAATTAATTTCTTTTTGGATTTATTTTTATTTTCAAAATTGCATAATAGCCCTTAAGAGTAAAATATTTGCCCAATAGTCCATGAGGTGGCCGGCCATTAGGAGCCTTGGGGCCCAAGTTTCCTAATTCTTTCCCTAATTTTCTAAAAATCCAATAATCATGTATTTATCCATTGATGAGGTGTCCCCCCCTTTTGGGCCTTGTTTGGCTTTCCTCCTTAAATGCAATCTATTTTTATACTAACACAGATATTACAAATGCTGTTTTTACTAATAACAGTACTGTTTTATTGAACTGCAGTCCAGAATTTATCTGCGTTTTATTGGACTGTATAAAAACTTTTCTTATGACTTAAAGCTACTTAGCCCTTATTGTTCTAAATAATGTGCTTGATTTTCCTATAGTGGTCTTGAACCTTATTCTTACTATTTTATCTGTGATGATGGTTTTTCACAGTATAATTCCTATACTGCTTGCTATAATGCAGTACCGTCATATTCATACTTTTGACTTTTCTTAGTCAAACTTTGACTAACATAAAATCATAAATTTTATTCTATCTTTTTACTTAAAAGGTTTTATGCTTGACTAAACAATCTATTATTGAGTCTTATAAAGCTATAAGGACTCACACAAAATCTGATAAAATCAGATCAGGCATTTCATAAGTACTTACATAGTACATCTTAAATTCCTTAAAAAGGAAATCGTAATTTCATAAAACGTTGGTTCTTACAAAAACCCTATTGAGTTACTAAAGTCCAGTTACTTCTTAAGTAATACCCTATTAGGTTACCATTGGAAACCATGAGTTTTAGGCCCAACCCAAAAGCTTGGGTATCTCATGTGGTTAGTATAAGTGACCTAAATTATTTGGCCTATTAAAAGTTGGTAACCTTCTTGGTTACTATTTGTCCCATAGTTGTTTACCATAGGACTTGGCTTATTTCATTAAATAATTCCTTGTGTGATAAAATTTTAATCCCCTTTTTATAAACTGTTTTAAACAGCCTCATAAACTTTGGTTATCAGTGCATGTGCAGGAACTCCCTGTTTACGCACTGTTTTTAGAAATCCTGTGTAGGAATTTCCTGTTTCCTGTACAGTTTTGGAAAATCAGCTTTTACTTTAAAATCTGTTTAGAATTAGAAAAAGTTTTCTTCATGAAAGTTGTAGATCTCAAAGAGTCCTATAACTTTCGTTTTTAACTCAAAACCTAATTCTACTTTTATCCTATATTTTTTTCCTGTTTAACCTGCCTGGCTGTGCATACTGGGTGTGGCAGACTAGGCTCGGATTTTTGTAAAAACAGAGGCCTTGGGAGCCTTATTTTTAAAAATGTACATGTCGCTCACTAGGATTTTCCATTTTCTACAACTTTGCAGTTTTAACTTTCCTCAAATTCGGCCTCTAAAGGCCTCAAAATCCTGTTTCCAGATTACTGCCCAGTCTTGACCCGACACTGGCAGTTTTTGTTTAAGTTAGTTCTTACGTAAAATTACGCACACACTACCTCGAACGGTTAAAACCGTGAGCCTACATCAAGCATGCAGCGTCTTATGTAATGTTTTTACTATCATGCAGTCATTTCTCATTCATACATTACTTCATGCAAACCTAAATGGTGATCTTCACCAAACTAGGGTTTTTAGGGTTTTTCTTGAACCCTACATGTAACATACATTCTCATTCTTATTTCCATTCATCCAACATCATTCTTAAGTATATGGGGACATATAGCAAACACCTACTATGCATACACACATACCACATATTCTCTAAAGCATAACATCACATACATGCATAAACTTAGCAATCACACTCACCTAAATCTAGATCTAACATATACTAACCATACAAAAACCATAACACGAAAAATAGGAAGATTGAGCTTATGCTCTTACAAACCATAACTTGAAATACACATAAATCCCATAAACCAAACTTAATGAAAATCTTAGTTAGAGGTTCAAGAATAATACCTCTAAGCTTTGAAGAGTGGTTCTAAACCTTGCATGAGCAAAATTGCTCAACCACCCTCCATACCACAACCGGCCATGCTCTCTCCCTTTTTATTCTATTTTTTTTTTCCTTCTCTCTATGGGATTCGGCTCCTAGGGGAAGAACTAGAGAGAATGGGTTGGAATTTGGGTAGAGTTTTGGGGTGGACTAGAATGATCCAAAACCCCCCATCACCTATTTATAGGTGAAAAATAATTTCTTTTTAGAATTATTTTCATTCTTAAAATTGCATATTGGGGTTTAAAAACAAAATATTTGCTCAATACCCCCTATAAGGTGGCCGGCCATTATGGGTTCCTTGGAGGCCAAGTTACTTGCTCACCAAGGCAAGTGCTTGCTTACCTCACCAAGCTTACCTCACCAAGCTTACCTCATCTTGCTTACCTCATCAAGCTTACCTCATCAAGGTAATTGCTTGCTCTCCAAGCACCCCTTGACCCAATGAAAACCGGCCATGTGTTGGCTTGAATCAACCAAAAATATCTCATACTTATCTCTAACTTAATTGCTTGTTCAAATGTAACCAAGCTAGCTAAATTTTGTAACCAACCATTGGTCTACCATTGGCCTAGTTAGAGACTTGGTTAAGAATATCCATAAATTCCATAAATCAAAATTTCATACTTATCCATAATCACTTACTTTTCTTAAAATTGTACTTTGGCCCCTCAAGACAAAATATTTACACTTTAGTCCCTAAAGGTGGCCGGCTAGGGTAGAGCCACTTGGTTTCCAATTCATGCATAATTATCCACTTGATTCCAAAAATCCATTAATATAAATATGCAGTCCATTTCCTTAATAACTCAGATAATATTAATACTGTTTTTCACTAAAAACAGTACTGTCATACTAGACTATAGTACAGAATTCATCTGTACTTAACTAGGCTGCGTATGGATTTTTCTTAAGACTTGAAACTACTAAGTCTTCATTGCTCCAAATATTATTCCTGATTACTCTAGAGCAATCCCATACCTTATTATTACTTCTTCATCCGTAATGACGGTCAAACACATTATAATTCCTATACTGCTTAATACACTGCAGTACCGTCTTAATCATATCTTAAATCATCCTAGTCAAACTTTGACCGGAATAAAATCATAAATCCTTATTCTACCTCTTTCATCAAAAGGCCTCATGCTTAACATAATAACTTATTATTGAGTCTCGTAGCTAATTAAACGAGAACTCAAACATATACTAATATTCAACTCAGATCATGAGCTTCATATTGACATACATGATTCAGTCTTAGATTTTCCTTGTCTCTAAGGAAATCATAAGTTCATCACAATTTTGGGTTATTACACTTTCACAAGTTCAAGCCATCTACGCTGCCTCATAACGAGCTTCTTTTGGGTAAAGATGTATTTGAGACTTTGATTATCGGTATAAATCTCACATCTATTCCCATACAAGTAGTGTCTCCAGATCTTTAAGGTGAAAACCACCGCCGCGAGCTCCAAATCATGGGTCGGATAGTTCCGTTCATGATCCTTCAGTTGACGTGAGGCATAGGCAACCACTTTTCCATCTTGCATTAAGACAGCCCCTAGTCCGGTTTTAGAAGCGTCGCTATAGATGATGAAATTTCCTACGTCAACATCAGGAATTATTAATACCGGTGCACTAGTAAGCTTCCTCTTAAGTTCTTGGAAGTTTTCTTCACATTTCTGTGTCCACTCAAATTTTCTCCCCTTTTTAGTAAGGGCTGTAAGTGGTGCCGCAATCTTGGAGAATCCTTCTACGAAACGTCGGTAGTATCCGGCTAAACCAAGAAAGCTTCGTATCTTCGTAACGTTTTTGGGTACTGGCCATGTACTGATCGCCTCTACTTTAGCAGGATCCACGGAAATTCCTTCCTTTGAAACCACATGACCCAAGAAGTGCACTTTTTCCAACCAAAATTCACATTTTGTGAACTTGGCATATAGCTGATTCCGCCTTAACGTCTCCAAAACCATCCTGAGGTACTGCTCATGTTCCTTTATGGACTTTGAGTAAATCAAAATATTGTCGATGAAAACGATAACAAACTTGTCTAGGAACTCCTTAAACACTCGGTTCATAAGATCCATAAAAGCAGCTGGTGCATTGGTCAATCCAAATGGCATGACAAGAAACTCATAATGCCCATAGCGTGTTCGAAAAGCCGTTTTAGAAATATCCACCTCCTTGATTCTGAGTTGATGGTATCCCGATCGCAAGTCAATCTTCGAGAATACTATTGCTCCCATGAGTTGATCAAAAAGATCATCAATTCTAGGGAGAGGGTACTTATTCTTAATCGTAATCTTATTAAACTCACGATAGTCGATGCACATCCGCAATGATCCATCTTTCTTTTTGACAAATAATATAGGGGCTCCCCATGGGGAATGGCTTTGTCGAATGAATCCCTTGTCCAACAGTTCTTGCAACTAGACTTGGAGTTCCCTAAGCTCGGCTGGGGGCCATACGATATGGTGCTTTTGATATTGGTGCAGCTCCAGGCAATAACTCTATTTCGAAAGAAATTTCCCATTCAGGGGGAAGTCCTGGTAAGTCTTTTGGAAAAACATCCACAAATTCCTTGATAACGGGAACATCTTCTGGCTTTAACTCCATTTCTTGCTCTTTGTCCACCATGTTAGCTAAGTATCCTTGGCATCCATTAGCCAACATTTTCCAAGCCTTCATTGCTGATACTAACCGGGTTGATGAGCTCTTAGGCTGGCCATGGAAAATAATTTCCTCTTCATTGGAAGGACTAAACATAACACAACGCTTTCAACAATCAATCTTAGCACTGTACTTACCTAGGAAGTCCATTCCTAGGATAACATCATAATCATGAAGCTTAATCGCAATCAGGTCTACTTATAATTCTCTACTACAAATGACTACGGGAACATTTCGCATCCAGAAATCGGACAACAAAATTTCCCCGGACGGAAGGGAGGTTCTGAAAGGTTGTTCTAGGTTCTCTACACCTCTTTCTAATTTCTGGGCAAACTCCATTGGTACAAATGAATGGATGGCACCAGAATCAAATAGGACAATTGCATCATAAGCGGCTATAGAAATCTGACCTGTTACCACGTGAGAGGTTCCAGCTTCAGCATCCCCCTTTGTGTAAGCATAAATCCTGGCTTGGGGTTCAGGAGCCTCTAATCTTCCTTGTGCAATCGAAATGCCTTCAATCTTTGCTTGCACCGCATGCAGTTGTCGGCTTGCATTTCTATTCGGGTATGGAAGGTTCTGGTTCTGGTTGTTGGAGGTGCAATTTTTCGCATAATGACCTTCCTTGCCATAAAGGTAGCAAGCGTTCATCCCCGATCTACATACTCCCAGGTGCTTCTTTCCGCATTGTGCGCACACTGGATAGTCATTGTTATTACCCTCATTCCCACGGTTACTCCTCTTTTGAGGGTAGTTTCTTGGTTGCCCTTGGCCAGCAGCATTCCCTTTCCTTTTGTTCTTCCCAAACTGTCTGGAATTCTGGCCAGAATTGTGACGCCCCGACTTCCCAAGCCGGGTCGACACCACACATACTTGTACTTATCTTACTTGGAAAGTCTGAGAATAAATTTTTTTTTTAAACATATATACATAGATTATCTTGTAGAGAAAAACTTGTCTCGCATATATACTATACTGAAGATACATTCTCAAGTCTTCAAACTTTATATACACTGCATAACATAATTTACTTTTGAGATATATACATATTAACTCAAAAGTGATTGCGGAAAATTTTGCGTAGTGGTATCCCACACCGCCCTTCACCCGCCGCATCGTCTGCATGGCCCACCACTTAAGCTGCAGGCTTCTTACCTACAGTATGAAATATACAAATGAGCTTTCGCCCAGCAAGTACAAACATTTCTGACAAAACATTTCAAACATGCCAATCATCATGTAATTTATGCATGATCCATTTATGATCGATTTGTATGTCTTATGCTTCATTATGGACTTAATCTTGAACTTATTATCTTATCTTAACATGTGGGCCCTTAGTGTACGTACCAAAAGCGCTCAGCCTCCAGACAAAATTAGGGTTTGCAAGGCCCTAACAGTTCTGGGAATCATAAACTTGACCCTCACGCATCAACGAGAGGTTAATAATCATAACTTGTCTTGAACATGTATCCTCCTCGATCACGGGAGGGTGGTACGACACCTTGCTTGACTTGGTTTAGTCTTAGTCTTGTATATTCCAAAACTAAGAATCTTTAGTTATGATCTTATTAGTCATGGTGCACATGTGACACAGACATGGCATAACCATAAATCATGGTATAACTTGGCTTATCATAGCTTATCATGGCATGACTTAACATAACTTAGCACATCATAGTATGGCATCACATATCATAGCATAACATAGCGTGTATACTTGAAAATAGTATTTACTATTTTTCATACTGTAGGTGAGGTATGTACTTGCCTGTTATGCTATATCTTGGGTTTTGTTGCTCCGACTCAGGTTGCAACTGCAGGTTACTTCCTGCTATTAAAAAGTACATAGGATAAGGATCTATAAAATGTTGGTGACCTATCCAACATTCATACACAATCTTAGTTATATGTCCCCCAATTACACATGATAACTTATTTGGTTACATAGGGTAACCCTTGAGGTGATCAAACTTAGTCAACCAAAGTCAACATTTTATGGGTCAAATTTGGGCTTTTGGGCCAAGCCTAGTAACTCGGGTATCCTTCCCGGTTACTATCCGTCATTGTCTTGTTACTACACTTTGGCTTTTAAAATCCAATTTGGAAAATTTGGCCAAAAATCTTTTGTTTAACTTAAAAATTTGTGGTTTTCAAAGTGGGAATATAAAAATTATTAAGGGCTGAAAACTGCCATTGGAACAGTTTTCATAGTCAAAACATTGGTGTTGGTGCAAAAATACAGTTTTCCTGTATTGTTTTAGAAAATCCTGTGCAGGAATTTCCTGTTTCCTGAACAGTTCTTAGAAATCCATTTTTATTTAAAAATCTGGTTTGAATTAGAAAAATTTGTCTTCACAAAAGTTTTAGCTTTCGAAAAACCCTACAACTTTTATGTTTTTCAGAAAACCCAGTTCGGAATTTAACGTGTTCTTATTCCTTGTTGAACTCACCTGGCCGTGCATAAGTCCTGGGCACAGTCAGGCTCGGGTTTTTATAAAAACGAAGGCCTTTGGGGCCTTATTTTTGAAAACTGTTCATGAAGCCCCTAGTAAAAACCCTTCTCTACAACTTTCGTGTTTTAAGTTTTTCCAAATTCGGCCTCTAAAGGCCTCAAAATCTGCTTTTCCAGAAACTTGTCATTTTCTGCCCGAAATGGCAGTTTTTTGGTTTCAAATTCGTTTTACGCCCTAATACGTGCACACTACCTCAACCGCCCACTGCGGGAGCCTAATTTCAGTCATGCAGCGGTTTCTAACGTTCCATACCATCATCACATAAACATACATCAACAATCGTCACATCAAACACTTAGCATGCATAATCAAGCACAAACTTAAACATACTTGGGGACATATAACCTTAGCATGCATCAAACATATAAACCTTAATTTCATGCAACCAAAGCATAAAATCATGCATGACTTAGTAAATAAAACCACCTAAACCATAAATTCAAGCACCAACCTAAAAATTCTAAACTAGGGCATAAAAATTAAATTGAGCTTATGCTCTTACATCCAATGCGTGAAATACACTTAAATTTCCCAAATTGAAGCTCAATTTAAAAGCTTAGGGTTTGAGGGTTTACCTCTAGGGTTTGGAATTTGGTTCTCAAGCTTGGATCCCAAAATTTTTCCCTTTTCCTTGGCTGCCACCACAACCGGTTTTCCCTCCAATGGGTTTCAAAAAATTCAGCCACCCTTTACTTGTTTTCAACACAAATCCGGTCACCCTTGGACCTTCCTTTCCTTACTTTTTCTTTCCTTTTTCTCCTCCCTCCACAACCGGCCTTCTAGCCCTAATGGGGTACTAAAAAAAATCAACCTTTGGCTTGGTGTCCTAACAAAAATCCGACCACCCTACTAGCTTGCTCTAGGGTTTCTATTTTTTTTTCTTGGCTTTCTTTCTTGGGTTCGGTTTTTGAGAGGGAGAGTGTGAGAGGAAAATTTGCAAGAGTTTGGCTTGTTTTCTCAATTTTTTGACTAAAAATCCGCCCCCCCTGGGTATTTATAGGTGAATATTAATTTAATTTTGGATTTATTTTTAATCCAAAATTTGCTTAAAAACCCTTGAAGCAAAAATAATTGCACAAAATTTTGCTAAAATGTCCTCCAAGTGGCCGGCCATTTTGGGTGCAAGGTGGCAAAAATTTTGATTTCTTTCCACCATTTTTCTTTTAATCCAAAAATGATGTCATAATTCCAAACTTGGGTGATGTCATCATAAGTCCTCGTTTGGCTTGTTCCTTAATATGCAGTCCACTTTTAAGCTAACACAGATATTTCCAGTACTGTGTTTACTAATACACAGTACAATTTAGTACTGTTATATTGAACTGCAGCTCAAAATTTATCTGCGTATAGTTGAACTGTATAAAAATTTTTCTTTTTATTTAAAGCTATTGGGCCCTTAATACCCTATTTTAGGTGCTTGATTTTACTATAGTGGTTTTAAATCTTAATTATACTATCTTGTCCGTAAAGACGGTTTTCGCAGTATAATTCTCATACTGCTTATCGTATCACAGTACCATCTTATATTTGACTTCTTTGGTCAACCTTGACTTTTTCGGTCAAACTTTGACCAACATGAATTCATGAAATTTCGTCATGCCTTTTTCCTTAAAAGGCCTATTATGGAGTCTCGTAGCTAATTTATCGAGAACTCAACCCTAAACTGATAAAATTATGAATTTTGTATTGATATTGATAATTCTCATAAAATATCACATAAACACATAATACGAGCTTAGATTTCTTATATACAAGAAAATTATGAGTCCGAAAAATTTTGGTTATTACAAGAATTACTGGTCTGGCCCTTCGAGTATGATTCCTGGTTTTATCTGGGCTGTGACTGTTTCACTACCACTCTTTCTTCTTTCTTAGCTTTAAATATCTGAGCCCTCGCCTCCTTGTCCTGGTTAATCCAGTACTCCGCTCTCATAGCCCGACTTATACAATCAGCTACAAGGGTTGGAAGGCTGCTTCCGGCACTAACTTGCTTAGCAATATCCGTCCAAAATATCTTCATCATTCTCTTTACTTTCTCCGTTTAATTCGGCACAGGTTCCGGACATAAGCGGGCTAGCTGTTCAAACTTCTTGACAGCATCTAGTACCAACATCGACCCCTGCTTTGGACTATTAAACTCATCTTGTTGAGCTACAAGAATTTCCCTGTTGTAGTACATCGTTCTAAACTCAGCTACAAAATCTTGCCAACTCATACTCGTAACATCTCTGCGTATTTGGACTGTCATCTACCAATGTCGTGCATCCTTCTTAAGTGCAAAGGAAGCGTAAAGAACCTTCTCCTGCTCAGTAAGTCCCATAAAATCCAAGATCACTTGGATGTCAATTAACTAATTATCAGCTTCAATCGGGTCCGTGGGTCCCTCAAACTCAGGCGCCTTCATTCGCCTAAACCGTTCGTACAATAGATCCTCCCTAACTAAGGGTGGATTTGCTTGTATCCCAGTGGGTGCTAGCGGAACTCCTTGATGAACCTCCGGTACCTGAGGCACTACTGGGGGTACAGGGTTATCTTGAGGTGGAACTTCATTAGCGCGGGTTATCTAGTTCAAATGAGCCATCTGTTCACGGAGCTGATTTGTTTCCTGCTGCTGTTCTCGCAATTGCCGTTGCAAATTAGCTACTATATTTACAAGATCCGGCTCTTGCGGAATTGGGTTGCTCGTGTACGCGGACGTGACATCTTCTAATTTATATCTAGTCACAAGAAAGATATTATTATACTTCAGTCATCTCCTTGTTCTTTCATATCTTATCATATCATATCATACCATCATATCATAATATCATCATAATTTATCATATTGTAACATAGCATCATTGTATCATATCGTAAAACATCCTATTAGAGATCTATCGTGATCTCATCATATCGTATCATATGTTTATCATGAATCATTCATATATCAGCCTCTTCACCAACTTCTGCCTCCTGTGGAGGAATCTCCTGAGGTGGCATTGCCGGAATAGGATCCTCTGGCAATAATGGACCTCTATGAAAGGGTGGCTCCTCTATACCGACATCGTCGACTGGCACTTGCCCGTAGTCATCCACTAGGACATTTGCCTGAATCATATGGGCTATTAATTCGGCTTCCATAATATCATTAATCATGTTTTCCAATGTCATCCCCACCATTGGTGCCTGAATAAATTCCCTGACTTTGGGAGGTAATCCATCCCTAAGCAGTTGCAATGTGCGCAACTCTGGGCTACCTAAATCTGGAATGTGAGGCAACATGGCTTCCTGAAATCTTTTACAGTAATGGCCCATTGATTCGTTCAGATAAGCATGCCAATCAGCAACATAATTAAGATATCGCGCAAAATTCATGTCGTAGTAGATCTCTGGATCGCGGTAGGGCATGGCGGCATCCCCCTCTAGTAAAGGCCCATAACGTGCAATAATTAGATTACGAAAATCTTCCCACGATCCTCCTGGAATTGCAAGCTCTCCTATAGTCCTCCACCATAATCGAGCATCCAACGCTAGACATCGACTGGCTAACGGGACTTGGAGATGTGCCTCAATGTGGCATATTTGGAATATCAATTCCATATCATGGAGCCACGATGCCAATGATACGGTTCGTCGAGTCCCGTCAAAGAGTAGGGGTAGCATCCCATGAAACGCATAAGCAGCAACACGATCCTCATCCATTATTCTTGGATCTATATCATACAATTTTACATAATAAATATACATACAGAAATATTTTTAACTTACAATAACTGTGGTGCTGGCAGGCATACTGTGAAACTGGAAGGCAGAAACCCTTACTCTGATACCAACTCTGTAACGTCCCACCTTACGTAGGCCGTTGCCATACTTACTTACTTAATTAATAACATGACATGCGAAATTAGGGACTAAAAATTTTTTCTTTAAAATATCTTGAAACTGAAATCCATCTTAGTATATACTTACTTATATATATACATCTACTAACTTACTTACTTACTTCAGTACTGAAGCATTCAACTTAAATACAACATATTTAAGTAAATAACAATATAATATAACAAAACGCGTAGCAGCTCCCAGCCCATAATTTCACAGTTACGCACTACCATGCTCCACTGCCTTGTATCACATATTGCCCATAGATTGCTTACCTACAGCATAAACGTAAGTTATGAGCTTTCGCTCAGCAAGTACAACCATTAGTCCTCAAAACATATCATCATAACATAATGCATGAACCAATTATGCTTTCGTTATGCTTACTTAGTTTAGCACATTTTTGGGCCGCTTACTTATCATAAGTGTACGTACCGTGGCGCGCAGCCATAGAGTGGTTGGGGCGGTCAGCCCTGTCCAACTCAAACCATGGACCAAACCCGTCCTAGTGCAGGTCGGTACGACACGAGAAAACTTACTTGTCATTATACTTAGAAACTTGTTCTTACTTTAAAACATATTTAAGAATCATTTTATACTTGAAAAACATTACATACTTGTAAACAGTTTCTTACTTGAAACTGGGATCTTATTCTTACCAAATAACTTATCATTAGTGAGCATGTTTCATGATGCCACAATAAAACATAAATCATATGCATATCAACATGTATGCATGAGCTTGAAAAACCTACAAGCAGTAACAACATTTTTCACTTATGCTGTAGGCGGAGTTGTACTTACCAGTTATGCTAAGTCCTGAATTCCTTGTTCCGCCAAATCACAATAACAGGTTACCTTCCTGTTTCCCGAAAAAGTTGTAAAATAAGAATCATCCTATCTTATGATGAATCATATCATTAAATGTTAGTATTCAACCAACATCTATATGTAACCCTAATCACATGCTTATTATGTTTCATTAGTATCCCATTTGGTTACTATAAGTGACCTTGGATCCAAAACTCAACATATAACATTTGTATCTAAATAACTTGGTCCAATAATTTGGTTGTTAGTGCATGTGCAGGAATCACCTGTTTATGCACCGTTTTGAAAATCCTGTGCAGGAATCGCCCGTACCCTGCACGATTTTGGAAATCCAATTTTACTTTAAAAATCTGTTTTGAATATGACAAAGTTTCCTTCATGAAAGTTGTAGATTTCATCAAAATCCATAACTTTCATTTTTGGTCAAAACCCTGATTCTATCCTTAACTTGTTTGTTTCCTCCTTTGAAAATGTTTTGACCATATTTACTAACCATAAAAATTGGTCTCGGATTTTGATAAAAACATAGGCCTTAGAAGCTTAGTTTTAAAAAGAATCTATGCAGACCCCTAGGATTTTCCATTTCCTACAATTTTCCAGTTTTGACTTTTTCCAGATTCGGTCTCTAAGGGTCTCAAAATCTTATTTCCAGAAAACTGTCCAGTTAAATCCGAAAATGGCAGTTTTCTTTTAGGTGAGTTCTTATGTAAAATTACGCGCATACCACCTCGAACGGTTAGAACCGTGAGCCTATGTCAAGCATGCAGGACGTTTGATAATATTTTTCATAATCATACATTCATTTCTTATCCATATAACCTTTGTGCAAACCCAAATGGTAATCTATACCAAAATAGGGTTTTTAAGGTTTTCTTGAACCCTAATTGCAACATACATCACCTTTAAAACATCATTCTTAAGTATATGTGAACACATATCAAATATATGGTAGACACTTACACAGCCACATAATCACTAACACAATTTATCATAAACTTGCATCAAATCATAACTAGAGACTACCAAACCCTAATCACGCATAATCAAGTACTTACCATAATCCCTAGTGCATGAAACTAAAAAGTGAGCTTATGCTCTTACATTTCCAACATGGAAATACACTTAAATCTTGAACCAAAACTTAATTGAAGAACTAGAGGGTGAAAAGGTTTACCTCAAGATCCAAGAGAGTGGATCTAGACTATGATTGAGAATTTTCTTCACACTCCCTCACACTAAATCAGACCTCCCTCTCTCTCTCTCTCTCTCACTTTTTCTTTTCTTTGGCTCGGCTCCTAAGGGAAAAAGAATAAAATATGAGCTGCAAATTTGATCTCACTAAATGTCCACAAGGTGGACTAACCCCAGCTATTAATAGGTGAAGGTTTTACTTCTAGAATTGCAAAATAGTCTTCAAGAACAACATTTTTGCTCATAGGTCCCATATGGTGGCCGGCCATCTAAAGCCATGTGGAAGATCATACTTGTTCTAGCTTAACACTTAGCCAAGCAAGCAAGGCTAGGGTGCTTACTCATCAAGGCTAGAAGCATGACATGTCCATTCCTTGTGGTGGCCGGCTATATGTGGAGGGTCATGCTTGCTCTAGCTAGCTAAGTAAGCAAGGCTAAGAGCTTGCTCATCAAAGCTAGAAGCATGACATGTCAACTCCTCAAAAATAGGGAGATTTTTATTTCTAAATTGCATATTGATCCTTGAGAGAAAAAAAAAATATTTGCTTATTGAACCATTGAGGTGGCCGGCCATAATGAGTCCATGTGGAAGAACATGGTTAAGCCAACTTGGTTCACCAAACCCTAACTTATCTCCTTGGTTTCCAATGCAACTATGGTAACTAAACTTATAACCGATCATTGGCCTAGTTGGATTTGGAGGCTTAGTTAGGAAAATTTTTCATAAAAATTTTACATACTTATTTGCAAATATTTTATTTTTCTTAAAATTGTACATTGGCCCCTAAAGACAAAATATTTACATTTTGGTCCCTATGAGGTGGCCGGTCATAAGGAGTGCTTAGTGGCCAAGTAATTTCCAATATTCATCCATTTTTATCATAGGATGAGATATCATACCCTTAAGCTCCGTTTGGCTCTCTTCCTTAATGCAGTTCAAATTTCATATTAATACAGATATTACAAATACTGTTTTCAACTAAAAACAGTGTTTTTGTACTAGACTACTGTCCAAAATTTATCTCCACTTAACTGGACTATGTTTCGATTTTTCTTAGAACTTGAAGCTACATAGTTCTTATTGTTCTAAAAATTGTGCTTGATTTTTCTACAGTGGTCTCATACCTTATTCTTGCTTATTCCTACGTAATGATAGTTTTTCACAGTATAATTTTCATACTGCTAATTATACTGTAGTACCATCTTAATCATACTTTAAGTCATTTTGGTCAAACATTGACCGACATAGGATCGTAAACCCTAATTTTCCCTCTTTCAACAAAAGGCTTCATACTTGCATAAATAATTATCGAGTCTTAAAACATTACAAGAACTCAATAATTACTCTGATAAATTAGATCAAACATTTTACATAAACATACATAATACAAACTTTGATTCCTTAAAAAGGAAATCATAAATTTGTAAAAAAAATCGGTTATTACAAATAGCATTTGTTTGATGCTATTCTAGGGTTTTAAAAGCATTTTAGTTGTGTAATGAAAAGGCCTTTATTTATTTTATATTAATATAATAGCATTTTTAAAACACTACAGATTTATTTTTATCTTATTCAAAATTTACAATCAAACTATAAGTATTTTTTCTTTCCTTATTGGAATATGTTTGATAGTTAATTAATAATTATACTAGAATTTCGATCCACTTGAAACTTTTGGAATTATTGGAATAAGTAATACAGTGGATTCGAGTAATAATTTCACAATCCACAGTACTTCAAAAGTATTTGATATGATATCTTCTCATGAGTTCAGAAGTGTTAGAATAAGAACCTAGTCTCATGTATTGTTTCCTGATCACAAGTCTTTGAACCAATATATATCAAAACATTAAACCAGGGAGGTTTCCAAAATATATGCATTCTTTACAAAAATAGAGTTAAACTAGTCTCAAAAGAATCCAATACATTTTAGCTCAATTGTTCAACAGAATAGTCCTTCCAAGACATTTCTTTTAAGCACCTGAAAAACAACCCCATGGAGTAGATATTAATATTCAGACATAAAAACATAGAAATAAGTTGCAAAGTATGTCATTTGTGGTCTACTCACCCTACATAACGACTTTGTCAACAGGCCATGCAACTATACTTCCAACAGCATCTTCAATGCAAACCATCTCAGAATTAGGCCTCCACAAAAAAGCATCGGGCTTTATTGGTACATGTATCCAAACTTTAATGGTATAGAATTGTTTCTTCGTTTTCATTCCACTTAAGGACAAACCATAAAAATAGTATCATATCCAGAACAAAATAAAAATAATAATAATAATAATAACAATAGTAAACAAACTAAGTTGCTAGTGACCGATTAAGAATAAAAGTTTCTAGTGTTTTTCTAGATTTTTCTTTGAATGTTGAAGGCTTTGAAAAAAGTCTACCCCTCAGTTTCTAATTGCAAACTGCAATCAATTCCTATGACTAAACTAAAGAATGTTAAATCAAACCTATGTAATAGAAAAAACTCACTGATTGAAATGTTGAAAGCAAAATACGTTCTTGATGTGCTGACTGGCTACGGAGATGAGAATCGTGGGAGAGGAAAATCCAAGGAAAAGAAAACAAGAGGAAAACCGTTTGAGAAGAGGTGTTCTTATTTCACTGGTCTCAGAAACAAAATCTAAGAGAGGGAAATCTATGAAAATAAAATTTGAGAGGGAAACCATTGAGAGACCGACCCATTTGGGAATTTCAACTGGACTACGGAAGACGGAAGAAGTTATGCTGACTCTTCTGAGAGATAGTTTCAGTAGGAAGAAAAATGATTGGGTCATTCATATTTTTCAAAACATTATGTATCTATCTAATTTATATTTATACATATCCAGAAACATTTGAATCACACTAGTCGATTACAAATTTGGAGCGGAAAAGTTTATTTCCTTTTTTTTTTAATTTTTGTGGGAAAATGTTTTATTTTTTTCCTCATAGTGAATTCAAGAATCTGAGCCATTAACAATATTCTTACAGTTCTATATATCCATCCAAAAAAGAAAAACAACAAAAAATCTAAACCAAACTGACCTCCATCCTCCATTGCTTCATTTTCTTGTCTTTTTCCTTGGAAATTAGAGAGAAAGAGAGAGAGAATAAAAAAAGCTAAACCAAGCTGACCTCAACTTAATAGTAGTGCACAAAGTATTCTCATTTTCATTAAAAAAAAACACCCAAACAAACACAGAGGAAGAAACAGAGATGGGCAGAGAAACAAAAACAGAGGAGACTATTGAAACCATAATTTGATTGAGACAACAATGTATTGCTGTTTAAAAATACAAGAGAAAAAAAGAAAAGAAAAGAAAAGAAAAAAACTAAACAGCTGTTTAATACATCAACGAAATCCATTGCTTACAGTTGACCTGCAAATTGAGTAGGTAAAAAGGGGGGAACTTACCTCAAACGTCAAAATTCTTTAAATTTCTGAGTAGAGATGAAACAAGCAGAGAATCCAAACATTACAAAACTCAAACAAAATTTACTTCATTTTCTAAGAAACTAGTAATGACCTTACCTAGAAGCAATCCATGCAATGCAGAAAGAAAAATAGTGGTGTTTTGTGTTAGGCAGAGTATTTCTATTTTTCTGGTTTATGGTTTTTGAGAAACTCTTTCTAACTAGCTTTTTGTCTCTTTGGCATTTGTTTTGGGCGCAAAGATAAATGAAATTTACAGAGAAAGTTGAAAAGGTTTAGTGGCAAGTTTTGGAGGGTTCTCCAAAAATTTACAGAGTTTTTTAGCGGGCACTTGACTTTTCACCAAAACAAAAAAAAAAAAACAAAAAACAAAAGCAAATAAAATAATATAAAATATGGTATTAATATTTAGAAAGTTGAAACGGCAGTGTTACTTTTTATAGACACTAATATTTTATTTTATTTAGTCTAATCAACTTTTCAGTTCTCAAACAATGAGCTCATATATGTACATCTTGTTGGGATCTAAATGTGCCATAAGAATAGAAAATCAATATTAAGGATTTTCTGTAAATATAACATTTTGATATTAATAAGAGGAGGTTAATAATGTTTAATAAGTTGTGTCCTATTTACTTTCATTTGTTGATTGTATGGTTATTTTGAGCAAACATAAAATACTCCTTGGCTGTTGGTAATATATCGGATTATCATATATATACGGGATATACATAGAAGACGTGGTAATTTGATAACAGTCTAAATAAATTGTCCGCAATCGATGGAATAAGATTTGGGGATCTTATTCATGATAAGATTGTAAAGGTTGTCTACTTCCTTAGAGGGATGGTTTGTCTTGACCATCGGATAGGTTCCGAGTAGAAACTTTATTGTATACCAGTATTGAGGTATGACATTGGACTGGACGTAAAGTGTGAATTGATTCGGTTTAATAATTCCGTTTATAAGAATCAATGACGCTTTGATTATCATCCTGTATTAATCTTAATCCTGAAATGATTACTTGAATTCGTATCTATGACTTATGTACTTTAATGCACTACAGGTGAGACACTGTTAATTCATGATCAATATACTTGTGTTTTGGGTGCATGACTAATGGATGGAGAAATCAAGATTCATAGATATGGAATCCATAGCTATCTTAACGATAGTAAATGTTATCTACTTAAAGGCATTATTCGGGGGTTGAAAGATAATATAACAAGATCTTGGCCATCGGTTTACTTTGTGTTCTCTGGTGGTTTACCAATTGTATGGTTTTACAATTGGTGATTCTTTCAATAGAGAATAATTGAATTTTAAGTTAAAATGATTGAAAGGGTAAAACGGAAAAAGTCCTTAATTCAATCATGGATAACATATGGGGATTAAGTAAGCGATGAATAAATCATGGAAGAAGGACTACGTTAGAGAGCTTTCGTAATACGGCATGTAAACAGGAGTTCAGCTTCAAACTTTTAGTGGAATAGTTTTGAAGTTGATAATTGATGAATAATTAATCTGGGATTAATTTTTCACAATTATAGGAGCCTCTTTACATATTTCCATCGGGTCCCTCTATTAGCTCATATAGTTCCATATAGCGTCTCGGGATTTGTTCCTAATGAGATCGGTAAATTTAAATGGAATTTAATAATGTCTATTAAGACATAGTACTCTCTAACATGCAATCCAGAAAGGATTGGACATGTGAAATTTGTAGACAGATAATGTAATAACCCGAAATTTTGATGACTTGAGATTTCCTTAGATACAAGAAGAATCTAAGTCTGAATCATGTATGTAGATATGAAGTTTATGATATGAATTGAATATCAGTAGATATTTGAGTTCTCGGTTAATTAGCTACGAGACTCAGAAATAGTTTGCTTAATCAAGCATGAGGCCTTTTGAGAAAATGGCATAGTATGAATTTATGATTTTTAGTCCAGCCAAAGTTTGACCAGGTTGACCTTAGGTTTGTCTAAGATGGTGCTGCAGTGTATTAAGCAGTATAGGAATTATACTGTGAAAAACCGTCATTACGGATGGAGAAGTAAGAATAAGGTATGGGATTGCTCTAGAATAATCAGGAATAATATTTTGAGCAATGAGGACTTAGCAGTTTCGAGTCTTAAGAAAAATCCATACGTAACCCAGTTAAGTACAGATGAAGTTTGGACTGCAATCCAGTATGACAATACTGTTTTTAGTAAAAACAGTATTAATATTATCTGAGTTAGTAAGGAAATGGACTGCATAATTATATTTATGGATTTTTGGAATCAAGTAGATGATTATGCATGAATTGGAAGCCAAGTGACTCCACCATGGCCGACCACCTCACAGGGACTAAATTGCAAATATTTTGTCCTTAGGGACTAAAGTGCAATTTTAAGAAAAAGTGAGGTAAGCATGATTTAAGCTTGATGATGTAAGCACGATGATGTCATAATGATGTAAGCATGATGATGCAAGCTTGATGATGTAAGCATGATGATGTCATGATGATGTAAGCATGATGATGTAAGCAAAACTTGTCCTCTAAGACAATGTAATGGCCGGCCACTTCTAGAGGGTAGGTGAGCAAATATTTTTGTTCCAAGGATCAATGGGCAAATATTTTTCTCTTAAGGGCAATTATGTAATTTTTGGATTAAAAATAAATCCAAAAATTAAATTATTTTTCACCTATAAATAGGTGATGGAGGGGGGCTCATTTTGTTCACAAAAATGAGAAAATACCCCAAAACCATGCCAAAATCTCTCCACACTCTCTCCCTCCCCTAGAAACCGAAAAGAAATTGAGAGAAAAAAAATGGTGAGGTTCGGATTTTTGTAGAAGGAAGCAAGGAGGGAAATTCTCCCAATCAAAGGGTAGATCTATTTTCTTGGATCTTGAGGTAATCCTCTTCACCCACTAGCTCCTTATTTTAGTTTGATTCAAGATTTATGCATAGTTCAAGATTTATGTGTATAGCTTAGATTTGTGCTTGATTAGAGGTTTGGTGGTTTTGATTTGTAGTTTAATGTATGTTTATGTGATGTATGCATGAATGCCTAGAATATGTTTGTTATATGTCCCCACACACTCAAGAGGTTGTATGGTATGATTGATTATGAGATATTGATGTATAATGCAAGAAGGGTTAGAGAAATACCCTAAGAACCCTAGTTGGTAAAATTTACCAAATGGGTTTGTATGTATGATTTTATGAATGAAAAGTGAATGCATGGCAATGAAAACGTTAGATAATATGCTGCATGCTTGATGTAGGCTCACGGTTGCGACCGTTTGAGGTAGTGTGTGCGTAATTTTACATAAGAACCAACCGAAACCAAGACTGCCAGTTCAGGTAAAAACTGAGCAGTAATCTGTAAATGGTATTTTGAGACCTTTAGATACCGAATTTGAGAAAAGTCAAAACTACAAAGTTGCAGAAAATATAAAATACTAGGGGGCAGCGTGACAGTTTTCCAAAATAAGGCTCCAACTGCCTCGGTTTTTACAAAAATCCGAGACTGACCGTGCCCAGACTTCATGCACGGCCAGGTGAGTTCAACGGGGAAAACAAAGGGGTTAGATTCCAAACTGGATTTTGTGCAAAACACAAAAGGTGTAGGATTTTTCGAGATCTAAAACTTTCGTGAAGACAACTTTTTCAAATTCAGCCCAGATTTTTAACTAAAACTGAATTTCTAAAAACTGTGCAGGAAACAGTAAATTCCTGCACAGGATTTTCTAAAACAGTGCAAGAAAAGGGCATTCTTGCACAAACATTGATAAGTTAATTGTGGTAACTGTTCCAATGGCAGTTCCAATACTTAATGACTTTTTCAAACCCCATTCTAAGAATCCCAAAATTTTATAAGTTGAACAAAGGGTTTTTGTATAAAAAGAGATATAAAATGTTAAGTTTTTCCAAAGAAAAACAAAAGGGAATTTAGACCCAAATTGTCTTAAAATTTGGGTAGACTAGATGATGACCAACAGTAATCGGGAAGGATACCCAGATTATTGGACTGGGCCCAAAGCCCAAAGGTTATCCTACGTAACCTAATAAGTTATAATCCAAGTGTGGTAGACCTTGAACACTAGGGTTACTTGTTGTAACCAAGTAAGTTATCATGTGCTTATATGGAGAACATATAACTAAGGTTATGTATGAATGTTAGATAGATCCCCCAACATTTTTAATCTTTACCTATGACCTTTATTATAGCAGGAGATAACCTGCTGTTGTGTCCGGACTTGGAGCGGCACATTAGCAGACATAGTAGACGCGGTAAGTACAAACCTCACCTACAGTATGGAAAATAGTAAGCTATTTTCAAATATATGACATGTACCATGTATGCCATGTTATGTCATGCTATGCTATGTTATGCCAAGCTATGCTATGTTATGTCATGCTATGCTATGTTATGCCATGCTATGCTAAGTTATGCCATGTTATGCTATGCCATGTCATGTTAAGCTATGTTAAGTCATGTTAAGTCATGATAAGACATGATGTATCAAGTTATGCCATGATTTATGGTTATGTCATGTTTATGTCTCATGTGCATCATGATTAATAAGATCACAATTAAAGATTCTTAGCCTTGGAATATACAGGACTAAGACTAAACCAAGTCAAGTAAGGTGTCGTACCAACCTCCCGCTAGGTGGAGGATACATGTTTTAAGTTTATGATTATCAACCTCTCGATAATACGTGAGGGTATAATGATAATCAACCTTCCGCTAGATCGTGAAGGGTTATGTTTATGATTTCCAGAATTGTTAAGGGCCTTGCAAACCCTGAAGTTCTGAGGATTGCGTGCTTTTGGTACGTACACAAGGGGCCCATATGTTAAGCAAGATAATAAGTTCAAGTCAATAATTGATCATAAAAGACATATAATTGATCATAATCGGTTCATGCATAAATGCACGATATTTGTTATGTTTTTGTGAGATTATGTTTGTATTTGCTGGGCGAAAGCTCATCAGCATATTTCATACTATAGGTAAGATGCCTGCAGCTTTACTTGGTGGGCCATGGAGACGATGCAGCAAGTGAAGGGCGGTGTGGGATACTACTACACAGATTTCCGTAAGCTCTTTTAAAAAAAAAAGATATATATATGAATAAATTATGTTACGCTATATGTATGAGGTTTAAAGACTTGAGTTATGTGTAAGGTGTATGTATGTCTTTTTATTTGAATGAGTAAAAAAAAAAAAAAAAAATCATTTCCGTATTTTCATAAAATACAAGAGTATGTTAAGTATGAAGTAGCGGCCACATAGAGTGGGTCGCCATAAGGTTTATGTTAACCAAGAAATAAGTTAAGCAAGTAAAGTAACGGCCCACGTTTACGTAGTCGGCCCTACGTTGATGTTCGGGGCGTTACAGATGATATGTCAACTTGTGATTGGTTAATTTGAATTTTGAAAATAAGATTGTGTTTGAATTATTTAATTTTGGAAAACAAAATTTTTCTCTCCTAATTAAAAGAGGTGCACGGTTTTTTATTGAGTGGAGAGAAGAAAATTTTGTTTCAAATATATTCTTAAAATTAAATTATTAATTGATTTAAATAATGGAGATTATTTCATGAATTTTTCTTTCCTAATTAAAAGAGGTGCACGGTTTTTGTGAGGAAAGAAAATTTGAAATATTCCATTGATTTAAATTAACTAATATGGATAATGTTTGTGGAAAATATTTATTCAAATAAGTGAATCTTATTTAAATTCGAAAAAGTTTAAAAGAAATTTGAATCTAAATAGGACTAGGATCTTTTGACTAGTCTAGATTCTTGATTTAAAATTTGAACCACCAATCAATCTTTATTTCTCATAGTGGCCGAATTTTTTAAGGGATATATCTCCCCTTGGAAAAACGTTTTTAGGTTCAATGAATCTAGCCCTAAAGTTGTATGATCTTTTGGTTCAAAATTTATCCGGAAAAATAATTATTAATTATTTTTCAAGAAGGGGATAAATTTTGAAAAGGATTGGACTTCTATATAAAGGCTAGGAATTCTTGAAAAACTAATTTTTTGGTGATTCATAAGAGGAAAAACGTTTTTTAAGAGTAGAGAGAAAAACCAATTAGTTTTTTCTACATTATAAAATTCGGCTATCTTGTGAGAGAGAAAAAGAGAGAAAATTCCATTGAATCAAAACTGTGAGGAAGGTTAAACCGAGTGATAATTTTTATAGGAGGTTAACCGGTTCCTGTTTTGTAGTTTTGAAGAAAGAAGCTGGATCATATTCTCAACGAGGAACATCGGAATTGAGAAGGAAGGATCTAGACTTCGGAAAGCATTACCGGTCACTTGGATTCATAGAACGTGTGCCCACACACACTCTGAGACGCGGAACTCGAGAATAGTAGAGAAGACACGTTGGTCAAACGCTCTAGCAATTCCAGAATCCAAGAAATAAGGTACGCTTGATCATGAATTTAATTTATATTTATATGCATCATGAGCTTCTTTTCCGAATCGGCAAAAAAAATTTTAAAACTTCCGCTGCGCCGTAACTCTGATATCGGATCCGATTTTTCCAACAATTGGTATCAGAGCCAACTCATGATCATGTATATAACATAAATTATTTGATCGAATAAATTTCTCTCTATGCATTAATGAAATATTTTAGAGAGTTGGCACTCTAGGTTTTATTTTGAGTATGTTAAATATATTATGAATGGATGTATAGATGAATGAATGCTTTATATTATTTTTATAATATATGATCTTGTTCAATTTTGCCGGTCATGATTCCATAAAGGTTAGAATTTGTATCTAGGTTTTTTAATTGTAATAGATGCGGTCTATTATGTAATACCCAGAATTTTTACGGACTCATGATTTCCTTATATGTAAAGAAATTTAAGTCCGTACTATGTGATATGTAATGTTTCATAAAAATTATGAATATCAATGTGAAATTCATAATTTTATTATCAGTATATGTTTGAGCTCTCGTTTAATTAACTATGAGACTCAATAAGCAGTTTGCTTAGCCAAGCATGTGACCTTTGAGCAAAAAGGGAAGAAAAATTCTATGATTTCATGTTGGTCAAAATTTGACCGAAAAAGTCAAAGTTGACCGAAATAGTCAAAGGTTGACTAGAAAGGTCAAAGATATGACTATACTGTAATATGATTAGCAGTATGGGAAATATACTGCGAAAACTGTCTTTACGGACAAGATAGTAAGAATAAGATTCAAAACCACCATAGGAAAAAAAATCAAGCACATTAATTAGGGTATCAAGGGCCAAATGGCTTCAAGTTATAAGAAAATTTTTATACAATCCATTTTTACACAGATAAATTTTGGACTGCAGTTTAGTATAAAAATACTGTTATTAGTAGATAGCAGTATTGAAAATATCTGTGTTAGCATAAAAATGGACTGCATATTAAGGAAAAAGCCAAACAAGCCTTAAGGATGCTTACCTCATCTAACTTTTGATTAATGACATCATTTTGGATTAAGGAAAATATTGGAAAGAATTATGGATGGCTCTAGAACCACCTTGGCCGGCCACCTAAGGGCCCTTTTGGGCAAATACATCCTAGTTCAAGGACTTTTTAGTAATTTTGAGAAATTTCCAATCACCTATAAATAGGTGACCCATTTGTTCAAAAAAAAAAATAGAAAATCTAGCCAAACCATGCCAAAATTTCTTCACATTTTCACTCTCAAAATCCGAACTCTAGAAAGAAAGGAAGAAAGAAAAATAAGCAAACCCAAGAGAAAAAGGTGTGTAGTGGTGGTCGGATTTTTGACTAAAACAACAACAAGAGATTGAAAATTTTTGGAAACCCATTGGCTTAGGAAGGCCGGTTGTGGGAAAGAAAAAGGGGAAAAGAAAAAGTGAAGGAAGGAAGTGCTTGGAGGTGTGGCCGGACTTGTGGAGGATTAATCAAGTGGCCGGAAAAATTTTGGAGCCCCATTACTAGGGGAAGGTCGATTGTGGAGTGCCAAGGAGAAAGGGAGAAAAAGTGGACCAAACCCTAACCTAGCCTTGTGTTGAATCAAGTTAGTTTCCCTTAGCCCTAAACTTTTAAATTGAGCTTCAATTTGAAATTTAAGTGTATTTCAAGTTGAATTTGTAAGAGCATAAGCGCAATTTAATTTTATGCCCTAATTTAGAAATAATTAGATTTGGTGCTTGATTTAGGTGTAGGGTGGTTTATGTTGCTAAGTATGCATGATTTTATGCTTTGAATGCATGAACTTAAGGTTTGCATGTTAGATGCTTGATAATGTTGTATGTCCCCATATATGTTGAAGCATGTTTTAGAATGGCATGCTAGGTTGCTAGGTTAGAACCTTGAATGTTGAAATGATTTGTGCAACCTAGAACCATGCAAACCCTAGTTGGTGCAAAATCAATAATGATTTGCATGGGTATGATCAATAATGTGTTTAAAGAAAATTTACATTAGAAAAATGTTGCGTGACTGATCTTAGGCTCCCGGTGCGGCCGGTTGAGGTAGAGTGCGCATATTAGGACGTAAAATGAACTTAAACCCAAAAACTGCCAGTTCGGGTAAAAACTGGTAAGTTTTCTGGAAAGCAGTTTTGAGGCCCTTAGAAGCCGAATTTGGGAAAACTTAAAACATGAAAGTTGTAGAGAAGAGTTTTTCCTAGTAGGCTACATGTATGGTTTCCCAAAATAAGGCTCCAACGGCCTCGGTTTTTACAAAAATCAGAGACTGACCGTGCCCAGACTTCATGCACGGCCAGGTGAGTTCAACGGGGAAAACGAAGGGGTTAGATTCCAAACTGGGTTTTATGCAAACACGAAAGTTGTAGGAGTTTTCGAGATCTAAAACTTTCGTGAAGATAACTTTTTCAAATTCAGCCAAGATTTTTAAATAAAACTGAATTTCTAAAAACTATGCAGGAAACAGTAAATTCCTGCACAGGATTTTCTAAAACAGTGCAAGAAAAGGGCATTCTTGCACAAACACTGATAAGTTAATTGTGGAAACTGTTCCAACGGCAGTTCCAACACTTAATGACTTTTTCAAACTCCATTCTAAGAATCCCAAAATTTTATAAGTTGAACAAAGGGTTTTTGTATAAAAAGAGATATAAAATGTTAAGTTTTTCCAAAGAAAAACAAAAGGGAATTTAGACTCAAATTGTCTTAAAATTGGGTAGATTAGATGATAACCAACCGTAATCGGGAAGGATACCCAGATTATTGGACTGGGCCCAAAGCCCAAAGGTTACCCTATGTAACCTAATAAGTTATAATTCAAGTGTGGTAGACCTTGAATACTAGGGTTACTTGTTGTAACCAAGTAAGTTATCATGTGCTTATATGGGGAACATATAACTAAGGTTATGTATGAATGTTGGATAGATCCCCCAACATTTTTAATCCTTATCGATGACCTTTATTATAGCAGGAGATAACCTGCTGTTGTGTCCGGACTTGGAGCGGCACATTAGCGGACATAGTAGACGAGGTAAGTACAAACCTCACCTACAGTATGGAAAATAGTAAGCTATTTTCAAATATATGACATGTTCCATGTATGCCATGTTATATCATGATATGCTATGTTATGCAATGCTATGCTATGTTATGCCATGTTATGCTATGCCATGTCATGTTAAGCTATGTTAAGTCATGTTAAGTCATGATAAGACATGATGTATCAAGTTATGCCATGTTTATGTCTCATGTGCATCATGATTAATAAGATCACAATTAAAGATTCTTAGCCTTGGAATATACAAGACTAAGACTAAACCAAGTCAAGCAAGGTGTCGTACCAACCTCCCGCTAGGTGGAGGATACATGTTTTAAGTTTATGATTATCAACCTCTCGATAATATGTGAGGGTATAATGATAATCAACCTTCCGCTAGATCGTGAAGGGTTATGTTTATGATTTCCAGAATTGTTAAGGGCCTTGCAAACCCTGACGTTCTGAGGATTGCGCGCTTTTGGTATGTACACAAGGGGCCCATATGTTAAGCAAGATAATAAGTTCAAGTCAATAATTTGTCATAAAAGATTCATAATTGTATATAATTGATTCATGCATAAGTTGCACGATATTTGTTACGATTTGTGAGATCATGTTTGTACTTGCTGGGCGAAAGCTCATCAGTATATTCCATACTGTAGGTAAGAGGCCTGCAGCTTTATTGGTGGGCCAGGTGGACGATGCGGCGGGTGAAGGGCGGTGTGAGATACCACTACGTAAATTTTTCCGCAAGTTCTGCTAAGTTTATATATATACATATATATTTTAAAGTAAGTTACGTTGTACAAAAATATGAAGATTTAAAGACTCGAGTAAGTTGTAAGAATTATGTATGTTTTTCATCCCAGTATGTATGCGTGATAAGTTTACCATATGAGCAACCCTAATTATATATGTAAGTTTGAAAAAAAAAATTATTCTCAATTCTCCAAGTAAGTTTAAGCTATATGTAAGTTCAAGTATGTATGGTAACAGCCCTACGTAGGTTGGGGCGTTACAGTTTGGTATCAGAGCGGTATCCTACCAGCCTATTTCCCTTTGCTTCGCATCGTTTCTGCAAATGCCCAAGTAAGTTAAATTATTTTTCTTTAGTTAGAATTAGTTAAGATCTTGCTTATGTAATAAGCATATCTCATCAATGGTCGCACGGAGGATGATACCCGTGATATTTTAGATTTTGTGGGACCGCATATGCTATACATATGCATTACCGCGATCCTGAAATTTACCATGATATATATGTGGTGAATAAGCTTATTATATGATATGAAGAAATCATGAAGAATCTCTAGCATGATACGATAAGTCATGATGTTTCCATGATAGGACATGATAAGATATGAATGAAAGAATGGGTATTAGAAATGTGAGGAATTAAGAACTAGAATTAGAAGATGGTTCGCCGTGCGTATGAACGAACCAAATTTTTACAAGAGTCTAATCTTGCAACTATAGTGGTAAAGTTGCAACGATAATTGCTAGAGTAACAATAAGAAATGAATAGGCTTCGAGATCAGATAGCATATCGCCTTACCTTAGTATGGTGATAACTAGGAACTTTTCATTCTAAGGAATTGGATTGAGACCATGGAAGTTAAGTTTCCTGGTTGTGAAACTTTTGCCCAAAAGAGTAATATTAGATACGGGGAAAAGTTTGGTGATGCCTTAGCTTGGGGAATGCAAATAGGCAATGTGCCAATATGATTTGGATGTTACCAACAGCAATTTAGTACACCATGATGATGATTACGAGTCTGATGATGAAGTTAATGAGGTTGAGGTCGATAGCAACCACCTTGGAGTCGACATATAATGGTTTGACAAATGTCGACTATATACAACCTTTTAAGTAATGGAAATTATGTAATGATGGGAAGTTTTAGATATTCCTAAGAGCTATGATTATGCCTTTGTGCTATGAAGGAAATGTTAGAAGCAACGAGAGAAGCTTCTACTAGCTAACAAGTAGCTAGTTGATATGAGGATAACTTTCACTACATCACTCGAACAATATTATGTATGAAATATGTTTTCAATAATATTATTTATTATTGTTTTCCATGATTAACTTGGAAAAGATTCAAAGAAGTTATTTTTAAGTATAGTGCTTAATCTTATACTTATTAGAACCAACTCATGTTATGTTATAGCCAGAAAACCTTGAGGAACAGAGTTCCAAGAAAGGGGCCATCATGTTATGTAAAAGGCCAGAAAACCTTGAGGAACAGAGTTCCAAGAAAGGGGCCACTATGAAAAGTAAAGGGTTCTAATAGCATGAGATTAACATTGCACTAGAGGGTCCTCAGCTTTTTCAAATTTAAAGAAAAATATCTTAAATATGATATATTCGCTGAGCCCTCAATTAAAGTTAAAGAAAAGTATTATATGATATGCTTTTCAAATATGGCAAGTTATATGATATACTTGCTAAGAGATTTTATGTAGACAGTTCTTCTGATGCAGTATGAAAGTATAAAAGTATGAAAGTATGCATGATGAAAGTATGAATATATGAAAGTATGATGTAAGTATGAAAGTTATGAAGGTATGAAATTATGATGATATGGAAGTAAGATTATAGTTCTATATAAGAGACCTGATCCCATTAAGTTATTAAAATGGGAACAAACTACTATGGATGATAGAATGTCATAAGACTACCAGAATTATTCTAATTTTCGAGGACGAAAATTGTTTAAAGAGGATAGATTGTAATACCCAGAATTTTTACGGACTCATGATTTCCTTATATGTAAAGAAATTTAAGTCCGTACTATGTGATATGTAATGTTTCATGAAAATTATGAATATCAATGTGAAATTCATAATTTTATTATCAGTATATGTTTGAGCTCTCGTTTAATTAACTATGAGACTCAATAAGCAGTTTGCTTAGCCAAGCATGTGACCTTTGAGCAAAAAGGGAAGAAAAAGTCTATGATTTCATGTTGGTCAAAGTTTGACCGAAAAAGTCAAAGTTGACCGAAAAAGTCAAAGGTTGACTAGAAAGGTCAAAGATATGACTATACTGTAATATGATAAGCAGTATGGGAAATATATTGCGAAAACTGTCTTTACGGACAAGATAGTAAGAATAAGATTCAAAACCACCATAGAAAAAAAATTCAAGTACATTAATTAGGGTATCAAGGGCCAAATGGCTTCAAGTTATAAGAAAATTTTTATACAGTCCATTTTTACACAGATAAATTTTAGACTGCAGTTTAGTGTAAAACTACTATTATTAGTAGATAGCAGTATTGAAAATATCTGTGTTAGCATAAAAATGGACTGCATATTAAGGAAAAAGCCAAACAAGCCTTAAGGATGCTTACCTCATCTAACTTTTGATTAATGACATCATTTTGGATTAAGGAAAATATTGGAAAGAATTATGGATGGCTCTAGAACCACCTTGGCTGGCCACCTAAGGGCCCTTTTGGGCAAATACATCATAGTTCAAGGACTTTTTAGTAATTTTGAGAAATTTCCAATCACCTATAAATAGGTGACCCATTTGTTAAAAAAAAAATTAGAAAATCTAGCCAAACCATGCCAAAATTTCTTCACATTTTCACTCTCAAAATCCGAACTCTATAAAGAAAGGAAGAAAGAAAAATAAGCAAACCCAAGAGAAAAAGGTGTGTAGTGGTGGTTGGATTTTTGACTAAAACAACAACAAGAGATTGAAAATTTTTGGAAACCCATTGGCTTAGGAAGGCCGGTTATGGGAAAGAAAAAGTGAAGGAAGGAAGTGCTTGGAGGTGTGGCCGGACTTGTTGAGGACTAATCAAGTGGCCGGAAAAATTTTGGATCCCCATTACTAGGGGAAGGCCGATTGTGGAGTGCCAAGGAGAAAGGGAGAAAAAGTGGACCAAACCCTAACCTAGCCTTGTGTTGAATCAAGATAATTTCCCTTAGCCCTAAACTTTTAAATTGAGCTTCAATTTGAAATTTAAGTGTATTTCAAGTTGAATTTATAAGAGCATAAGCTCAATTTAATTTTATGCTCTAGTTTAGAAATAATTAGATTTGGTGCTTGATTTAGGTGTAGGGTGGTTTATGTTGCTAAGTATGCATGATTTTATGCTTTGAATGCATGAACTTAAGGTTTGCATGTTAGATGCTTGATAATGTTGTATGTCCCCATATATGTTGAAGCATGTTTTAGAATGGCATGCTAGGTTGCTAGGTTAGAACCTTGAATGTTGAAATGATTTGTGCAACCTAGAACCATGCAAACCCTAGTTGGTACAAAATCAATAATGGTTTGCATGGGTATGATCAATAATGTGTTTAAAGAAAATTTACATTAGAAAAACGTTGCATGACTGATCTTAGGCTCCCGGTGCGGCCGGTTGAGGTAGAGTGCGCGTATTAGGACGTAAAATGAACTTAAACCCAAAAACTGCCAGTTCGGGTAAAAACTGGCCAGTTTTCTGGAAAGCAGATTTTGAGGCCCTTAGAGGCCGAATTTGGGAAAACTTAAAAGGGTTTTTCCTAGTAGGCAACGTGAACAGTTTTCCAAAATAAGGCTCCAACGGCCTCGGTTTTTACAAAAATCCGAGACTGACCGTGCCCAGACTTCATGCACGGCCAGGTGAGTTCAACGGGGAAAACGAAGGGGTTAGATTCCAAACTGGGTTTTATGCAAAACACAAAAGTTGTAGGATTTTTTGAGATCTAAAACTTTGGTGAAGACAACATTATCAAATTAAGCACAGATTTTTAAATAAAATGGATTTCTAAAACCTGTGCAGAAAACAGTAAATTCCTACACAGGATTTTCTAAAACAGTGCAAGAAAAGGGCATTCTTTCACAAACACTGATAAGTTAATTATGGAAACTGTTCCTGTAATGCCCCAAAATCCACATAGGGCCGATTACGTAAACGTGGGCCGTTACCATACTTGCTTACTTAACTTAAATCTTGGTCTTAAATACTTAATCTTGCTCTTGAAAATTTGGGAATAAAATTTTCTTTTCTTTTTTTCTTTCTTTTAAACTCTGAAAACTTATTTTTAAATCACAACTTGAAAACATCACATACTACTTAATCACACATAAACATCATACTTAAAATATTTGCGGAAAATCTTGCGTACTTATACTGAAATGAAAAGACATTCTGAAGTCTTTAACTCCATACATACTATATAACATAATTTACTTTTGAGATATATACATATTAACTCAAAAGAGGTTGCGGAAAATTTTACGTAGTGGTATCACATACCGCCCTTCACTTGCTGCATCGTCTCCATGGCCCACCAAGTAAAGCTGCAGGCATCTTACTTTTACCTACAGTATGAAATATACAAATGAGCTTTCGCCCAGCAAGTACAAACATGATCTCAGAAAAACACAATAAATCATACAACTTATGCATGAACCAATTATGTCCAATTATGAATCTTTTATGCACTTGAACTTATTATTTTGTCTTAACATGTGGGCCCATAGTGTACGTACCAAAAGCGCGCAGCCTCCAGAAAAAGTTAGGGTTTGCAAGGCCCTAACAGTTCTGGGAATCATAAACTTGACCCTCACGCATCAACGAGAGGTCAATAATCATAACTTGTCTTGAACATGTATCCTCCTCGATCACGGGAGGGTGGTACGACACCTTGCTTGTATTTTCTTACCATGTGATTTAACATTAGTGAACATGCCTCATGATGTCACTATATCATAACTTAACATTTACATGGCATTCTTAAAAACATGGCATACTTGAAAACATGGCATTCTTAAAAACATGGCATTCTTGAAAACATGGCATACTTGAAAACATGGCATACATAGCACACATGAAAACATATCATATATTGGAAAATAATTTACTATTTTCCATACTGTAGGTGAGGTTTGTACTTACCTGTTATGCTATACCCTGGGTTTCGTTGTTCCAACTCAGGTCGCAACTACAGGTTACTTCCTGCTATTAAAAAGAATATAGGATAAGGATCTTATAAAATGTTGGTGACCTATCCAACATTCTAGTTATATGTCCCTTATAAAATATCTTATTTTGTTACAATACGTAACCTTTGATGTGATAACCTTGGCCAACCTTGGTCGAACTTGGTCAACCAAAGTCAACCTCTTGGTCAACTAAGGTAAACATTCTATGGGTCAAACTTAGTCAACAAAAGTCAACTCCTTATAGGTCAAACTTAGTCAACAAAAGTCAACCCCTCATAACTCGGATATCCATCCCGGTTATCTTCCGTTGTCGTTATGTTACCAATTTTGGCTTTAATAATCCAATTTCCTTGTCTTGGAAAATTTGGAAGTTTAAATCAAAAATCCTTCAATTAGCTTATAAAAATTCGGGGTTCTTAAAATAAAGCCTCATAAATATTATTGAACACTGAAAATTGTTGTTTGAACAGTCTCCACAGTCAAAACATTGGTGTTGTGCAAAAATACAGTTTTTCTGCATTGTTTTAGAAAATCCTGTGCAGGAATTTCCTGTTTCCTGCATAGTTTTTAGAAATCCATTTCTATTTAAAAATCTGGTTTGAATTAGAAAAAGTTGTCTTCACGAAAGTTTTAGCTTTCGAAAAACCCTACAACTTTCGCGTTTGTAGAAAACCCAATTCGGAATCTAACGTGCTCTTATTCCCTGTTGAACCCACCTGGCCGTGTATGAAGTCTGGGCATAGTCAGGCCCGGATTTTCATAAAAACCAAGGCCGTTGGAGCCTTATTTTGAAAAACTCTTCACGTTTCCCCCTAGGAAAAACCCTTCTCTACAACTTTTATGTTTTACGTTTTTCCCAATTCGGCCTCTAAAGGCCTCAAAATTCACTTTCCAAAAAGCTGCCCAGTTTTACCCGAAAACTGGCACTTTCGGTTTAGGTCAACTTTTACGTAAAATTACGCACACACTACCTCAAACGGCTTTGGCCGTGAGCCTACGACAACATGCAGCGCTTCTAACGTTCATTTGCCATTCGCATGCATTAAACCAAACCCATGCAAACCCGTGTGTCATCATGCACCAAACTAGGGTTTTTGGGTTGGTTTGGCTACCATACATCACATTCATGCTTAAACTAATCTCATACACCATTCAAGCATACCATACTCTTTCTTAAACATAAGGGGACATATATCAAACATCTACTAGGCATGCATGCAATTCATACTATCACACAAGCATATGATTGAAAGCATGCACTAAATCATAAATTGAGACCTTGAGACCCTAATCAAGCACATAATAAGCACTAAACCCATTGCATGAAAATAAAAGAATGAGCTTATGATCTTATAAACCATTGCTTGGAAATACACTTAAATTTCCAAATTAAAGCTCACTTAAAAAGCTTAGGGTTATAAGGTTTACCTCTAGGGTTTGGAAGTTGGTTCTCAAGCTTGGATCCCAAACTTTTCCTTACTCCCTTTGGCTGCCATCACAGCCGGCCTCTCCCCTCCAAATGGGTTCGAAAATTTTCGGCCACACCTCATGAAACAACAACACATAAGCATGATGCTCCAAACTTAATGAAAAACTTAGAGGTTTAGAGGGTTTTACCTATACCTTGATTAATTCAAAGGTTTGGGTGGCTTGATTCAACTTTCTCTTTTTTTCTTTTCCTTGCCACCACCCACAACCGGTTTTCCCCTCCAAACGGGGTTCCAAAATTTTGCCACTCAAGCTTGAGCTCCCCTACCCAAAATCCGGCCACCCATTTTTTTTTTTTCACTCCCTAGAGTTTGGTTTTTGTGGGGAAATGGGTGAGAAGAAAATTGGCAAGAGTTTGGCTAGTTTTTCTCAATTTTTGGGTCCAAAATCCGCCCCCCCTCACCTCTATTTATAGGCTTTTTGAACTTTTCAAAATTGCCAAAAAGTCCTTGAACTAGGATTTAATTATTTTTCAAAAATTACATTTGGGTCCTTGAAGCAAAAATATTTGCTAATTAGTCCCTCTAGGTGGTGACCGGCCATTTGCTTCCTTGGTGCACAAGTTTTGCTTACCTCATCATGATGACATCATGCTTACATCACCTTGATGACATCATGCTTACATCACCTTGATGACATCATCTTGATGACATCATGCTTGCATCACCTTGATGACATTATCTTGATGACATCACCTTGATGACATCACCTTGATGACATCATCTTGATGACATCACCTTGATGACATCATCTTGATGACATCATGCTTACATCATCATTGCTAACTTTTCCAAAAATTGCACTTTTACCCCTAAAGACAAAATATTTACAATTTAGTCCCTGCGTGTGATCGGCTAAGGTAGAGCCACTTGACTTCCAATTCATGCATAATTATCCTCTTGATTCCAAGAATCCCTTAATATAATTATGCAATCCATTTCCTTACTAGCTTTGATAATATCAATACTGTTTTGTCCTAAAACAGTATTATCATACTGAATTGTAGTCCAAAATCCATCTGCATAAAATTGGACTACGTATAAATTTTTCTTGGGACTTGAAACCATTTAGCCCATATTGCTCCAAATATTGTGCTTGATTTTTCTAGGGTGGTCTCATAGCTTATTCTTGCTTATTCATTCGTAAAGACGGTTTCCGCAGTATAATTTCCATACTGATTAATTACACTGCAGTACTACCTCAGTCAAACTTAAAGTCAACCCTTTGACTTTTTTGTCAACTTTGACTTTCTTGGTCAAACTTTGACCAGCATGAAATTATGAAATTTCGTCATACTGTTTTCCTTAAAACGCCTTTTACTTGGCTAAGTAATCTTTTGTTGAGTCTCGTAGCTAGTTAATCGAGAACTCAAACCTATACTGTTATTCCACTCCGATCATGATTCAGACTTAGGTTTTCCTTGTTTTAAAGGAAATCTAAAGTCATCAAAATTTCGGGTATTACATTCTACCCTCCTTAAAAGATTTTCGTCCTCGAAAATTCGTATAATCCTAAGTGGCTTTTCTTCAATCCACTATCAATCCTTAACAAGTTACTATGGATTGAATAACTTGTTCACGTTCCCATTTTAATATCTTAATGGGATCATGTCTTTTATATAGAACCATAATCTTCTTTCTATATCCTCATAATTCATACCTTCATATCCTCATACTTTCATGCTTTCATACTTTCATTCTTTCATGCATACTTTCATACTTTCTTACATACCATCATACTTTCCTTTCGTACTGCATCACCAGAACTATTTTCATAAAATTTCTTAGCAAGTATATCATATAACTTGCCATATTTAAAAAAAAACATATACAATTTTTCCATACTTGAAAAGCATATCGTATCATATAGCTTTTTCATACTTGAAAAGCATATTGTATCTTATATTTAAGATACTGTTCTTTAACTTTATTTGAGGGCTCAGCGAATATATCATATTGAAAATATTTTTCTTTCAATTTACTGAAGCTGAGGACCCTCTGGTACAATGTTAATCTTGTGCTATTAGAACCCTTTTCTTTTCATAGTGACCCCTTTCTTGGAACTTTGTTCCTCAAGGTTTTTGGCCCATAACATGATGGCCCCTATCTTAGAAATTTTTTCTTCCTCAAGGATTGGCCCTTTCATAGCATAACATGAGTTGGTTCTAATAAGCATAAGATCAAGCACCATACATAAAAATAATTTCTTGGAATCTTTTTCCAAGTGAATTATGGAAAACAATACTAAATAGTAGTATTGAAAACATATTACTGTTCGAGTGATGCAATGAAAGGTATCCTTGTATCAACTAGCTACTTGTTAGCTAGTAGAAACTTCTCTTGTGCCTTTAGCATTTCCTTTATAGCAAAAAGGCATAATCATAGTTCTAAGGGATATCTAAAACTCCCAATCATCATTTCATGATTTCCATCACTTAAATGATTGTATATAGTCGACCTTAATCAACCATTATGTGTCGACTTCAAGGTTGGTGCTATTGACCTTAACCTCATTAACTTATCATCAAATCTCCTGGTCATCATTATTATCATAGCCTGATAAATTGTTGTTGGTAGTAGTAGCATCCAACTTATATTGGCATATTGCCTATTTGCTACCCCCAAACTAAGGCGTCATCAAAATTTTTCCCCGTTTCTAATATTACTCTTATGGGGCAAAAGTTTCACAATCAGGAAACTTAACTTCCATGGTATTGATCCATTCCTTAGAATGAAAAATTCCTTGTTACCATCATACCAAGGTAAAGCGATAGGCTATACGATCTCGAAGCCTATTCATTTCCTTATTGCTATTCTAGCAATCATAACTTAGCTACTACAGTTGCAAGATTAGGCTCTTGCAAAAAAATTTTGGTCTGTTCATACGCATGGCGAACTATCTTTTAACTCTAGTTCCTTATTTCCTCACATGTCATATATCCATTCTTTCCTCCATATCTTATCATGTCCTATCTTGAAAACATCATAACTTATCATGATCTCTTCATATCACATTGTAAGCTTATCCATCCCTGTATTCAACATTTTCCTTATGTGGACAAGAGTTCCCAGCTATGATCATAACGGGATGGAGTAGTCCTTTACAAGCACTAGGAGTATCATTCTCCAACATGATCATTGACGAGGGATACTTACTTCACATGTAAGATCTTAACTAATTCTAATCAAAGGAAAAAAAATTAACTTACTTGTGAATTTGCAGAAACGATGTGAAGCGAAGTGAAGTAGGCTGGCAGGATACCGCTCTGCTACCAACTTTGTAACGCCCCAAAATCCACGTAGGGCCGATTACGTAAACGTGGGCCGTTACCATACTTGCTTACTTAACTTAAATCTTGGTCTTAAATACTTAATCTTGCTCTTGAAAATTTGGGAATAAAATTTTCTTTTCTTTTTTTCTTTCTTTTAAACTCTGAAAACTTATTTTTAAATCACAACTTGAAAACATCACATACTACTTAATCACACATAAACATCATACTTAAAATATTTGCGGAAAATCTTGCGTACTTATACTGAAATGAAAAGACATTCTCAAGTCTTTAACTCCATACATACTATATAACATAATTTACTTTTGAGATATATACATATTAACTCAAAAGAGGTTGCGGAAAATTTTGCGTAGTGGTATCCCATACCGCCCTTCACTTGCTGCATCGTCTCCATGGCCCACCAAGTAAAGCTACAGGCATCTTACTTTTACCTACAGTATGGAATATACAAAAGAGCTTTTGCCCAGCAAGTACAAACATGATCTCACAAAAACACAAGAAATCATACAACTTATGCATGAACCAATTATGTCCAATTATGAATCTTTTATGCACTTGAACTTATTATTTTGTCTTAACATGTGGGCCCATAGTGTACATACCAAAAGCGCGCAGCCTCCAGACAAAGTTAGGGTTTGCAAGGTCCTAACAGTTCTGGGAATCATAAACTTGACCCTCACGCATCAACGAGAGGTCAATAATCATAACTTGTCTTGAACATGTATCCTCCTCGATCACGGGAGGGTGGTACGACACCTTGCTTGTATTTTCTTACCATGTGATTTAACATTAGTGAACATGCCTCATGATGTCACTATATCATAACTTAACATTTACATGGCATTCTTAAAAACATGGCATACTTGTAAACATGGCATTCTTAAAAACATGGCATCCTTGAAAACATGGCATTCTTGAAAACATGGCATACATAGCACACATGAAAACATATCATATATTGGAAAATAGTTTACTATTTTCCATACTGTAGGTGAGGTTTGTACTTACCTGTTATGCTATACCCTGGGTTTCGTTGTTCTAACTTAGGTCGCAACTGCAGGTTACTTCCTGCTATTAAAAAGAATATAGGATAAGGATCCTATAAAATGTTGGTGATCTATCCAACATTCTATTTATATGTCCCTTATAAAATATCTTATTTGGTTACAATACGTAACCTTTGATGTGATAACCTTGGTCAACCTTGGTCGAACTTGGTCAACCAAAGTCAACCTCTTGGTCAACTAAGATCAACATTCTATGGGTCAAACTTAGTCAACAAAAGTCAACTCCTTATAGGTCAAACTTAGTCAACAAAAGTCAACCCCTCATAACTCGGGTATCCATCCCGGTTATCTTCCGTTGTCATTATGTTACCAATTTTGGCTTTAAAAATCCAATTTCCTTGTCTTGGAAAATTTGGAAGTTTAAATCAAAAATCCTTCAATTAGCTTATAAAAATTCGGGGTTCTTAAAATAAAGCCTCATAAATATTATTGAACACTGAAAACTGTTGTTGGAACAGTCTCCATAGTCAAAACATTGGTGTTGTGTAAAAATACAGTTTTTCTGCATTGTTTTAGAAAATCCTGTGCAGGAATTTCCTGTTTCCTGTACAGTTTTTAGAAATCCATTTCTATTTAAAAATTTGGTTTGAATTAGAAAAAGTTGTCTTCATGAAAGTTTTAGCTTCCGAAATACCCTACAACTTTTGTGTTTTGTAGAAAACCCAGTTCGGAATCTAACGTGCTCTTATTCCCTGTTGAACCCACCTGGCCGTGTATGAAGTCTGGGCACGGTCAGGCTCGGATTTTCATAAAAATCGAGGCCGTTGGAGTCTTATTTTGAAAAACTCTCCACGTATTCCCCTAGGAAAAACCCTTCTCTACAACTTTTACGTTTTACGTTTTTCCCAATTCGGCCTCTAAAGGCCTCAAAATTCACTTTCCAGAAAACTGCCCAGTTTTACCCGAAAACTGGCACTTTCGGTTTAGGTCAACTTTTACGTAAAATTACGCGCACACTACCTCAAACGGCTTTGGCCGTGAGCCTACGACAACATGTAGCACTTCTGACGTTCATTTGCCATTCGCATGCATTAAACCAAACCCATGCAAACCCGTGTGTCATCATGCACCAAACTAGGGTTTTTGGGTTCGTTTGGCTACCATTCATCACATTCATGCTTAAACTGATCTCATACACCATTCAAGCATACCATACTCTATCTTAAATATAAGGGGACATATATCAAACATCTACTAGGCATGCATGCAATTCATACTATCACACAAGCATATGATTGAAAGCATGCACTAAATCATAAATTGAGACCTTGAGACCCTAATCAAGCACATAATAAGCACTAAACCCATTGCATGAAAATAAAAGAATGAGCTTATGCTCTTACAAACCATTGCTTGGAAATACACTTAAATTTCCAAATTAAAGCTCACTTAAAAAGCTTAGGGTTATAAGGTTTACCTCTAGGGTTTGGAAGTTGGTTCTCAAGCTTGGATCCCAAAATTTTCCTTTCTCCCTTTGGCTGCCATCACAGCCGGCCTCTCCCCTCAAAATGGGTTCCAAAATTTTCGGCCATACCTCATGAAACAACAACACATAAGCATGATGCTCCAAACTTAATGAAAAACTTAGAGGTTTAGAGGGTTTTACCTATACCTTGATTAATTCAAAGGTTTGGGTGGCTTGATTCAACTTTCTCTTTTTTTCTTTTCCTTGCCACCACCCACAACCGGTTTTCCCCTCCAAATGGGGTTCCAAAATTTTGCCACTCAAGCTTGAGCTCCCCTACCCAAAATCCGGCCACCCAAATTTTTTTTTTCATTCCCTAGGGTTCGGTTTTTGTGGGGAAATGGGTGAGAAGAAAATTGGCAAGAGTTTGGCTTGTTTTTCTCAATTTTTGGGTCCAAAATCCGCCCCCCCTCACCTCTATTTATAGGCTTTTTGAACTTTTCAAAATTACCAAAAAGTCCTTGAACTAGGATTTAATTATTTTTCTAAAATTGCATTTGGGTCCTTGAAGTAAAATATTTGCTAATTAGTCCCTCTAGGTGGTGACCGGCCATTTGCTTCCTTGGTGCACAAGTTTTGCTTACCTTATCATGATGACATCATGCTTACATCACCTTGATGACATCATGCTTACATCACCTTGATGACATCATCTTGATGACATCATGCTTACATCATCATTGCTAACTTTTCCAAAAATTGCACTTTTGCCCCTAAAGACAAAATATTTGCAATTTAGTCCCTGCGGGTGATCGGCTAAGGTAGAGCCACTTGACTTCCAATTCATGCATAATTATCCTCTTGATTCCAAGAATCCCTTAATATAATTATGCAATCCATTTCGTTTCTAGCTTTGATAATATCAATACTGTTTTTTCCTAAAACAGTATTATCATACTGAATTGTAGTCCAAAATCCATCTGCATAAAATTGGACTACGTATAAATTTTTCTTGGGACTTGAAACCATTTAGCCCATATTGCTCCAAATATTGTGCTTAATTTTTCTAGGGTGGTCTCATAGCTTATTCTTGCTTATTCATTCGTAAAGACGGTTTCCGCAGTATAATTTGCATACTGATTAATTACACTGCAGTACCACCTCAGTCAAACTTAAAGTCAAACCTTTGACTTTTTGGTCAACTTTGACTTTCTTGGTCAAACTTTGACCAACATGAAATTATGAAATTTCGTCATACTGTTTTCCTTAAAACGCCTTTTACTTGGCTAAGTAATCTTTTGTTGAGTCTCGTAGCTAGTTAATCGAGAACTCAAACCTATACTGTTATTCCACTCCGATCATGATTCAGACTTAGATTTTCCTTATTTCAAAGGAAATCTAAAGTCATCAAAATATCGGGTATTGCAGTTCCAACGGCAGTTCCAACACTTCATGACTTTTTCAAACCCCATTTTATATGTTGTACAAAGGGTTTTTATATAAAAAGAGATATAAAATGTTAAGTTTTTTCAAAGAAAAACAAAAGGGAATTTAGACTCAAATTGTCTTAAAATTGGGTAGACTAGATGATGACCAACAGTAATCGGGAAGGATACCCAGATTATTGGACTGGGCCTAAAGCCCAAAGGTTACCCTATGTAACCTAATAAGTTATAATCCAAGTGTGGTAGACCTTGAACACTAGGGTTACTTGTTGTAACCAAGTAAGTTATCATGTGCTTATATGGGGAACATATAACTAAGGTTATGTATGAATGTTGGATAGATCCCCTAACATTTTTAATCCTTACCTATGACCTTTATTATAGCAGGAGATAACCTGCTATTGTGTCCGGACTTGGAGCGGCACATTAGCGGACATAGTAGACGAGGTAAGTACAAACCTCACCTACAGTATGGAAAATAGTAAGCTATTTTCAAATATATGACATTTTCCATGTATGCCATGTTATATCATGCTATGCTATGTTATGCCATGTTATGCTATGTTATGCCATGTTATGCTATGCCATGTCATGTTAAGCTATGTTAAGTCATGTTAAGTCATGATAAGACATGATGTATCAAGTTATGCCATGATTTATGGTTATGCCATGTTTATGTCTCATGTGCATCATGATTAATAAGATCACAATTAAAGATTCTTAGTCTTGGAATATACAAGACTAAGACTAAACCAAGTCAAGCAAGGTGTCGTACCAACCTCCCGCTAGGTGGAGGATACATGTTTTAAGTTTATGATTATCAACCTCTCGATAATACGTGAGGGTATAATGATAATCAACATTCCGCTAGATCGTGAAGGGTTATATTTATGATTTCCATAATTGTTAAGGGCCTTGCAAACCCTGACGTTCTGAGGATTGCGCGCTTTTGGTACGTACACAAGGGGCCCATATATTAAGCAAGATAATAAGTTCAAGTCAATAATTGGTCATAAAAGATTCATAATTGTACATAATTGATTCATGCATAAGTTGCACAATATTTGTTACGTTTTGTGAGATCATGTTTGTACTTGCTGGGCGAAAGCTCATCAATATATTCCATACTGTAGGTAAGAGGCCTGCAGCTTTATTGGTGGGCCAGGTGGACGATGCGGAGGGTGAAGGGCGGTGTGGGATACCACTACGCAAATTTTTCCGCAAGTTCTGCTAAGTTTATATATATACATATATATTTTAAAGTAAGTTACATTGTACAAAAATATGAGGATTTAAAGACTCGAGTAAGTTGTAAGAATTATGTATGTTTTTCATCCCAGTATGTATGCATGATAAGTTTACCATATGAGCAACCCTTATTATATATGTAAGTTTGAAAAAAAAAATATTCTCAATTCTCCAAGTAAGTTTAAGCTATATATAAGTTCAAGTATGTATGGTAACAGCCCTACGTAGGTTGGGGCGTTACATATTATCACCGCTAGGTCGTTCTTTCAATTCCTAGAATTTTTGTAAGCCGGAAACAACGTAGGAATTTTTTTTGTAAAATTCGGGCTACAATGGATTCGAGGAGATTGAAGATAAATTTTCAAAGGATGTGATTTTTTGTTTTTTGGAAATTTTTAATTAAAAATTGTTTTTTTAATAAAATAAAAAAAATCACAGAATCTTTTTGAAAATTTAATTTTCCAATGATATGTGATCTTGATAATTTGGAAATCAAAATTGAAAATTTAAATTTAAATTTAATGGATATTATTATGAATTTTAAAATTTTGTGATTTAAATTTGAAATTTGGAAATTTCAAATTTTTTTTGAATTTTAAAATATAATAAACCGGATTTTTATTTAAATTTTGATATTTTTTAATTTTGATTAAAATTAAAAATCAAATATAATCTTTTTGAAATTTAAATTTAATTTTAAATTTGAAAAGATGTGACATTGGAGAAGGAAGACACATTGAAGAAGGATACAAGGCATGGATCTACAAATGAAGGCCGATATATGTTTCGGTTAATTTTTGTAAATTTTACAATTTTCTTTTCTCTAGGATGGAATCATGATCCACGGCTATTTACATATTTTGCAAACCATGGATGATGTGTTGCTAGATAAATATGTTATACTATTTCGTGATGTATTGATAACATGCCATATAGACTAGGGAGTGCCACTCAATAAATATTGTTTATGCATGAAAAACAAAAACCCTAATTTAAAAGATTGAGTTGGAGAAGGTTTTACACACTAAGACCTACGGCCTCCATCGTTGGTCCAATAGTTACGCATGGTAGTGCCTACTACTCGGTTTTGACCCGGGAATTCCCTTCGGATAGGTATCTTACCTAGAGCGCACACTGATTTGGATTTCTGAAAGGATAACAATTTTGGGCATATTTTATGTTTAGATCACCCCTCGGTGGCGGATGTAAAATATGGATTCAAAATTGGAAACGATGGTTACACATTCATGCTACTTTATTTATTAACCCTCCCTCGAGGCTCTGTTATGTAAAGTAATGGCCAAATAAACGATAGTTAATATATATTTAATGGAGTTTGCTCCATGGAAGAATATGTATTAATCGGAAGGGATCCGTGTTCTTGGCTAGTTCTTCTATGACTACCCCTCGGTAGCTTGGAAAGCAGAAGCTAGGAATTATCGTTGTAAGGTATGTGTTTTAAAGGTTTTACACATAAACATTTAGATTGCACATAGATCTATTTGTTTCATTACAAAACTAAATTTTTATAGTAAAAAAAAAAAAAAGGGATGTTTGCTCGTACTTATTACATGTTTTCTTATTATAGATCAAAATGTCGAGCCCATTATCTGTGATACTTACGCAAAACAAATTAACTGGCGAGAACTTTAATGACTGGAAAAGGAACTTGCTAATCGTCCTAAACTTTGAGAAACACAGTTTCGTCCTAACCCAACCTCGACCACCTACGCCTGTGATCGATGCTCCTGATAGGGATTTTGTAGCGCTTGAGCGCTGGGACAATTCCAACCTAAGTGCCATGTGCTATATTCGGGCGAGCATGTCTAACGTGCTCCAGAAACAGCATGAGGAACATCAAACTGCTAGGCAGATCATGGATAACCTGGAGGAAATGTTTGGTGAACAAACTATCCAGGCTAAGACCGATGCTATCAAAGGTCTCATGAACTGCAGGCAGAAGGTTGGAACTCCCATCAAGGAGCACATGATGACAGTCATGACTTATTTGTCTGAGGCTCAGGCAAATGGGGCTGAGATCGATGCTGCAACTCAATTGGTTATGGTTTTCCAAACCTTATCCTAGGATTTCGATTTGTTTTAGGCATCCTACAACCTTAACCGGAAGGAGATGTCTTTAACGGAATTGATGAAAGAGTTGCAAGCCTTTGAGAACATTTTTAAGGGTTCTGGATCTAAGGCTGAGGCAAATGTGGCTGAACCTAGTTTGCCTGCTCCTAATCCCAAAAGGAAGAAGGAAAAGGGGAAGAACAAGGGGAACAAGCCTGTGGTGAATGCACCTGTTTCTAAGAAGTCTACCAAGACTAAGAAGCGAAAGGTGGATCCCAAAAAGGCTAAGTGCTTTCACTGTGGGAAGAAAGGACATTTCAAGAAGGATTACCGAGAATACCTATCTATGCAAAAGCAAAAATGTAATTTCGATGTCCTGTATCTTGAGGGTTGTTTAGTGGAAGAATCTAAGGACAATTGGGTTATAGATTCTGGAGCTACTAACCATGTTTGTATTTCTCTACAGGGGTTCAAGGTAACGAGAAGTCTGCATGAGGAGGACTTTACGTTAAGAACTGGCGATGGGACGTTGGTGTGAGCTGAAGCAGTGGGTGAAGTGCATCTTTATTTTGATGAATTTAGGTTTATTATTTTAAGACATTATTTTTATGTTCCTAGTTTTAAGAGGAACCTAATTTCGGTAGCTTGTTTAATTAAAGATTCTTATTCAGTTTCTTTTAATAATAAAGTTGTTATTAGGAAAAACAATTTTCTTATCTGTAATGGATGGATGCATGGAAATCTTTATTTTATCAAACCTAAGATGCACTCACTGCTTGATACAGAATTGGAAAAGAACTCTAAAAGACATAAGTCTTCTCACTCTAACAAATCATATCTTTGGCATTTACGACTTGGTCACATAAGCCTTAACAGAATTCAAAGGATGATAAAGGAGGAATGCCTTGACTTGTATGAGGTTGAACCTTGGCCACAATGTGAATCCTGTTTGGAGGGCAAGATGACTAAACGGCACTTTGCTGCCAAGGATGGTCGTGTCGAGCAACTTTTAGAACTTGTGCATACGGATGTTTGTGGTCCCATAAACATAGAAGCACATGGTGGGTATGAGTATTATATTACTTTTATTGATGATTACTCAAGGTATGGATATGTCTATTTGATTGAAACGACCCGCCTATCGAAGGCCGTTACCATACATACTTACTTATAATATATGAAAATTTGGACAAATTTTTTTTTATATACAACTGATAAATATAACTTGAATTGGAAACTTCTTAATAATCATTACATACATACATGTACTTATACATAACTACTTATGGTAGTAATGAAATCTTGTACTCAAATACAACATATTTAGCGTAGCATAATTTAACAAAAATAAACGTAGCGATTCCCGTCCCACAGTTTCACAGTTTTACCTTGCCATGCTCCACTGCCTTGTATCATGAAACACCGCAGGGTTGCTTACCTACAGCATAAACTTAAAACATGAGCTTATCCTCAGCAAGCACAACTATTTATCCGCAAACATATCATGATATCATAATGCATGAACCATTTATGCTTTATTCTTGTTTTCATAAGTTAGCATAGTTTTTGGGCCCTTACATAACATAACATAACTGTACGTACCGTGGCGCGCTGCCATGGAGTGGTTGGGGCGGCCAGCCCTGTCCAACTTAAACCTTGAACCAAACCCGACCTAACGCGGGCCGATACGACATATAGCATTCTGCTTATATTGATGCTTAAAATCTTGTTCTTATCTTATTTCATACTTGAAATGTTGTTTCATATTCATAACCAGTTTCTTAACTGAAACTGGAATTTCATATCTTACCAAATAGCTTATCTTTAGTGAGCATACTTCGTGATGCCATAATATCCGATTATTCATCATATGAACATACATACTATAAACATACATCATATACCCCTTAACATGAACTTGAAAGCATACATGCCATACATTCATTATTCCTTGAATACATACATGCCATTCATACTCTAAATATTCATCATATCTTAAAAACGTACATACATACATATCATAAATACTTCTTATACACATAACATCATGAACTTGATATCATACAGGCCATAATGCTTTATCATACTTATATCATCATAAACTTGAAAGCATACAACAAACAGTTTTCGTTTATGCTGTAGGCGGAGTCGTACTTATAGTTACTGCGCCTTGAATCAAAATTCTTCACTCAAACAGGTCGCTTTCCTGTTTTCAAGAAAAATCATAGGATGAGTATCATCCTACCATAATAACATAATGATTCTAATTGCTAACTACAAATCCTAAATTTCAACTCCTTTTTGAAATTTAGTAAGAACTCTAATATTTTGAAAACCGGTTTCAAAACCAATTCATAAAGTTTGGTTCTTTTCCCACAAATTTGTTTCGAATTTGGAAAAGTTTTCTTCATGAAAGTTGTAGATCTTGAAGTCTCCTACAACTTTTGTTTTAATCTCAAAATTCAAATCTGTCTTTAACATGCTTGTTTTTGCCTTTGAAAATTTTTCGACCATACTTATTACTCATAATTTGGTCTCGGGTTTTTGTAGAAACGAAGGTCTTAAAGGCCTTATTTTCAAAAACTGTCTGCGTTGGCCCCTAGGATTTTCCCTCCTCTACACTTTGCAGTTTTGATTTTTTTTTAAATTCGGCTTCTAAAGGCCTCAAAATCTTATTTCAGAAAAACTGTCCAGATAGAAACCTTAATCAAGCATACAAAAACCCTTGTGCATACATCTTACAAAATTAAACTCATGTTTATCCATACTAATCATTCTCTTAAATTCTAAATGAAGAACTAGAGGATAACAATATTTACCTCAAGTTCCACTGATGGAATTCTTAAATTAGAGTATTGAAATTTCCCTCACACTTCCTACACTAAACCGAAAACTCTTTCTCTAGTTTTCTTTTCTTTCTTTTCTCTCCTCTCTTTGCTCGGCTTCTATGGTAGAATTTAGAGAGTTTGTGCTGCTTAAGTGTGTGTTGGCTAACCAAATAAAATAAGAGAACCTTCACCTATTTATAGATGAAGCATAAATTTCTGAAATTGCTTACTAACCCCTAAAGTTACAACAACTTGCTCCTTAGTCCATAGAAGAAACCAATTTGATCTTGTCTTCTTGAGAGGTGGCCGGCCATCCTTGTTCCTCTTATGCCAAATAACCCAAGCTAGGGTGCTTAATCATGTTGGCTAGGAACCATGAGGTGTCCCTTTCTTAATGTGGCCGGCCTTAGGTGGAGCTTGTGCATGCTCTTGCTTACCAACAAGCAAGGCTAGCAAGCTTACCAAGCTAGCCTAGGGTGCATGAGGTGTCAAGAGCTAAAAGAGTTCAAGAAATCCATATTTTGTAATTTTATACATTGATCCTTAAAGCCAAAATATTTCTCCTTAATCCCTATGTGTTGGCCGGCACTTCTTGCTCCAAATTGCCAAGCAAGCTTAGCTAGAGTGTTTGCTCATCAAGGCTACAAGTTTGATGTGGCATTTTCTTGTGATGGCCGGCCCTAAGGTGAGGTGTACAAGCCTTGGCTTGCCAAGGTGGCTAGGCTAGGGAGTCTAGAGTGTTGGTTCATCAAGGCTAGGCCAAGAGGTGTTGTTTCCTCAAGTGGCCGGTTTTAAAGAAGCCATGTGAGACAATTTGCTAATTGATCCATAACACAAAATCAACCAAATAAATCAAAGTGCTTAATCATTAAACTTAGGGCATGATTTGTAAACTTTTAATGACACTTAAAATCTTCTAATTTGCATAATACTTCTCAAAAACAAGATCCCTTACTCAAAAAGCCATGATGTGGCCGATTCCTATGGTGACACATGGAACAATGTGATTGGTTCTAACTAGAGTTATCAAATACAATCTTAACTTGTCTTCCTTGATTTCCAACCAAACTAACTAAACTAGAAATGGATCATTGACTTAATTGAACTAAGAAACTTTACTTAAAAAGTCCCTGATTCAAAAATTTACATAATTGCTGATAAGTCTACAATTTTCTCCAAAATTGCAAATTGGCCCCTAAAGGCAAAATATTTGCACTTTGGTCCCTATGAATTGGCCGGTTATGGTTAAGCCTTCAAACATCAAATTCTTACTAAATCCTTCCTTAGAAGACTTTTTAGCTCTAAAATCATGAACTTTTCTTAATTTGCAAATTGACCCCTAAACATAAAATATTTGCATTGACACGCCCCGACCTCCCACGCCGGGTCGTGTCTTCGTACATACTTAACTTAAATCTTAAAGCCTTAAACTTACTGAAATTTCCAAAGTAAATTTTTTTTTTTTTTTTCTTTCTCTTATAAACTTATACTTTAAATTCAAACTTAAACTTGACTTAATCTTATACTTATACTTATACATGAAATTTAACTTATCCTCATACATACTCATATGTACTTACTTGAGTACCAAACTTTCATACTCATTGAAAGCTATCATATGCAAACCGTGGACCAAACCCGACCTAGTGCGGATCGGTACGACACGAGGCAACTTGCTTGCCATCATACTTCAAAATTTTTCCTTAACTTGTACTTGAAAATAATTTCTTAAAAATAGTTTTCTTCTTAAAAACAATTCATTGCCCATACTATCACTTTATTATATCGTACTATAGCATAACACATTATACAAATATATTTTACAAAACATATTTTACATAACATAATTTTACAAAACTCGTGGCGGTGTCCATCCCACATTTCACAGTCTGTAGCGCCAGCCCTCCACAGTCTTGCATCAAGTATTATTGGTAGGTTTCTTACCTATAGCATGAACGTAAGTAATGAGCTTATGCCCAGTAAGCACAATATTCAATCCGCAAAACATTTTAATAAAAGATTGCATGAACCGATTATGCTTTCTTATGAATCAATATAGCTTTCTTATATTAACTTGGTTCCGTTCCTTTATATGTCATACGTGTACGTACCGTGGTACATTGCTATGGAGTGGCTGGAGGCGGCCAGTCCAATCCAACTCAAACCATAGACTAAACCGTTTAAACCTGCCCTCGTGGCAAGTCGGTACGACACAATAACATTAGCTTGTTTTATCTTATAATTTACCTCGTGAATTAATATTCGTGAACATGCTTCGTGATGTCACGATAACAAAATATAATACACCATAACATCATAACATAAATCATTGTAATATCATAACATAAACTATCATAATATCATAATATTATAACATCATAACATAAAATATCATAATATCATAACATAAAATATCATAATATCATAAAATAAATTATCATAACATAAGCTTCATAGTGTAACTTTATAGCATAAGCTTATCATAACATAAACTTCGTAACATAACATACATCATAGCATAAACTTATCATAACATAACTTCATAGCATAACTTATTATAACATAAGCTTATCATAACATAACTTCATAGCATAACTTAAACTTATCATAGCATATGCATCATAATATAAATTATCATAATATCATAAAATAAATCATCATAACATCATAACATAAAATATCATAACCTAAGTAAATCATGTAAATCAATACATGATTTCTTGAAAATGAGCCATGCAACAAAAACATTTTGTCCATGCTATAGGCGGAGTTGTACTTACCGTTACTGCGTTTTGAATCAAAATTCCTCACTCAAACAGGTCGTTTTCCTGTTTCCAAGAAAATCATAGGATGAGTATCATCCTATCCTAATAACATAATGATTCTAATTGCTAACTACAAATCCTAAATTTCAACTCCTTCTTGAAATTTAGTAAGAACTCTAATATTTTGAAAACCGGGCTTAAAAATCAATTCATAAAATTTGGTTCTTTTCCCACAAATCTGTTTTGAATTTGGAAAAGTTTTCTTCATGAAAGTTGTAGATCTCGAAAAATACTATAACTTTGGTTCTTTACTGAAAACCCAGTTCTGTCTTTAACTTAATCATTTTTGAGGTTGAAACCTGCTGGCCGTGCACATTGGGTCTGGCCTGCCCAGGAATTCTTAGTCTCAGATTTTTGTAAAAATAAAGGTCTTAAAGGCCTTATTTCCAAAAACTGTCCACGCTAGTCCCTAGGATTTTCCCTTTTCTACAACTTTATAGTTTTGAATTTTTCAAGATTCGGCCTCTAAAGGCCTCAAAATCTTGTTTTCTGAAAACCGTCCAATTACAAACCCTAATTAAACGTACCAAAACTCTTGTGCATGAAACTTAACAAAATGAACTCATGCTCATACATATTGAACATACACTTAAATCTTAACTAAAACTTGAATGAAGAACTAGAGGATAAAAAGATTTACCTCAAGTTCCACTGATGGAATTCTTAAATTAGGGTATTAAAATTTCCCTCACACTTCCTACACTAAACCGAAAACTTTTTCTCTAGTTTTCTTTTCTTTCTTTTCTCTCCTCTCTTTGCTCGGCACCTAAAGGCAGAAACTAGAGAGTATGTGCAGTTGTGTGTGTGTTGGCTAACAAAATACAATGAGAGAACCTTCACCTATTTATAGATGAAGCACAATTTCTAAAATTGCTTACAAATCCCTAAAGTACAACAACTTGCTCTTTAGTCCATAGAAGAAACCAATTTGGTCTTGTCTTCTTGAGAGGTGGCCGGCCATTCTTGTTCTTCTTGAGCCAAATAACCCAAGCTAGGGTGCTTAATCATGTTGGCTAGGAACCATGAGGTGTCCCTCTCTTAGTGTGGCCGGCCTTAGGTGGAGTTTGTGCAAGCTTTTGCTTACCAACAAGCAAGGCTAGCAAGCTTACTAAGCAAGCCTATGAAGCATGAGGTGTCAAGAGCTAAAAGAGTTCAAGAAATCCATCTTTTGTAATTTTATGCAATGGTCCTTAAAGCCAAAATATTTTTCCTTTAGTCCTTATGTGTTGGCCGGCCATGCATCTCCCAAATTGCCAAGCAAGCTTAGCTAGAATGCTTGCTCATCAAGGCTACAAGCTTGAGGTGGCCTTTCCTTGTGATGGCCGGCCCTAGGGTGAGGTGTGCAAGCCTTGGCTTGCCAAGGGAGCTAAGCTAGGAAGTCTAGATGGTTGATTCATCTAAGCTAGAAGCATGAGGTGTCTCTCCCTTGTGATGGCCGGTCATGGTGCCTAGGTGTGCAAGCCTTGGCTTGCCAAGGTGCAAGGCTAGGAGGGTGACTCATCAAGGCTAGTCCATGAGGTGTTTTCTTCTTGTGATGGCCGGCCCTAGGTGGCACCATGTGGTTGTTCTAGCTAACAAAGTAAGCAAAGCTAATGGCTTATTCATCAAAGCTACATAGGTGAGGTGTTTCTTCCTTATGGTGGCCGGCCCTATGTGGTGAATGATGAGTGCTCTAGCTAGCCAAATGAGCAAAGCTAGGAGCTTGCTTATCCAAGCTAGAACATGAATTGTCCAATGCTCATGGTGGCCGGCCCTATGTGGAACCATGTGGAAGATTTTGGTTGCTCTAGCTAGCCTAATAAGCAAGGCTAGGGAGCTTATTCATCAAGGCTACATACACACATGTCTCTTTCTTGTATTGGCCGGCCATAGGTGGAGAATTTTGGTTGGTCTAGCTAACCAAGTAAGCAAGGCTAGTATGCTTAGTCACCAACCTAGAATCATGATATGTCAAGTTCTAGTGAAACTCTAATTTTCACAATTACATATTGGTCCTTAAGAGCAAACTTTTTGCTCATAAAACCACTAAGGTGGCCGGCCATAGTGCCATGTGGAAGATCACACTTAGCCAAGCAAGCAAGGCTAGTGTGCTTAGTTACTAAGTCTAGGAGCATGATATGTCAAATTTCAATGACACTCAAATTTTCATAAATTGCAAGTACATCCTTAAGAGCACAAATACTTGCTCATAAAACCATGAGGTGGCTAGTTCTAGTAAGTCCATGTGGAAGAACATGGTTAAGCCAACTTGGTTCACTAAATCCTAACTTATTTTCCTTGGTTGCCAAGGTAACCGAGCTTGCAACCGATCATTAGCCTAATTGGATTTGGAGGCTTAGTTAGGAAGATCCCTAAATTCCCTAATTTACATACTTATTTATCATTACTTACTTTTCTTAAAATTACACTTTAGTCCTTGAAGGATAAAATATTTGCACTTTAGTCCCTGAAGGACAAAATATTTGCACTTTAGCCCCTAAAGGTTAAATATTTACACTTTAGTCCCTAAAGGATAAATATTTGCACTTTGGCCCCTAAAGGTGGCCGGCTATGGTGGAGCCACTTGGCTTCCAATTCTTGCATAATTATCCTAAATAATATGCTTGATTTTTCTAGGGTGGTCTTGAAACTTATTTTTGCTTATTTATTCGTAATGACAGTTTATCACAGTATAATTTCCATATTATTAATTATACTGCAGTACTATCTCAGTCAAACCTTAGGTCAACCTAGTCAAACATTGACTGGCATAAAATCATAAATTCTTATTACCCTCTTTTCTCAAAAGGCCTCATGCTTAACTAAGTAAACTACTATTGAGTCTCGTAGTTAATTTAAACTAGAACTCAAACATATACTGATATTTAACTCAAATCATGAGTTTCATATTGACATATAAGCTTCAGACTTAGATTTTTCTATATCTATGGAAATTACAAGTTCATCAGAATTTCGGGTTATTACATGCATTTTGGTTCCTGTGAGGTGACCAATCATAGCAATGACACTTGTCATCAGAGGTGTCATCCTTAAAGGCCTTGTTTGGCTTATCTCCTAAATGCAGTCCATTTTCATAATAACATAAATATTCAAATACTGTTTTCAACTGATAACAGTATAATTAAACTGGACCATTGTCCTAAACTTTTCTGAACTGCGTATAAGATTTTCTTAAATTTATAAATTACCAACATAGAGTCGTAAATCGTAATTTTCCCTTTTTAACAAAAGGATCGTAAATCTGCAAAAATAATTCATTGAATCTTTTAGCAAAAGATTCAACAACTTCCTTAGAAAACATATCATACAGATTACATAACCAAACTTGATCCTTAACAAAAGAAGTTATAAATTTACAAACAGGTCGGCTATTACAATCTACCCTCCTTAAAAATTTTCGTCCCCGAAAATCACTACAAGTTAGGATAGTTCTTTCTCATTTCTTCTTCTACTTCCCACGTTGCTTCTTCAATGTTATGATTCTGCCATAACACTTTAACCATTGGAATGGTTTTGTTTCTTAAAACCTTTTCTTCCCGACCTAGAATTCGTATTGGCCTTTCCTCATAAGTCAAATCCGTTTGTACTTCAATTGGTTCTTAACTTAGCACATGAGAAGGATCAGGTACGTATTTCTTCAACATTGAAACGTGAAAAACATCATGTATAGAAGCTAAAGCTGGCGGCAAAGCAAGCTTATAAGCTATTTTCCCAATCCTTTCAAGGATTTCAAACGGACCTGTGTATCTTGGACTGAGCTTTCCCTTCTTACCAAACCTCATAATTCCCTTCATGGGGGCAATCTTGAGAAAAACAGAATCTCCAACTTGGAATTCTAGAGGTCTTCGACGTTTATCAGCATAACTCTTCTGTCGACTGAATGCTATGTCGAGCCGTTGCTTGATCATCTTAATGTCTTTTGAGGTTTTTCTGATGAAGTCCGTAGTTTGAAGTTGCTTCTGTCCAACTTCTTGCCAATGGATGGGAGATCGACATTTTCTTCCATATAGCGCTTCAAATGGAGCCATACCAATAGAAGTGTGATAGCTATTATTATACGAAAATTCGATCAAGGGTAACTTTTGATCCCAATTTCCCTTAAAATCCAGAACACAAGATCTCAACATATCTTCTAATGTCTGGATAGTGCGCTCCGATTGTCCATCTGTCTGAGGGTGGAAAGCAGTACTGAATTTCAACCTTGACCCCATAGCTGTGTGAATACTTTTCCAAAATCGCGAAGTAAAACACCCATCTCGATCTGAAATAATGGATTTTGGAACTCCATGCAACCTAACAATCTGAGATACATAAATTTCAGCTAATTCAGTTGGGCTACTTGTTCCCGAAGCTGGTTCGTGTCCTGCTGTTGTTCCCGCAATTGCCGTTGCAAGGTAGCTACTATGTTCGCAAGATCAGGTTCTTGCGGAATTGGGTTCGCTCGGGTACGTGGACGTGACATCCTCTATTTCTTATCTAATCACGATAAAGATATTGTTATACTTCGAATATCTTTTCGTTCATTCATATCTTATCATAAAATTTTATTATGAACAATACTTATTCATCATATCATAATACTATATCTGATCATGTCATAGATCGTATCATAGATCGTATTATCACATCATATCATCGTATCATATCGTAACATCATATCGTATCATAAAACATAATGTTAGAGATCTATCATGATCTCATCACTCCATATTATATCATATGTTGTTCATAATCTTAACATCATAATATATTAATACATTTTACTAACTTTATAATTTACATATCTTACATTCATCATAACCCATAATTCGTACATTCTTACATACATACATATTTATCCATACTATCATGTACATATCCTATACTTGCTATATACATATATATATCAAATACAAGATAGAAGTGACTATCACTTGTCTATCACACATATATATTATTTTACACCTAAACTATCTACTCTGATGTTACGTCGGAGAATACATCCCAGTCTTCATCAACAAACAAGATTTCCTCCGGATCGTCCTCCATATTTACTTCTTCCTCTTCTCCGTTATCTAGGATGATTTCGTGAGGATCCTCTTGAAGTTCAGACTCGTCAGGAATTTCTTCAAGATTCATGGCATCAGCATCCTCTTATGGAGGAATATCCTGAAATGGTATTGCCGGAATAGGGTCTTCTGGCAATACTAGACCCCATTGGAAGGGTGGCTCTTCCACATCATTATTATTGACTGGCACTTGGATGTTGTTATCTACTAGAGCATCTGCTTGAACCATATGAGCTATTAATTCGGCTTCCATGATGTCATTAATCATGTGTTCCATGATCATTCCTATTACCGGTGCTTGGACATGTTTTCTGACATCGGGAGGTAGCCCTTCCCTAAGTAATTGTAGTGCCCGAAACTCTGGATCGCCAAAATCTGGAATGTGAGGCAACATAGCCTCCTGAAATCTTCGATAGTAATGGCCCATCGATTCTCCTGGATAAGCATGCCAATCGTAAACATAGTTAAGATATCGGACATGGTTCATGTCGCGATAAATATCTGGGTCTCGATAGTGCATGTCGGCGTTTTCCTCCAGTGGAGGTCCAAAACGAGCAGTGATAATATTGCGGAAGTTTTCCCATGATCCTCCCTGAGCTTCCTGTTCTCCTATTGTTCTCCACCATAACCTAGCATCTACTGCTAGACAACGACTTGCCAATGATACTTGTAGATGGGGCGGAATATGACATATTCGAAATATAGACTCCATATCATGAAGCCATGCTGCTAGTGTCACGGTTCGTCTAGTCCCATCGAATATTAGCGGAGACATCATGAAAAACGCGTAAGTTGCACCTCGATCTTCGTCCATTGTTCTCAAATCTAGATTATACAAATTTTTTATAAATTCATAATATAAATACGAAATATTTTTAACTTACAACGACTGACCATACATACTTACTTATAATATATGAAAATTTGGACAAATTTTTTTTTATATACAACTGATAAATATAACTTGAATTGGAAACTTCTTAATAATCACTTACATACATACAGGTACTTATACATAACTACTTATGGTAGTAATGAAATCTTGTACTCAAATACAACATATTTAGCGTAGCATAATTTAACAAAAAGAAACGTAGCGATTCCCGTCCCACAGTTTCACAGTTTTGCCTTGCCATGCTCCACTGCCTTGTATCATGAAACACCGCAGGGTTGCTTACCTATAGCATAAACTTAAAACATGAGCTTACACTCAGCAAGCACAACTATTTATCCGCAAACATATCATGATATCATAATGCATGAACCATTTATGCTTTATTCCTGTTTTCATAAGTTAGCATAGTTTTTGGGCCCTTACATAACATAACATAACTGTACGTACCGTGGCGCGCTGCCATGGAGTGGTTGGGGCGGCCAGCCCTGTCCAACTCAAACCATGAACCAAACCCGACCTAACGCGGGCCGATACGACATATAGCATTCTGCTTATATTGATGCTTAAAATCTTGTTCTTATCTTATTTCATACTTGAAATGTTGTTTCATATTCATAACCAGTTTCTTAACTGAAACTGGAATTTCATATCTTACCAAATAGCTTATCTTTAGTGAGCATACTTCGTGATGCCAGAATATCCGATTATTCATCATATGAACATACATACTATAAACAAACATCATATACCTCTTAACATGAACTTGAAAGCATACATGCCATACATTCATTATTCCTTGAATACATACATGCCATTCATACTCTAAATATTCATCATATCTTAAAAACGTATATACATACATATCATAAATACTTCTTGTACACATAACATCATGAACTTGATATCATACAGGCCATAATGCTTTATCATACTTATATCACTACAACAAAAAACCTTTTTCATAGCGTGTAAAAAATGCTATCGTAAATATACGATAACATTTTTTCAAACGCTATATTAGCTGATGTTATTAAAAGTGACTAGTTTTAATAGCGTTCCAACGGTGCTATAAAAAATAATTTTGATAGCATTTTTTTGATGCTATAATAATGTTTGTCATAGCAATAATTACATGCTATAATAACATTTTTCATAGCATTCGGAACATGCTATAATAACAATTTTTATAGCGTTAATACAATGTTATTATGTAATTTGTCTTTGCATTCTTACAACGCTATACATGTAGTAGCTGGGACATTTTTTATAGCGTTTTTGTTATTTTTGGCCATAATGTTGTCACTTTTTCATGTTTTTCTTTATTTTGATTACAAGCAATACTTACACTTTGTATGGATAATTGATACATTTCATAAATGTTTTTTCATTGCTCTACTAGTAATTAATTTGATTGAATACTTCAAGTACACAAACATCCGTACATTCATTCGCTAATCTAATGACATAAAAACAACGTTTTCAACCAAACATCATAAGTTCACTACGCTTAACCAAAAATAAATAAAAATATAAAAAGAGGGGGGAAAAAAACAACGATGATACTTCAAAGTCCCAAAGGCAACTTCACGACTCAAAGCTTGCATACATGTCTGCTATTAATGGTTCAAATCTTTCTCTAGTGTTCAAATTCTGTCCATCAGTAGTTTAGATATCTTCCTTCAAGTCCTGCACACAGAAAAAGAAATTAATACTTACATCCACAGATCAACTCACATGTTAAGCTACACCATCACCAATCAAATCTACAATACATCACATAGGTGTATTTTTTTTTTCTTTTTTACCTTATAATTTTATCAATGGGCCATGCAATTGTAGAACCAATAGCGTCTTCAATATGAAGCATCTCTGCTATTAAGGTTTGATGTTTGAGGGAGAAAGCCATTAATGAATAATCAGGAATCAAAATTCCCAAAAATTAAAAACTTTAATTAATATCTTTAAACCATACCCTAAAATAAACTATATCATCACCACATAAGCAAAACACACAATAGAATACACAGGACTAACTCTTCTCTTTCTTTATATATATATATACCCATATATACAAACAAACTAGCACCGAAAACAACAAAGCAACAAACAAACCGTAGACTTTCAACATGAATCACAGATGCAATTCGTTTTTTTTTCTTTTTTAAATGAGGGAGGAAATAAATGAGAGAGAGAAATAAAGGGGATTACCGAAGGTCAGATTGATTAGAGTCAAAATTTACAACTGCGGCTATTTGCCCACCTTCAATTTTCGCGAATTTGGGACTAAACTCTGAAAAGCCAAATTCAAAGACAGAAAGAAGCGGTGAAAGATAGAAAATAAAATAGCAATATAAAGAAAATATACTCACGGAACGCAATCAATCAAGAGAATGAAGCGAATTTTCAAGCCGAAGCAAAATCCAGAGAAGTTGGTGGCCTTCTAGTTCAAACCCTAGAATATTGAGAAAGTAAATTTGAGGAAGGAAAATAAAGAAGGGGAAAATTTGAGGGGTGGGAAAATCATTAAGAAGAGAAGTAAATACCCTTGGATGGGATATTCCATCCGTGCTTGCGGTATTGTGGGAACCGAATATAGAAGAGAGGTTGAACTGCATGATCGTGATTCGTGGGGAAGGGAGTTATTTTTTCGTGGGGAATAGAGAGTCTTTTTCTTTTTTTTTTTCGGTTTATTTTTTAAATTAAAGATAAAAAAGGAGTTTATTCATTAATAAATGAGAGGGAAGAAAGCCCTGCTTGGCGCGGTTTCTTTTGCGCTAAAATTTTGATATTAATCGTTGGCAAAACATGTCGGGAGACAGTTTTTTAAAAACGCTATTGTCAGATGTTATTAATGGGCCTTATTCTTGTAGTGTATCATCATAAACTTGAAAGCATACAACAAACAGTTTTCGTTTATGCTGTAGGCGGAGTCGTACTTACAGTTACTGCGCCTTGAATCAAAATTCTTCACTCAAACAGGTCGCTTTCCTGTTTTCAAGAAAAATCATAGGATGAGTATCATCCTACCATAATAACATAATGATTCTAATTGCTAACTACAAATCCTAAATTTCAACTCCTTTTTGAAATTTAGTAAGAACTCTAATATTTTGAAAATCGGTTTCAAATCCAATTCATAAAGTTTGGTTCTTTTCCCACAAATCTGTTTCGAATTTGGAAAAGTTTTCTTCATGAAAGTTGTAGATCTTGAAGTCTCCTACAACTTTTGTTTTAACCTCAAAATTCAAATCTGTCTTTAACATGCTTGTTTTTGCCTTTGAAAATTTTTCGACCATACTTATTACTCATAATTTGGTCTCGGGTTTTTGTAGAAGCGAAGGTCTTAAAGGCCTTATTTTCAAAAACTGTCTGCGTTGGCCCCTAGGATTTTCCCTCCTCTACACTTTGCAGTTTTGATTTTTTTTTAAATTCGGCTTCTAAAGGCCTCAAAATCTTATTTCAGAAAAACTGTCCAGATAGAAACCTTAATCAAGCATACAAAAACCCTTGTGCATACATCTTACAAAATTAAACTCATGTTTATCCATACTAATCATTCTCTTAAATTCTAAATGAAGAACTAGAGGATAACAATATTTACCTCAAGTTCCACTGATGGAATTCTTAAATTAGAGTATTGAAATTTCCCTCACACTTCCTACACTAAACCGAAAACTCTTTCTCTAGTTTTCTTTTCTTTCTTTTCTCTCCTCTCTTTGCCCGGCTTCTATGGTAGAATTTAGAGAGGTTGTGCTGCTTAAGTGTGTGTTGGCTAACCAAATAAAATAAGAGAACCTTCACCTATTTATAGATGAAGCATAAATTTCTGAAATTGCTTACTAACCCCTAAAGGTACAACAACTTGCTCCTTAGTCCATAGAAGAAACCAATTTGATCTTGTCTTCTTGAGAGGTGGCCGGCTCCTTGTTCCTCTTATGCCAAATAACCCAAGCTAGGGTGCTTAATCATGTTGGCTAGGAACCATGAGGTGTCCCTTTCTTAATGTGGCCGGCCTTAGGTGGAGCTTGTGCATGCTCTTGCTTACCAACAAGCAAGGCTAGCAAGCTTACCAAGCTAGCCTAGGGTGCATGAGGTGTCAAGAGCTAAAAGAGTTCAAGAAATCCATCTTTTGTAATTTTATACATTGATCCTTAAAGCCAAAATATTTCTCCTTAATCCCTATGTGTTGGCCGGCACTTCTTGCTCCAAATTGCCAAGCAAGCTTAGCTAGAGTGTTTGCTCATCAAGGCTACAAGTTTGATGTGGCATTTTCTTGTGATGGCCGGCCCTAAGGTGAGGTGTACAAGCCTTGGCTTGCCAAGGTGGCTAGGCTAGGGAGTCTAGAGTGTTGGTTCATCAAGGCTAGGCCAAGAGGTGTTGTTTCCTCAAGTGGCCGGTTTTAAAGAAGCCATGTGAGACAATTTGCTAATTGATCCATAACACAAAATCAACCAAATAAATCAAAGTGCTTAATCATTAAACTTAGGGCATGATTTGTAAACTTTTAATGACACTTAAAATCTTCTAATTTGCATAATACTTCTCAAAAACAAGATCCCTTGCTCAAAAAGCCATGATGTGGCCGATTCCTATGGTGACACATGGAACAATGTGATTGGTTCTAACTAGAGTTATCAAATACAATCTTAACTTGTCTTCCTTGATTTCCAACCAAACTAACTAAACTAGAAATGGATCATTGACTTAATTGAACTAAAAAACTTTACTTAAAAAGTCCCTGATTCAAAAATTTACATAATTGCTGATAAGTCTACAATTTTCTCCAAAATTGCACATTGGCCCCTAAAGGCAAAATATTTGCACTTTGGTCCCTATGAATTGGCCGGTTATGGTTAAGCCTTCAAACATCAAATTCTTACTAAATCCTTCCTTAGAAGACTTTTTAGCTCTAAAATCATGAACTTTTCTTAATTTGCAATTGACCCCTAAACATAAAATATTTGCATTTTGGTTCCTGTGAGGTGACCAATCATAGCAATGACACTTGTCAACAGAGGTGTCATCCTTAAAGGCCTTGTTTGGCTTATCTCCTAAATGCAGTCCATTTTCATAATAACATAAATATTCATATACTGTTTTAAACTGATAACAGTATAATTAAACTGGACCATTGTCCTAAACTTTTCTGAACTGCGTATAAGATTTTCTTCAATTTATAAATTACCAACATAGAGTCATAAATCGTAATTTCCCCTTTTTAACAAAAGGATCGTAAATCTGCACAAATAATTCATTGAATCTTTTAGCAAAAGATTCAACAACTTCCTTAGAAAACATATCATACAGATTGCATAACCAAACTTGATCCTTAACAAAAGAAGTTATAAATTTACAAACAGGTCGGCTATTACATTGATGATCCGTAAAAGCGAAGCCTTTGACAAGTTCAAAGAATTTCGAGCTGAAGCGGAGAAACAATTAAGCAAGTCTATTAAGACACTTCGATCGGATCGATGTGGGGAATACCTATCGGATGAGTTCTTAGGATATTTGATGGAGAATTGGATACAATCCCAGTTGACTGCACCTGGTACTCCTCAATAGAATGGTGTAGCTGAGAGAAGGAATAGGACCCTATTGGATATGGTCTGGTCTATGATGAGTTACTCCACATTACCTTTGTCATTTTGGGGGCACGCCATACAAACTGCATACTATCTTCTGAATAACGTTCCCTCCAAATCGGTTCCTAAAACTCCTTACGAGTTATGGATGAGTAGGAAACCTAATTTGAATTATATTCGAATTTGGGGTTGTCCGGCACACGTCCTGGATAAGGAAGCGAAGAAGTTGGAGTCACGATCAGAAGTATGCTTGTTTGTTGGCTATCTAAAAGGGACAAAAGGTGGTCTGTTCTATAATCCGAAGCAAAATAAAGTCTTTGTTTCTACACATGCAACATTCCTGGAGGAAAGTTACATGGAAAACTTTAAACCTCGTAGCAAAGTAGTGCTTGAGGAGATGACTTCGGGTTTGGATATTCCTAAAGTCATAGAAAACCCTGTGGAAAAACCGCTAAAGAATCAACAACCACGGGAGCTTCGTCGTAGTGGGAGGATTATCAGGGAACCTGAAAGGTACATGTTCAATGGTGAAGTTTTGGAAGCAGAATCCATAGAACATGTTGATGATCCGGCTACGTACAAGGAAGCTATGGAGGATGTTGATTCTAGTCTTTGGCAAAAGGCTATGAACACCGAGATGGAATCTGTGGATTCCAACGGGGTCTGGAAACTTGTAGACTTACCCCAAGGCATAAAACCGATTGGGTGTAAGTGGGTATACAAGAGGAAGAGAGGTGTGGATGGGAAAGTGGAAACTTTCAAGGCAAGACTTGTAGCTAAGGGCTATACGCAGAAAGAAGGAATCGACTATGATGAAACCTTCTCGCCTGTAGCAATGCTCAAGTCAATCCGCATTCTTTTATACATTGCTACTGCTCTTGATTATGAGATCTGTCAAATGGATGTTAAGACAGATTTCTTGAATGGCTCTCTTGAAGAAGATATCTATATGATACAACCAGACGGGTTCAAGGCAAAAGCCAAGAAGACAAGGAATGCAAGTTGCTTAAATCCATTTATGGATTAAAGCAAGCATCACATTTTTGGAATATTAGGTTTGATCAAGCGATCAAAACCTATGCATTCGAACAAAACATTGACGAACAATGTGTTTATAAATGTATCAAGAACGAGAAAGTGGTTTTCCTTGTACTTTATGTGGATGATATATTACTTATTGGAAACGATGTGGCAACATTATCATCTGTCAAAGTTTGGTTAGCCAAACAGTTTGACATGAAGGACTTAGGAGAGGCTAGTTATGTTCTTGGTATTCAACTCTTTAGAGATAGAAAGAACAAAACGATGGCACTCTCTCAAGCTTCATACATTGATAAAGTACTTGAGAAGTTTTCTATGAAGGATTCTAAGAAAGGTGCACAACCTTTCAGAATGGGAATCAAGCTTTCTAGAGATGACTGTCCCAAGATATCGGAAGAAAGGAAGCGTATGAAAAATGTACCTTATGCATCAGCGGTAGGTAGTCTTATGTACGCTATGTTATGCACTAGGCCTGACATTTGTTTTGCGGTTGGTATGGTAAGTCGATATCAGTTGAATCCGGGAGCGAACCATTGGGCTGCAATCAAGCATATACTCAAGTATCTACAGAAAACGAGGGACTATATGCTAGTGTATTCCGGTTAGGACCTTGTTCCTAGAGGATACACAGATTCTGATTTTCAATCAGATCAGGATTCAAGGAAATTAACTTCAGGATCTGTTTTTACCCTTGGAGGTGGTGCCGTTGTGTGGAGGAGTATTAAGCAATCTTGCATTACTAACTCGACCATGGAAGCTGAGTATGTGGCAGCCAGTGAGGCATCAAAGGAAGCGGTATGGCTCCGCAGGTTCCTTGGTGACCTTGACGTCGTTCCTGGTATGGATAAAGCTATGGTGCTCTACTGTGACAACAGTGCAGCAGTAGCTAATACCAAGGATCCTAGGCATCATAAGAGGAGTAAGCACATTGACAGAAAATATCACATTATCAGAGGCTTTGTTGAGAGTGGAAATGTGACGGTTTGCAAAATCGCATCAGAGGACAATCTTGCTAACCCGTTCACGAAGACTTTGGTGGCCAGAAGATTCGAAGAACATGTTGAAGGCATGGGGATGCGTAATATGTCACATTTACTCGCTTAGGGCAAGTGGGAGATTGTTGGGATCTAAATGTGCCCTAAGGATAGAAAATCAATATTAGGGATTTTCTGTAAATATGACATTTTGATATTAAAAGAGGAGGTTATTGTGACGCCCCGACTTCCCAAGCCGGGTCGACACCATACATACTTGTACTTATCTTACTTGAAAATTTGAGAATAATTTTTTTTCTTTTTTTTTTTTTTAAACATATATACATAGATTATCTTGTAGAGAAAAACTTGTCTTACATACATACTATACTGAAAATACATTCTCAAGTCTTCAAACTTCATACATACTGCATAACATAATTTACTTTTGAGATATATACATATTAACTCAAAAGTGGTTGTGGAAAATTTTGCGTAGTGGTATCCCACACCGCCCTTCATTCGCCGCATCATCTGCGTGACCCATCAGCTAGGCTGCAGGCTTTTTACCTACAGTATGAAATATACAAATGAGCTTTCACCCAGCAAGTACAAACATATCTCACAAAACATTTCAAACCTCTTAAAAACATGACAATCATCATGTAATTTATGCATGATCCATTTATGATCGATTTGTATGTCTTATGCTTCATTATGGAGTTAATCTTGAACTTATTATCTTGTCTTAACATGTGGGCCCATAGTGTACGTACCAAAAGCGCGCAGCCTCCAGACAAAGTTAGGGTTTGCAAGGCTCTAACAGTTCTGGGAATCATAAACTTGACCCTCACGCATCAACGAGCGGTTAATAATCATAACTCTTCTTGAACATGTATCCTCCTCGATCACGGGAGCGTGGTACGACACCTTGCTTGACTTGGTTTAGTCTTAGTCTTGTATATTCCAAGACTAAGAATCTTTAGTTATGATCTTATTAGTCATGGTGTACATGTGACACAGACATGGCATAATCATAAATCATGGTATAACTTGGTTTATCATGGCTTATCATGGCATGACTTAACATAACTTAGCATGGCATGACATAACATACTTAACATAGCATGACTTGGCATAACTTCTCATGGCATAACAGGTCATAACATAACTTAGCACATCATAGTATGGCATCACATATCATAGCATAACATAATATGTATACTTGAAAATAGTATTTACTATTTTTCATACTATAGGTGAGTTCTGTACTTGCCTGTTATGTTATATCTTGGGTTTCGTTGCTCCGACTCAGGTTGCAACTGCAGATTACTTCCTGCTATTAAAAAGCACATAGGATAAGGATCCTATAAAATGTTGGTGACCTATCCAACATTCATACACAATCTTAGTTATATGTCCCCCAATTATACACATGATAACTTATTTGGTTACATAGGGTAACCCTTGATGTGGTCAAACTTAGTCAACCAAAGTCAACATTCTATGGGTCAAATTTGGGGCTTTTGGGCCAAGCCTAGTAACTCGGGTATCCTTCCCGGTTACTATCCGTCATTGTCTTGTTACTAAACTTTGGCTTTTAAAATCCAATTTGGAAAATTTGGTCAAAAATCTTTTGTTTAACTTAAAAATTCGTGGTTTTCAAAGTGGGACTTTATAAAAATCATTAAGGGCTGAAAAATACCATTGGAATAGTTTTCATTGTCAAAACATTGGTGTTGGTGCAAAAATACAGTTTTCCTGTATTGTTTTAGAAAATCATGTGCAGGAATTTCCTGTTTCTTGCACAGTTTTTAGAAATCCATTTTTATTTAAAAATCTGGTTTGAATTAGAAAAAGTTGTCTTCACAAAAGTTTTCGCTTTCGGAAAACCCTACAATTTTCATGTTTTGTAGAAAACTCAGTTCGGACTCTAACGTGCTCTTATTATCTGTTGAACTCACCTGGCCGTGCATAAGTCCTGGGCACAGTCAGGCTCGGGTTTTTATAAAAACGAAGGCCTTTATAGCCTTATTTTTGAAAACTGTCCATGCTACCCCTAGGAAAATCTCTTCTCTACAACTTTCATGTTTTTCGTTTTGCCTAATTCGGCCTCTAAGGGCCTCAAAATCATCTTTCAAGAAAACTGGCCAGTTTTACCCGAAAACTGGCAGTTTTATTCTTAACTTGGTTTTACGTCCTAATACGCGCACACTACCTCAACCGCCCACAGCGAGAGCCTAATATCAGTCATGCAGCGGTTTCTAACATTCCATACCATCATCACATAAACATACATCAACAATCATCACATCGAACACTTAGCATGCATAATCAAGCACAAATTTAAACATACTTGGGGATATATAACCTTAGCATGCATCAAACATATAAACCTTAACTTCATGCAACCAAAGCATTAAATCATGCATGGCTTAGTAAATAAAACCACCTAAACCATAAATTCAAGCACCAACCTAAAAATTCTAAACTAGGGCATAAAAATTAAATTGAGCTTATGCTCTTACATCCAATGCGTGAAATACACTTAAATTTCCCAAATTGAAGCTCAATTTAAAAGCTTAGGGTTTGAGGGTTTACCTCTAGGGTTTGGAATTGCGTTCTCAAGCTTGGATCCCAAAAATTTTTCCCTTTTTCCTTGGCTGCCACCACAACCGGTTTTCCCCTCCAATGGGTTCCAAAAATTCAGCCACCCTTGGCTTGAGCTCTACCACAAATCCGGTCACCTTATCAAGTCTTTTTCCTCACTTTTTCTTTCCCTTCTCTCTTCCCCCACAACCGGCCTCCTAGCCCTAATGGGGTACTAAAAATTTTTCAACCTTTGGCTTGTGGTTCAACAAAATCCGACCACCCTACTAGCTTGCTCTAGGGTTTTATATTTTTTTTTTCTCTCTTGGCTTAAGTTCGGTTTTGGAGAGGAAGAGTGTCAGAGAAAATTTTGGAAGAGTTTAGCTAAAATTTCCCGATTTTTGGTCAAAAATCCGCCCCCCCCCCTGGGTATTTATAGGTAGAAATTAATTTAGTTTTGGATTTATTTTTAATCCAAAATTTGCTTAAAAACCCTTGAAGCAAGAATAATTGCACAAAAATTTGCTAAATAGCCCTCCAAGTGGCCGGCCATTTAGGGTGCAAGGTGGCTAGGATTGGATTTCTTTCCAAAGTTTTCTTTTCTTTAATTCATAAATGATGTCATAATTCCAAGCTTGGGTGATGTCATCATAAGGCCTTGTTTGGCTTGTTCCTTAATATGCAGTCCATTTTTAAGCTAACACAGATATTTCCAATACTGTGTTCACTAATACACAGTACAATTTAGTACTGTTATACTGAACTGCACTCCAAAATTTATCTGCGTATAGTTGGACTGTATAAAAATTTTTCTTTTTATTTAAAGCTATTTAGCCCTTAATACCCTATTTTAGGTGCTTGATTTTTCTATGGTGGTTTTAAATCTTAATTATACTATCTTGTCCGTAAAGACGGTTTTCGCAGTATAATTCCCATACTGCTTATCGTATCACAGTACCGTCTTATATTTGACTTCTTTGGTCAACCTTTGACTTCTCTGGTCAACTTTGACTTTTTCGGTCAAACTTTGACCAACATGAATTCATGAAATTTCGTCATGCCTTTTTCCTTAAAAGGCCTATTATGGAGTCTCGTAGCTAATTTATCGAGAACTCAACCCTATACTGATAAAATTATGAATTTTGTATTAATATTCATAATTCTCATAAAATATCACATAAACACATAGTACGAACTTAGATTTATTATGTACAAGAAAATCATGAGTCCGAAAAATTTTGGTCATTACAATCTACCCTCCTTAAAAATTTTCGTCCTCGAAAATCAGAACAATTCGGGATAGCTTTTCTTCATATATTCTTCGCGCTCCCATGTTGCCTCCTCAATCTCATGATTTCGCCATAAGACCTTAACTAATGGTATAACCTTGTTTCTTAGCACCTTTTCTTCTCGTGCCAAGATTCGAACCGGTTTCTCCTCATACGTCAAATCCTTGTGAACCTCAATTGGTTTGTGGTCCAATACATGTGATGGATCCGAGATGTACTTCTTTAGCATCGACACATGAAATACATCGTGTACATATGCTAATTCTTGGGGCAAAGCCAATTTATAGGCCACATTACCAACTCTTTCCATTATTTCGAATGGCCCTATGTATCTTGGACTTAATTTCCCCTTCTTTCCGAATCTCATAACTCCTTTGAATGGAGTAACTTTGAGGAAAACCAAGTCTCCTACTTGGAATTCTAGAGGCCTTCTGCGTTTGTGGGCATAGCTCTTTTGTCGAGTAAATGCAGTTTCCATCCGTTGACGTATAAGTTTCACGGCCTCAGTGGTTCTCCGAATAAAATCTGTGGACACAAGTTCCTTCTCTCTTGTCTCGTACCAGTGGATTGGAGATCTACACCTTCTCCCGTACAGGGATTCATAAGGAGCCATTCCAATTGAAGCTTGGAAACTGTTGTTGTACGAGAATTCAATCAAATGAAGCTTCTTATCCTAAGTTCCTTTGAAGTCCATGATGCATGCTCGCAACATATCTTCTAGGGTCTGAATGGTCCTCTCTGATTGTCCATCCGTTTGAGGGTGAAAAGCCGTACTAAAAGTAAGCTTGGTACCCATTGCTTGATGTACACTTCTCCAAAACTTAGAAGTGAAACGACCATCACAATCGGAGATGATTACCTTTGGAATCCCATGGTAGCGAACGATCTACGCAACATATAATTTCGCTAGCTGGTCCACTGAAAAGCTAAGCTTAATGGCAATAAAGTGTGCAGACTTTGTCAAACGATCCACAATCACCCAAATAGCATCGTTGCCACTGGGAGTTCGGGGTAGGCCAACCACAAAATCCATGGTCACTTGGTCCCATTTCCATTCTGGGATGGAAATTTTCTGCAATTCTCCCCCTGGACGTTGGTGTTCTGCCTTCACCTTTTGACACGTAAGGCATTTACTGACAAATGTAGCAACGTCATTCTTCATTCTGGGCCACCAAAAACTTTCCTTCAAGTCTTGGTACATCTTTGTAGCTCCAGGATGAACGGAATATGGAGTCTCATGAGCCTCCTTCATGATTTGCTCCTTTAACTCGTCCTCGTTAGGAATGCATAATCTATTTTTTCGATAGAGTATGCCCTCATCCGATATGTTGAAGTCCGACTCCTTTCCTTCCAAGACCTCGTTCCTTGTTCTAAGCAGCAAGGCATCTCCTTCTTGTCGCTCCTTCATGCCATCCAAAATGGTAGGTTGGAAGGTTAGGGCAGCTAAACTTCCCGTGATAAGCTCTATTCCAGCTTCCACTAGCTCCTTCTGAAGAGGTTCGATCAACGACTGTATTGACATCAATGAGGAAGACGACTTCCGACTAAGGGCATCGGCTACTTTGTTAGCCTTCCCTGGATGGTAACGGATGTCTATGTCATAATCTTTCACCAGTTCGAGCCATCTTCTTTGTCTCATGTTAAGCTCCTTTTGTGTGAAGATATACTTCAAACTCTGATGATCCGTGTAAACTTCACACTTAGTACCGTAAAGGTAGTGTCTCCAGATTTTGAGCGCAAATACTACCGCTGCAAGTTCCAAATCATGCGTCGGATAGTTCTTCTCATAATCCTTAAGCTGTCGTGAAGCATAAGCGATCACCTTTCCATTCTGCATGAGAACGGCTCCCAATCCTATCTTGGAAGCATCGCTATATATCACGAAGTTCCCTTTCTCCATATATGGAATTGTGAGGATCGGAGCACTAGTCAGCTTACTTTTCAGTTCTTGGAAGTGTTCTTCACACTTTGTCGTCCATTCGTACTTCTTTCCTTTCCGTGTAATTGCGGTGAGCGGCGCTGCAATCTTAGCAAATCCCTCGACGAAACGTCGGTAGTAGCCCGCTAAGCCCAAGAAACTACGTACGTTGGTGATGTTTTTCGGAGCTGGCCATTTACTCACTGCTTCAATCTTGACCGGATCTACAGATATACCTTCCTTGGAGACCACATGTCCTAAGAAATGGACCTTTTCCAACCAGAATTCACACTTTATGAATTTAGAGCAGAGCTGGGTTTGCTTTAAAATCCGTAAAGCAATCCTTATATGTTCCTCATGCTCCTCCTTTGATTTTGAATAAATCAAGATATCATCTATAAAGACGATAACAAACTTGTCCAGGTAATCCTTGAATACTCGATTCATCAGGTCCATAAAGGCTGCTGGAGCATTTGTCAATCCAAATGGCATAACGAGGAACTCGTAGTGTCCATATCGCGTACGAAAGGCCGTCTTGGGAATATCTCCTTCCCTAATTCGGAGCTGATGATATCCTGATCGTAGGTCAATTTTCGAAAAAATTGAAGCTCCTCTCAATTGATCAAACAAATCGTCGATCCTAGGCAAGGGATACTTGTTCTTGATGGTAATCTTATTCAATTCCCGATAGTCAATGCACATCCTAAGAGTGCCGTCCTTCTTTTTAACAAACAAAACTGGGGCTCCCCATGGTGAGTAGCTTTGACAAATGAATCCTCGATCCAGAAGCTCCTGTAACTGAATCTGCAGTTCCTTAAGTTCGGCAGGCGACATCCTATAAGGTGCCTTGGATACTGGTGCCAATCCAGGAAGTAACTCAATCTCAAAAGAGATTTCTCGTTCTGGTGGCAATCCTGGCAATTCCTCAGGAAAAACCTCTATAAACTCCTTGACTATCGGTACTTCTTCCGGCCTACTCTTGGTCTCTTGCGTCTTATCCACCATGTTGGCTAGAAATCCAATACATCCTTCTGCCAACAACTTTCTAGCCTTCAGCGCAGAAATGAACATTTTTGGCTGTTTTAGAGTCGATCCTCTGAAAATAAACTCCTCGCCTCCAATTGGCTTGAACGTGACAGTACGACGTGGACAGTCGATAACTGCGTTGTACTTTCCCAAGAAATCCATACCCAAGATGACATCGTAGTCGTATAGGTCGATGATGATCAAGTTGACATACATTTCTCTACCACATATAATTATTGGAACGTGACGTACCTAATAATCAGACAACAGAATCTCCCCGGAGGGTAATGTAGTCCTAAATGTTCTTCCGATCCTGTCACTTGCTCTACCTAGTTTCTTAGCAAACCTAAGTGATGTAAATGAATGCGTAGCTCCAGAATCAATTAACACGTAGGCATCTTGTTGGGCAAAAGGAAGCTGACCTGTCACCACGGTGGAAGGTCCAGCTTGAACATCCTCCTTAGTGTAGGCATAAATGCGTCCTTGAGGTTCTGGAGCTTCCAGTCTGCCTTGAGAGATTGCAGGTCCCTCGAGCTTCATCTGTGCAGCATGAAGTTGAGATTCTTGTCCTCTCTGTTGATTCTGCAGATTCTGGGGATTGAGATTGCAAGTTCTAGTATAGTGGCCTTCCTTGCCACATAGAAAGCGACGACTGGTTCTAGCACGGCAATCTCCCGGGTGCCTCCTCTCACATTTCTGACAAGTGGGATAACTGTTGATATCAGGTGCATTCTTCTTCTGGGGAAAATTCTGTTGATTCCCCTGTCCTCCTGCATTCCACTTCCTCTTCTGTTGGTTGTTGCCGTACAGCTTGTTGTTGTTGTTTTGCCCCGAAGGTCCTATTTGACCTTTCTATTGTGAAGTTTGGCCTAGTCTGGCTTGGTTCTGCTTAGCTTGAGCTTTTTCTTCCCTCTTTTCCTTGAAGAACTTAGCCCGTTGTTCCTTGTTTTGTCCTACCCAATACTCAGCTCGAATTGCCCGACTGACACATTCGGCAACAGTGAGCGGTGGATGGGGGCCACTGCTAATTACTACTGCCAGGTCCGAGCGGAACATTCTCATCATCCTTCTGACTTTATCCCTTTCAGAACTAATGAGGTGAGGGCAGAGACGTGCTAGCTATTCAAACTTTTTGACAGCTTCAGCTACCGACAGATTTCCTTGGCGGAACTTATCGAATTCATCTTGTTGAGCTTCCATGACCTCTGTGTTGAAGTACTTCTCCTTAAATTCCTCCACAAAGTCCTCCCAAGTCATCTGAGTAACATTTCGTCGGATCTGGACTGTTTCCCACCAGAGGCGAGCATCTTTTCGTAGCATAAAAGGATGCACAGAGGACTTTCTCTTGATCATTGAGCCTGAGGAAATTTAAGGCAACCTAGAGGTCGATTAACCAATTGTCGGCCTCAATCGGGTTTCTTGACCCTTCAAATTCTGGTGCCTTCATGCGCCGAAATTTGTCATATAGTTCTTCTGGAGTTCGAATCAGAGGTGTTGGTGGAACAGCTACAGGCGCAACAGGTACTTCAGGGGCTATGGGGTTCTCTGGAATCACCGGGTCAACACCAGGAATTTCCGGTGCAGCAGGATGATTCACAGGTGCTGGTGGTATCCTGGTATCAGGAGGTCCCTGATTCTGCTGAGCTAACTGTGCTCTAAGCCCACCTATCTCTTGTTGTTGGGCTAACATCATCTGTCTCAGTTCATTCATCTGGGCCGCAAGATCAACGTCTTGGGTCGGTGCTTTTCTACGCTTTGGTGGCATGGTTCTATACGGAAAACAATGAAATAAACTTAGCTTCTTATTTTACAAAATTAATGAAATCATGCCTTTTATATAGAACCATAATCTTTATTCCATATAATAGCATAACATGAAACATATCTGAATTCATCATGACCTTGTTCACATCTCCTTCACAACAGGAGTACATAACATCTGGGAAGTTATAAAACTTTCCCATCATTTCCGTACGTCACCTAGATGCCACCACCAAGCTAAGGCACCACCCGGCGTCATCCTCGCATCCAACATTTTCCTTATGTGGCAAAAATTCCATAATGTTGATCTAATTCCTTCGTATGAAAAATTCTCAGCTATCACCATACCAGGGTGAAGTAGTCCCTTGAAAGCGTCAGGAGTATCATTTTCCATCATGGCCATTGAAGAAAGATGCTTACTATACGCATAAGATCTTAACTAATTGTAATCGTAAGAAAAAAATAAATAAATAACTTAACTTACTTGGGCCATTGCAGAAACGATGTGGAGCGATGTGAAATAGGCTGGCAGGATACCGCTCTGATACCAACTCTGTGACGCCCCGACTTCCCAAGCCGGGTCGACACCATACATACTTGTACTTATCTTACTTGAAAATTTGAGAATAATTTTTTTTTCTTTTTTTTTATTTTTTTTAAACATATATACATAGATTATCTTGTAGAGAAAAACTTGTCTTGCATACATACTATACTGAAAATACATTCTCAAGTCTTCAAACTTCATACATACTGCATAACATAATTTACTTTTGAGATATATACATATTAACTCAAAAGAGGTTGCGGAAAATTTTACGTAGTGGTATCCCACACCGCCCTTCATTCGCCGCATCGTCTGCGTGACCCATCAGCTAAGCTGCAGGCTTTTTACTTACAGTATGAAATATACAAATGAGCTTTCGCCCAGCAAGTACAAACATATCTCACAAAACATTTCAAACCTCTTAAAAACATGCCAATCATCATGTAATTTATGCATGATCCATTTATGATCGATTTGTATGTCTTATGCTTTATTATGGAGTTAATCTTGAACTTATTATCTTGTCTTAATATGTGGGCCCATAGTGTACGTACCAAAAGCGCGCAGCCTCCAGACAAAGTTAGGGTTTGCAAGGCCCTAACAGTTCTGGGAATCATAAACTTGACCCTCACGCATCAACGAGAGGTTAATAATCATAACTTGTCTTGAACATGTATCCTCCTCGATCACGGGAGGGTGGTACGACACCTTGCTTAACTTGGTTTAGTCTTAATCTTGTATATTCCAAGACTAAGAATCTTTAGTTATGATATTATTAGTCATGGTGTACATGTGACACAGACATGGCATAACCATAAATCATGGTATAACTTGGCTTATCATGGCATGACTTAACATAACTTAGCATGGCATGACATAACATACTTAACATAGCATGACTTGGCATAACTTCTCATGGCATAACAGGTCATAACATAACTTAGCACATCATAGTATGGCATCACATATCATAGCATAACATAATATGTATACTTGAAAATAGTATTTACTATTTTCCACACTGTAGGTGAGGTCTGTACTTGCCTGTTATGTTATATCTTGGGTTTCGTTGCTCCGACTCAGGTTGCAACTGCAGGTTACTTCCTGCTATTAAAAAGCACATAGGATAAGGATCCTATAAAATGTTGGTGACCTATCCAATATTCATACACAATCTTAGTTATATGTCCCCTAATTATACACATGATAACTTATTTGGTTACATAGGGTAACCCTTGAGTTGGTCAAACTTAGTCAACCAAAGTCAACATTCTATGGGTCAAATTTGGGGCTTTTGGGCCAAGCCTAGTAACTCGGGTATCCTTCCCGGTTACTATCCGTCATTGTCTTGTTACTAAACTTTGGCTTTTAAAATCCAATTTGGAAAATTTGGCCAAAAATCTTTTGTTTAACTTAAAAATTCGTGGTTTTCAAAGTGGGACTTTATAAAAATCATTAAGGGCTGAAAACTGCCATTGGAACAGTTTTCATAGTCAAAACATTGGTGTTGGTGCAAAAATACAGTTTTCCTGTATTGTTTTAGAAAATCCTGTGCAGGAATTTCCTGTTTCTTGCACAGTTTTTAGAAATCCATTTCTATTTAAAAATCTGGTTTGAATTAGAAAAAGTTATCTTCACAAAAGTTTTAGCTTTTGGAAAACCCTACAACTTTCATGTTTGCAGAAAACTCAGTTCGGATTCTAACGTGCTCTTATTCACTGTTGAACTCACCTGGCCGTGCATAAGTCCTGGGCACAGTCAGGCTCGGGTTTTTATAAAAACGAAGGCCTTTGGAGCCTTATTTTTGAAAACTGTCCATGCTACCCCTAGGAAAATCTCTTCTCTACAACTTTCATGTTTTTCGTTTTGCCTAATTCGGCCTCTAAGGGCCTCAAAATCATCTTTCAAGAAAACTGGCCAGTTTTACCCGAAAACTGGCAGTTTTATTCTTAACTTGGTTTTACGTCTTAATACGCGCACACTACCTCAACCGCCCATAGCGGGAGCCTAATATCAGTCATGCAGCGGTTTCTAACGTTCCATACCATCATCACATAAACATACATCAACAATCATCACATCAAACACTTAGCATGCATAATCAAGCACAAATTTAAACATACTTGGGGACATATAACCTTAGCATGCATCAAACATATAAACCTTAACTTCATGCAACCAAAGCATTAAATCATGCATGGCTTAGTAAATAAAACCACCTAAACCATAAATTCAAGCACCAACCTAAAAATTCTAAACTAGGGCATAAAAATTAAATTGAGCTTATGCTCTTACATCCAATGCGTGAAATACACTTAAATTTCCCAAATTGAAGCTCAATTTAAAAGCTTAGGGTTTGAGGGTTTACCTCTAGGGTTTGGAATTGCGTTCTCAAGCTTGGATCCCAAAAATTTTTCCCTTTTTCCTTGGCTGCCACCACAACCGGTTTTCCCCTCCAATGGGTTCCAAAAATTCAGCCACCCTTGGCTTGAGCTCTACCACAAATCCGGTCACCTTATCAAGTCTTTTTCCTCACTTTTTCTTTCCCTTCTCTTTTCCCCCACAACCGGCCTCCTAGCCCTAATGGGGTACTAAAAATTTTTCAACCTTTGGCTTGTGGTTCAACAAAATCCGACCACCCTACTAGCTTGCTCTAGGGTTTTATATATATTTTTTTCTCTCTTGGCTTAAGTTCGGTTTTGGAGAGGAAGAGTGTGAGAGAAATTTTTGCAAGAGTTTGGCTAAAATTTCCCAATTTTTGGTAAAAAATCCGCCCTCCCCCCCCCCCCCCCCTTGGGTATTTATAGGTAGAAATTAATTTAGTTTTGGATTTATTTTTAATCCAAAATTTGCTTAAAAACCCTTGAAGCAAGAATAATTGCACAAAAATTTGCTAAATAGCCCTCCAAGTGGCCGGCCATTTAGGGTGCAAGGTGGCTAGGATTGGATTTCTTTCCAAAGTTTCCTTTTCTTTAATTCATAAATGATGTCATAATTCCAAGCTTGGGTGATGTCATCATAAGGCCTTGTTTGGCTTGTTCCTTAATATGCAGTCCATTTTTAAGCTAACACAGATATTTCCAATACTGTGTTCACTAATAAACAGTACAATTTAGTACTGTTATACTGAACTGCACTCCAAAATTTATCTACGTATAGTTGGACTGTATAAAAATTTTTCTTTTTATTTAAAGCTATTTAGCCCTTAATACCCTATTTTAGGTGCTTGATTTTTCTATGGTGGTTTTAAATCTTAATTATACTATCTTGTCCGTAAGGACGGTTTTCGCAGTATAATTCCCATACTGCTTATCGTATCACAGTACCGTCTTATATTTGACTTCTTTGGTCAACCTTTGACTTCTCTGATCAACTTTGACTTTTTCGGTCAAACTTTGACCAACATGAATTCATGAAATTTCGTCATGCCTTTTTCCTTAAAAGGCCTATTATGGAGTCTCGTAGCTAATTTATCGAGAACTCAACTCTATACTGATAAAATTATGAATTTTGTATTAATATTCATAATTCTCATAAAATATCACATAAACACATAGTACGAACTTAGATTTCTTATGTACAAGAAAATCATGAGTCCGAAAAATTTTGGTCATTACAGTTATTCATGTTTAATAAGTTGTGTCCTATTTACTTTCATTTGTTGATTGTATGGTTATTTTGAGCAAACATAAAATACTCCTTGGCTGTTGGTAATATATCGGATTACCATATGTATACGGGGTATACATAGAAAATGTGGTAATTTGATAACAGTCTAAATAAATAGTCCGCAATCGATGGAATAAGATTTGAGGATCTTATTCATGATAAGATTGTAAAGGTTGTCTACTTCCTTGGAGGGATGGTTTGTCTTGACCATCGGATAGGTTCCGAGTAGAAACTTTAATGTATACCAGTATTGAGGTATGACATTGGACTGGACCTAAAGTGTGAATTGATTCGGTTTAATAATTCCGTTTATAAGAATCAATGACGCTTTGATTATCATCCTGTATTAATCTTAATCCTGAAATGATTACTTGAATTCGTATCCATGACTTATGTACTTTAATGCACTACAGGTGAGACACTGTTAATTCATGGTCAATATACTTGTGTTTTGGGTGCATGACTTATAGATGGATAAATCAATATTCATAGATATGGAATCCATAGCTATCTAACGATAGTAAATGTTATCTACTTAAAGGCATTATTCGGGAGTTGAAAGATAATATAACAAGATCTTGACCATCGGTTTACTTTGTGTTCTCTGGTGGTTTACCAATTGTATGGTTTTACAATTGGTGATTCTTTCAATAGAGAATAATGGAACTTTAAGTTAAAATGATTGAAAGGGTAAAATGGAAAAAGTCCTTAATTCAATCATGGATAACATATGGGGATTAAGTAAGCGATGAATAAATCATGGAAGAAGCACTACGTTAGAGAGCTTTCGTAATACGGTATGTAAATAGGAGTTCAGCTTCAAACTTTTAGTGGAATAGTTTTGAAGTTGATAATTGATGAATAATTAATCTGGGATTAATTTTTCACAATTATAGGAGCCTCTTTACATATTTCCATCGGGTCCCTCTATTAGCTCATATAGTTCCATATAGCGTCTCGAGATTTGTTCCTAATGAGATCGGTAAATTTAAATGGAATTTAATAATGTCTATTAAGACATAGTACTCTCTAACATGCAATCCAGAAAGGATTGGACATGTAAAATTTGTAGACAGATGATATGTCAACTTGTGATTGGTTAATTTGAATTTTGAAAATAAGATTGTGTTTAAATTATTTAATTTTGGAAAACAAAATTTTTCTCTCCTAATTAAAAGAGGTGCACGGTTTCTAATTGAGTGGAGAGAAGAAAATTTTGTTTCAAAATTATTCAAATATATTCCTAACATTAAATTATTAATTGATTTAAATAATGGAGATTATTTCATGAATTTTTCTTTCCTAATTAAAAGAGGTGCACGGTTTTTGTGAGAAAAGAAAATTTGAAATATTCCATTGATTTAAATTAATTAATATGGATAATGTTTGTGGAAAATATTTATTCAAATAAGTGAATCTTATTTAAATTCGAAAAGGTTTAAAAGAAATTTGAATCTAGATAGGGCTAGGATCTTTTGATTAGTCTAGATTCTTGATTTAAAATTTGAACCACCAATCAATCTTTATTTCTCATAGTGGTCGAATTTTTTAAGGGATATATCTCCCCTTGGAAAAACGTTTTTTAGGTTCAATGAATCTAGCCCTAAAGTTGTATGATCTTTTAGTTCAAAATTTATCCGGAAAAATAATTATTAATTATTTTTCAAGAAGGAGATAAATTTTGAAAAGGATTGGACTTCTATATAAAGGCTAGGAATTCTTGAAAAACTAATTTTTTGGTGATTCATAAGAGGAAAAACGTTTTTTAAGAGTAGAGAGAAAAACCAATTAGTTTTTTCTACATTATAAAATTTGGCTATCTTGTGAGAGAGAAAAAGAGAGAAAATTCCAATGAATCAAAACTGTGAGGAAGGTTAAACCGAGTGATAATTTTCGTAGGAGGTTAACCGGTTCCTGTTTTGTAGTTTTGAAGAAAGAAGCTAGATCATATTCTCAACGAGGAACATCGGAATTGAGATGGAAGGATCTAGACTTTGGAAAGCGTTACCGGTCGATTGGATTCATAGAACGTGTGCCCACACACACTCTGAGACGTGGAACTCGAGAATAGTAGAGAAGACACGTTGGTCAAACGTTCTAGCAATTCCGGAATCCAAGAAATAAGGTACACTTGATCATGAATTTAATTTATTGTTATATGCATCATGAGCTTCTTTTCCAAATCGGCATAAAAAATTTTAAAACTTCCGCTGCGCCGTAACTCTTATGTCGGATCCGATTTTTCCAACACATCTATTCCCACAGTTTTTTAAAACCGCTATTGCAAACTGCAATTAAAGACCCACTTTGTTGTAGTGATACCTCCTGTTAGTTTAATCTTCCCTTGAAGTAGAACAGTAGAGATAATAAAGGAATAACTTTCGATCCACACCATATAAGCCCCAAAAGCAGACACCGCATGTTTCCGGGGGAATAAGAGACAAACGAAGTTCATGTGCCACAGAATTGTGTGGTCCCTTGCTTCAACCCTGAGATCTTGGACATTTCTCATCTATGTATGTGTTTATTTATTTCTTACTTTTATATTTAATTCTAGCGATAGAAAATACGATTCATCTGCTGAAGATAAGGATGCTGAAATTTCAATCACCCCCTTGTGAATTTCCTATCTCCAATGAAAGATTTTTAACATGTTCAGAGTTTCAATTTGTCTGTTGTGTGGTATTTTTCTTTTTAATATGGAAAACAAAACTCATTATTTAAATAGAGAAAATAATAAAAATCATTTTGTCTGGTTTTCACTATCTTGCAAGTTGGTTAAGCTGCTCTACTAATCATTTGGTTAAATGACATGAGATAGAATATGTGGAGTTTGATTCAGATTTGAGAGGGTTCGAGTTTGACTCTGCATTATGTATATATATAATAAATAATGAGTCATATAATGAATGTGACATAGTCTGGTGAATTTTACTAAACTTCAAAATAAGGTGTAGAGTTCAAATATTATAACAAATTAGGAGAAAAAAAAAATCCTAAGAATTTACATATATAAACATTATTCTAGATAACATATATAGTAATATATATTATTCGAGCTAACTTGTTATGATTATTTAAAATGACAAAAGTGCCTTTCGTCCATACCTCCAAGCCCGTCACGTGACGGGTTCTAAGCTCACCAAGAAACAATTTTAAATAATTTTTTTAAAAATTTTAAAGATTCTAAAAAAAAAATTTTAATTCTTTAATTCTTTTATTTTTGCTTTTGCTTGTTTTTCCCAATACAACTAGTGTATATTTATATATATGATATTATTAGATATGTGTTACACTCAAATAATATGGGTTATACGAGGATGATTGTTCTCCCTTAGTTGATAAGATAGAACTTGAATTATCATTTTACTTTTTGAAAAGTGAGATACACGCTATCAATTCATTAACAAGTGATTGCACACACAAAGTCGAACACTAAACTTTGCATTGCATGTTGGGTGGTCCACTAATGTCTATCAGTATTATATATATGAAATATATATATATATATAGTACTGCCAAAGTACTGAATTTATGTGTTATAAAAACGACTTTACAGTGTCTCGACCACTCGTGATTTTTGCTTGAAACTATTACGGTGGGAGAGCCCATTATGAAAAATCCAAAACCAGCTTATATCTCTCTCAAACCAGCTAGCATCTCTCTCAAACGCTTCTTATCATGTCCATATCACTGAAACTTTTGTGGGATTCCAAAATACTTTCTTAATGACTAAACTCGTCCTCAACGTTAAGGCGAAGATTGTTGATAGGGAGTCATTTCGAACTTGAATTTATGATGATGTTGTATTTCTCATGACTTTCTAGCTCATGGAATTTGCTAGAGGCTTTTTTTTTATTAGTATATTTTTTTTATTTTTTAGACCACTCCAGAATTTTTCAAATTTAATAATTTAGTCCCAAAACCTTTTTCTTTTGACAATCACTCCTAAATTTATAATTTTTGACACTTCGTTTCTAACTCAAATCGATTAAAATTTGGATGATTTTATGCGCGTGACTTGCACATTATAGCCCAAAAAGTTGTGCAAATTTTAATGGATTTGAGTAAGAAAGACTAATAGTTCAAAAATCATAAATTCAAGGAGTTGATTGCTAAGAAAAAAAATTTAGGAACTAAATTGCTAAATTGAAAAAATTTTGAGGGTGTCCATACAAAAAAGCCTCTGCTAAATGTGGGAGTGATGATGTGGCAAAACTTCTTATAAATGACGTAAATTAGAGGAAGATTTGAATACTGAAAAGTTGTGCAATCATGTGCAGAGCTACATTATATTGGGTAGGGGTTGTCACCCCAACTGAATGTTTCTTATTTTAAAATTTAGTCTAAAATATTTTGTGATTTTTCTTTTTTGCGACATTCAAAATTAACAATTTCATGCAAGCCCATACTAAAACTCTATTATTTTACCGTCAAACTCATTGATTGTATACATCTGAGTGTGAAATTTTTATTGTATTAATGAAAGTAAAATTATCGTACGAGACATAATTTTAGAATACACTCCCATTGAACTATAAGGCTACTTTCATTGTTGGGTGCAATGGAAGGAAAATGACAGCGTTTAATTTAAATTTGAAAAAGATAACAAATAGTACGTTAGGCCTTATTGTAAAACATGTGGAGTAATAGAAAATGAGTTAGGGGTATCAATGATGTTAAACGACATAACTAATATTGAAAATGTCTCACTTTCTACTAATATGTGATATTGAACACAATCGATATTCTCTAATACTGTGCAGACTTATAACTGGTCCAACGTGGAAATTCATATTGAAGACGACGTAGGAATTATCATGTGCAAAATGCTCATGATAAGGTGTATAGTATAAATTTGCTTAATGAGAGCATGCACGGTTTTAGACTTAATTTAACTTGAGCGTCAAGCGAGTATTATTGTTTGGAAAATTGGATCCCAAATAAAACCACCTCTAAGACTATCCAAGTATACACTAACATTCAATTAGAGTCAAAATACAATACTTAAAAGTGCTTTCTACTGTGGTAATTAACTAGAAATAAATGTTTTGGGGTCCTTATACAAGATAATGTTACTGTGGTAAGTAAAATACAAGATAATTGGTGAACAAAGAACTATGTAGAAGCAAATTAGATCAATGACTAAAATAGGACAGTTGGCAAGTCCTTGGTAAGTCGCAACAATAAAGTAAACAGAACAAAAAAAACTAAATAGATATAGACACGCAGATTTTACAGAGGTTCGCCTGTAATCTCCAGGCTACATCCTTTGTAGGGCCTTCTAGAGCTTTCACTAAATATATATATGTCACGACCCAAAACCGAAGGTAGTGACCTAGAGGGGTTTAATTAAAAGTAAACGTGCAATTAAAATCATCGAAATAATAAAGCACATAATACTCTGAAATTCACCCACTCTTTTGGTAAAATTTCATTTTAGCCACTTTTGAAAAACATATCAGAGTATTGGGCCAAATAGTATTTGTCCTAATTTCTACCATTTTTATTATAGAAAACCATCAACTGGCATTTTAGTCAAATCAGTAGGCATTTTGAAATACCAAGTTTTTCTTACAAAAATAAGTTTTCAAAATCCAACCTCTAGTATCATCACACAAACAAACGAAAACAGTAAATAAAAGTACAGATATTCAAACTCAGTCCACAGAGAGAGTATTTTAGCTTACATGCCTTGGAAAGATAAACTATTGAGAGTAAAGTATAGATAGATCACCACTAAACCATAGTGGCCTTGACGTCACACCGCCTACTCGGCACTACTCCTAGCACCTCCTTGGAGGGGGGAGGGGGATTAAAACAATAAAACATGAGCTACTAGCTCAGTACGATACAGTTGACTCATTTAAAAATAATTATCTTTGAAAATAGTTTGGCTGGGGAACGATAAAACAAAAGCAAGGCTGAAATTAAATGCACAAATAAATAAAGACAGAAATACATATTCTAAACATAGATATATGTTCTCATATCTTGCTAAGCCAAAACACCACCGCAGTGGAACACCACCGAAGTGTACCTATTGGTTAAAGGTAACATCTCGATACCTGAAAAGCCCTAATATATATGCATTTAAAAATTAACCGTCAGTGACTAACCGGTCAAAGTTTGAAATTCAATGGAAATAACACACTTGGACGACACACGCCTCAAGCCTTAAAATCCTCACTTGAGTCTCTCAAAATAATATATTTACTTATATATACTTTTGACCTAAAAACATTTGATATATATGTATATATATGTATTACATACTCTCAATTTAAAAAACATTTTATAAATAATTTATTTTCGAAAAGATGTTAAAACGAGAAATTCATAAGTAATGTTCATAAAGACAAGTTTAGGTATCCTACCTCGTTAGCAAAACAAGTCTACTGATAACTTCATGAATATCGAGACTCCTCACTCCGATCATCAAAACCATAAATAAAACCACACAGTTAAACTAAGTGTCTGATAAAACTCAACCCCTTAATTATACTAAACATTCAGCTTATTTAGTGTGCTTAAAATGATACTAAATTAAAATATTAATATTTCTAGATTTATGTGCAAACTGTGAAAATCAAGGAGGGTTTAAAACTTCATTATTTGAATTAAAAACATCGAATTCGTGCATATTGAGCCGAAACAAAGTCCCTATAGGCTCTTTGCCTTTGTTCGGTTGACCCGTCCTACAGGTCAGATTGACCGGACAAGGACAGAGGGACCTGTCCTGCTCCCAGTCTATTCGGTCGACCGAATAGAGTGTCCGATTGACTGGACCATTGCAGACCAGATAGTTCTAGCCTGCAGCCCAACCTGCAAAACTCATGACATTCAATTTTAGCAATTCTAGATACTTAAAACAGTAAATAAACAATTCACATAAACTATAGAATTAGTTTCATACTCAAATTCACAAAGATTCATCAAAAACTAATTTGAAAATCAAAACTCCAAAACTAATTTCAAATCCCTGGTTTTCATAGGTTAAAACGAACTCAAATCATGCTAGGAAGAATAGCTATCCTTTGGGGATTCAAGTCTTGTGTTTTTGGTGGCTGCTTCTACAAAGAATTTTTGAAAGGAAGGGGAATTTGAGGCTCAGGCAGAGAGAGAGAAGACAGAGGGTGAGGGTGAGTGAGGGTGAGAGAGAGAGAGTGAGCATGGGAAAATTGAAAATAAAGGGAGGCGTAATTTGTAGAGGGGAAAACCCTCCTCAGGGGGTTTTCGGCACAAGACTATTTGAAGGCCGAATTTAGAGGTTCGAGAAAGTGGCTACAGGCTACGGCGGTTTTCAAGGTTGTAGTGGTCTGGTTGACCCGTGATGACATCCAGTTGACTGACTAGGGGCATTTTCATAATTTTGAAAAAGTTTAGAGGCAAAAATATAATTTTTCAAAAATACTTTTAAAACTTCGAAAACATTACTTTAAATGTAGTTTAATTATTTTAAAATACATTTTAGCACACTAATCAATCTATTTTAGCACAACTAATCACAGTTAATTCTAACGAGCGTTACAGCTTTACCCTCCTAAAAGAAAATCTCGTCATCGAATTTTAAGCATACCTTCCTGATAAACTACTACCGATCCAACCCTAGTGTCTAACGACACTCTCCTAGGGTAACAATCAAGATTAGCTCGATACTTCATGAGGTATTCCATACCGAGTATAACGTCATACCATAACATAGGAAACACAACTAGGTTATCTCTCAATCACTCACACCCAATGGTAACCCTACACATTCTATGGATATGTGCTACTTACACAAGACCAGCAACTGACTGTAAAAACAAAAGTGGATCGAGTCCCTTGTGCTCCAATCCCAAGATGCTCATAATTGACATGAAAAAAAGAGATGATATTCTCTCGATTGAAAGAGATAACACTATACTATTTAGCGGTTTTCTAATGTTTGGTTTGTATGCTTTCCTGAGGTTCGATAACTTAGGGCTCTAATAACAAATCTATCAAGACCCAAAACCAGAGGTAGTATCGTGGAAGGGTTTAATTAAAAGTAAACACGTAATTAAAATTATCGAATAAAGTAAAAATATAATATTCTGAAATTCATTAACTATATTGGTAAATTTTCATTTTAGTCACTTTTGAAAAACATATCAGAGTATTGGGCCAAATAGTAATTTGTCCTAAGGTCTACCATTTTATTATAGAAAACCATCAAGTAGCATTATAGTCAAAATCGGTAGGCATTTCAAAATAGCAAGTTTTTCTTACGAAAACATGTCTTGAAAATCCAACCTCCGGTATCATCACACAAACAAACGAAAACAGGAAATAAAAGTACAGATATCCAAACCCAGTCTAGAGGGAGAGTATTTAAGCTTACATGCCTTGGAAAGATAAACTATTGAAAGTAAAGTACATATAGATCACCACTGAACCGCAGTGGCCTTGATGTCATACCGCCTACTAGGCACTATTCCTAACACCTCCTGTGGGGGAGGGGTGTTAAAACAATAAACCATAAGCTACTGGCTCAGTAGGATATAGTTGGCTCATTTAAAAATAATTATCTTCGAAAATAGTTTGGCTGGGGTACAATAAAACAAAAACAAGGCTGAAATTAAATGCACAAATAAATAAAGACAGAAATGCATAATTTGAACATAGATATATACATATATTCTCATATCTAGCTAAGCCAAAACACCACTGCAATGGAACACCACCAAAGATGACCGATCGGTTAAAGGTAACATCTCAATAGCTAACAAGCCCTAATATATATATATATATATATATGCATTTAAAAATTAACTGCCGGTGACTAACCGGTCGGAGTTTGAAATTCAATTGAAATAACACACTTGGACGACACACGCCACAAGCCTTAGAACACTTGGACGACACATGCCTCAAGTATTAAAACACTTGGACAACACACGCCTCACGCCTTAATATCCTTACTTGAGTCTCTCAAAATAATATATTTACTTATATATACTTTTGACCCACAAACATTTGATATATATATATTTATGTACTCTCCTTTACAAAAACATTTTTTATATAATTTATTTTCGAAAAGATGTTAAAATGAGAAATTCAAAACTAACATTCATAAACATAGGCTTAGGTATCGTACCTCATTAGCAAAATAAGTCAACTGATAACTTCATGAATATCGAGATTCCTTGCTCCGGTCACCTAAACCATAAATCAAACCACATAGTTATCCTAAGTATCCGATAAAACTCAACCCATTAATTATACTAAACATCAGACTTAATTATACTAAATATCCGGCTTAATTAGTGTGCTTTAAATAATTATGTATTAAAATATTAATATTTCTCAATTTACGTGCAAACTGTGAAAGTTCAGGTTAGGGTTTAAAACATCGTTATTTGAATTTAAAACATCGAATTGGGGCGGATTGAGTCAAAACAATGTCCCTGCAGGCTCTCTGCCTCTGTCGAGTTGACTGATCCTCTAGGTCCGGTTGACTAGATGGAGTGTCTGGTTGACCGGACCATTGTGGAACAGATGGTTATAGCCTCGACCCTAACCTACAAAACTCATGAAATCTAATTTCCAGCAATTCCATATACTTAAAATAGTAAATAAATAATTCCCAAAACCTATAGAACTAGTTTCAAACTCAAATTCACAAAGATTCATCAAAAAATAATTTAAAAATCCAAACTCCAAAGTGAACTGTAAATCCGTGAATTTAACTTGCAAATACCTAGTTTTCAGAGTTTAAAACGAACTCTAATCAAGCTAGAGAGAATAGCTAACTTTAGGGATTCAAGTCTTGTCTATTTAGTGGCTGTTTTCAGATATAATTTTTTAGAGGAAGGGGACTAAAGGCTCGATCAAAGAGAGAGAAGATAAAGGGTGAGGGTGAGTGAGGGAGAGAGAGAGGGAAAGTGTAATAACCAACCTTTTTACAAATTTATGATTTCCTTTTTAAGGAATCAAAGTTTGTATTATGTTTGTTTATGTGAAATGCCTGATCTGATTTATCAGAGTATTATTGAGTTCTTGTAATATTATAAGACTCAATAATAGTTTACTTAAACAAGTATGAGGTCTTTTGTTGAATGAGGCAGAATTAGGGTTTATGATCTTATTCCGGTCAACGTTTGACCAGGATGATCTAAGATATGATTAAGATAGTACTACAACATAATAAGCAGTCTAGAAATTATACTGCGAAAAACCATCATTACGGATGAAGAAGCGAGAATAAGGTACGGGACCACTTTAGAAAAATGAAGCACAATATTTAGAACAATAAGGATTAAGTGGCTTCAAGTCCTAAGAAAAACCTACATGCAATCCGGTTAAGTTCAGATAAATTCTGGACTACAGTCTAGTACAACTATACTGTTATTAGTTAAAAACAGTATTTGTAATATCTGCACTAGTATGAAAATGGACTGCATTTAGGAGGAAAGGCAAACGGAGCCCTAATGGGAGGACACATCATCATGGATAAATATGTGTACTTTTGCATTTTTTTGAAAATTTGGAAAGAAATAGGTGGATGATGATGAAGGATTTCCTTGGCCTACAAGGAGCTCATCATGGCCGGCCACCTCATTAGAGCATTGAGCAAATATTTTACTTTTGGGGACCAATATGCAATTTTAGAAATAAAAATAATTCTAGGAAATTCAAGAATTTTTACCTATAAATAGGTGAGGTGGGACAACTTTGTGACCATCTAGTGAAAACCCAAACTTTCTAGTTCAATCTAAACTCTCCTTCCCTCCCCTAGGAACGGAAGCCAAAGAGGAAAAAAAATAAATAAATAAATAAGAGAAGAAAAGAGGTCGGATTTTGAGGAAGAAAGTAAGGAGGAAATTTTTTAATCCAAGACCTAGAGCCACTCTCAAGGCTTAAAGGTAACCCTCGTAAACCCTTTAAGCAATTCAATTAAGTTATGATTCAAAAGTTTAAGTGTATTTCATGTTGGATATGTAAGAGCATAAGCTTACCTTTTATTTTTCATGCAATAGCCTAGATTGCTTGATATGTGCTTGATTAGAGTTTAGTGGTCTTGATTATAATTTGGTGCATGTTTGTAATGCTATGTGTTAGAAATTATGTGGTTTATATGAATGCCTATTATATGTTTGTAATATTTCCCCACATACTCAAGAAGAGGTATTGTATGAATGATGATGATGATGATGATGTATGATGAATGGAGGGTTAGAAATTAACACAAAATCCTAATTTGGTAAAGGTTACCATTTGGGTTTATAAGGATGGAAAACAATTGCATGATGATGGAAACCATACATAACACGCTGCATGTTTGTTGTAGGCTCACGGTTGTGACCGTTTGAGGTAGGGTGTGCGACTTTTTACGTAAAAACTAATCGAAAACAAAACTATTAATTTTCGGATCAATTGGGACAATGATTTGGAAACGTAATTTTGAGGCCTTTAGATGCCGAATCTGGACAAAGTCAAAATGTAAAGTTGTAGGAAATCGAAAATCCTAGGGGGCAGCATAGATAGTTTTTAAAAATAAGACTGCAAATACCTCTGTTTTTATCAAAATCCGAGACCGGCCTATATAGTCAGTGTATATGGCTAGAATTTTTCAAAGGAAGAAACAAGTAAGTTAAATGCATATTTAAGTTTTTGACAAAAAACAAAAGTTATAGATTTCAAGAAGATCTATAACTTTCATGTAGGAACTTTTTCAAATTTAAAACAGATTTTTAAAGAAAAACCGGTTTCCAAAACCGTGCAGGGTATAGAAAATTCCTGCACAGGATTTTCAAAACACTGCATAAATAGGTAATTCCTGCACATGCACTAACAACCAAATTTATCGGATTGTTTTCAAAAATAGTTTTCAAAATTTTATAGTTTTACTATCTTTGTTTAAAAAATGAATTACAGTTTAAAAAGAGTTATATTTCGTAACCAAATAAGATATCATTGTAATATATGGGGGACATGTAACTAGGGTTACTGGTGAATGTTGGTTAGGATATCAGCATTGAATAGAATGATTTATAGTAAGATAGGATGATCTTTATCTTATGTCCTTTTTGGAAACAAGAAAGTAACCTGTTGTTACAACCTGTTGGAGCAACAAACCCAGGACGTAGCATAACCTGTAAGTACAACTCCGCCTACAGCATAGGCAAATTGTTTTACTACTGGCATGTTTTCAAAGCTCATGCATTTATGTATGTGATACATATGATTTATGCTTTATTTTGTGGTATCATAAAGCATGCTCATTAATGATAATTTATATGGTAAGAATAAGATGATGTTTCAGGTAAGAAACTGTTTTCAAGAAAATGTTTTCAAGTATGATGTTAAGCAAGTTTTCTCATGTCGTACCGACCTGCACTAGGACAGGTTTGGTCCATGGTTTGAGTTGGACAGGGCTGTCAGTCCCAACTACCCCATGGTTGCGCGCCACGGTACGTACACTTATGTTACGTAAGGGCCCAAAAAATTATGCTAACCCAAGAAAGCATAATGAAAGCATAATTGGTTCACGCATTGTTTTATTATGAAATGTTTTGCGGGTTAATAGTTGTACTTACTGAGTGAAAGTTCATAACTTACGTTTATGCTATAGGTAAGCAGCCTAATGGCAATATTTGATGCAAGACAGTGGAGCACGGCAGGGCTAACTGTGAAACTATGGGATGGAAACCGCTACGTGTTTTGTAATAAAATATTTGTGGCTATGATTGAGTACAATTTAGTATAAAGTTTAAAAAGTTAAATACTCAATCAAGTACGTATATATATATGTCTATATGTATATATAAGTACATGGTCAAGTTCTATTTCAAGTTAAAAAAAAATTCCTTATTTCTGCATGTTAAGTAATTATGTAAGCTAAGTATGGTAACGGCCTACGTAAGGCGGCTCGTTACAGCGTTTGTATCAGAGCAGGGTTCCTGCCTTCCGGTTTCACAGTTTGCCTATCAACGCCACACTCATTGTAAGTTAAAAAATTTTTTTGTGCATGTATACTTATTATGTAAGTATAATATGATAGATTGTATGATATAGATCCGAGGCAAATGGATGAGGACCGTGATGCTGCATTAGTGTTTTATGGAATGCAACCCCTGATCTTCGATGGGACTTGCAGAACGGTGTCGTTAGCAGGATGGCTCTATGATATGGGGTCGATATTTCGAATATGTCATATAGAAGTACGTCTTCAAGTTTTGTTAGCCAGTCGGTGCCTAGCGGGGGATGCTTGGTTATGGTAGATGACCTTAGGGGAACCGACTATACCAGGAGGATCATGGGTGTATTTTTATGCCCTAATTATTGCACGTTACGGGCCTTTACCGGCTGAGGAGGCCAACATGTCCTATCACGTCCTGGAGATATACAATGACATGTACCTAGGGCGATATCTTAGCTATGTCACAGATTGGTATGCATATCCGAATGAGTCCATGGGCCATTACTGCCGAAGATTTTAGGATGCAATGTTGCCCTATATTCCTTGAGACATAGGTAGCCCGGAGTTGCAGGCATTGCATCTTCTCAGGGAAGGGTTACCACCTGAAGTCCAACAATTTGTTCCGGCGACGATGATGGGAGTGACATTGGAGAGCTTGATAGATATTATTATGGAGGCTGAGATAGTAGCACATATATTACAGGCAGCTACCCCAGAGGATGATTATTTGCTTGGGCCAGTCGACAATGACGGCGTTAGGGAGCCACTGTTTCAGGGAGGTCCGATTCTACCAGAGGACCCTATTCCAGCCGTACCACTTCAGGAGATTCCTCCATAGGAGGGGGAGGCCGGTGCAGATATTGATGATATGGACCCTGCTAATTTTCCAGTCGACCCAGGGGAAAACCCTGAAGATCCTCCAGTAATCATCATCGCGAGTGATGATGAGGAAGATATCGAGGAAGAGCCAGAGGAATGGGAGGAGTAGGAGGAAGACCCTGAGGAGATCTTATTTGATGATGGTGATTGGGATGCAGACTCTGATGTTTTCTCCGACGCCACGACAGAGTAGTTATTCTAGATCCCAGTCCTGACCCTTTTACCCCTTTTTGACCGTAGGATTGTATATATGTATGATGGTAAAGTGTTAGACACTTCCATCTCATTTTGACCATGTGTATATATAGTAAGTATAATATGTATAGGACATGTACTTATCACTACTGAAACATGATGTACTTTTTGTAAATGTACAAAAGGATAAGTCTAAATATGGAACGTATTTAATGATGTTATGATATCATGATCAAGCATTATTAATGACAAGTAAATGATGAAATCACAATGGATTTCTACATGATGTTTTACAATTTGATTAAATACGATATGGAATGATCTGATATGATAAGATATGAATGGAAGAAGGGATATTCGAAGTATAATAATATCTTTATTGTGACTAAATAGGAATTAAAAGATGGCACGTCCACGCACACGAGTAAACCAAATCCCGCAAGAGCCTGATCTTGCGAATGTAATAGCTATTTTGCAATGGCAATTATTAGAACAGCAACAGGAAACAAATCAGCTTCGTGAATAGATAGCTTGCTTGAATCATATACCCCGCACTAACGAAGTTCCACCTCAAGATAACCCTGTACCCCCAGTAGCGCCCCAGGTACCAGAGGTTCGTCAAGGGTTTCCACGGAATTTCAAAGTTCCGTTAGCACCCGCGGGGATACAAGCGAACCCACCCATAGTTTGGGAGGATCTGTTGTACGAGCGGTTTAGGCGAATGAAGGTACCTGAGTTTGAGGGATCCACAGACCTAATAGAAGCCGACAACTGGTTAATTGACATCCAAGTGATTTTAGATTTTATGGGACTTACAGAGCAGGAAAAGGCTCTTCGTGTTTCCTTTGTACTTAAGAAGGATGCATGACATTGGTGGATGATAGTCCAAATGCGCAGAGATGTTTCGATTATGAGTTGGTAGGATTTTGTAGCTGAGTTTAGAATGATGTACTACAACAGAGAAATCCTTGCGACTCAACAAGATGAGTTCAATAGTTTGAAATAGGGGTCGATGACAGTACTGGAAGCAGTTAAGAAATTTGAACAGCTAGCCCACCTATGCCCAGAACTTGTACCGAATGAAACAGAGAAAGTAAGAAGAATGATGAAGATGTTTCGGACGGACATTACCAAGCAAGTTAGTGTAGAAAGTAGCCCTCCAACCCTTGTAGCTGACTGTATAAGTCGGGCTATAAGAGCTGAGTACTGGATTAACTAGGATAAGGAGGCGAGGGCTCAGATATTTAAAGCCAAGAAAGAAGAAAAAGCTGTGGTAAAACAGTTACAGCCCAGACAGAACCAGGAATTGTACTTAAAGGGCCAGACTAGTAATTCTACCCAAAATTCCAAAAGGAAAATGAATGTTACCGGCCAGGGTCAACAGAGGAACTACCCTCAAAAGAAGAGCAACCGTGGGAATGAGGGTAATAACAATGACTATCCAGTATGCGCTCAATGTGGAAAGAAACACCTGGGAGTGTGTAGATTGGGGACGAATGCTTGCTACCTTTGTGGCAAGAAAGGCCACTATACGAGGAATTGCACCTTAAATAGTCAGAACCAGAACCCTCAGTACCCGAATAGGAATGCAAGTAGTCAGTTGCATGCGGTGCAAGCAAAGATCGAAGGCCCTTTGATCGCACAAGGAGGACTGGAGGCTCCTGAACCCCAAGCCAGGATTTATGCCTACACTGTAATAACCCGAAATTTTGATTACTTGAGATTTCCTTAGATACAAGAAGAATCTAAGTCTGAATCATGTATGTAGATATGAAGTTTATGATATGAATTGAATATCAGTAGATATTTGAGTTCTCGATTAATTAGCTACGAGACTCAGAAATAGTTTGCTTAATCAAGCATGAGGCCTTTTGAGAAAATGGCATAGTAGGAATTTATGATTTTTAGTCCAGCCAAAGTTTGACCAGGTTGACCTTAGGTTTGACTAAGACGGTGCTGCAGTGTATTAAGCAGTATAGGAATTATACTGTGAAAAACCGTCATTACGGATGAAGAATAAGAATAAGGTATGGGATTGCTCTAGAATAATCAGGAATAATATTTTGAGCAATGAGGACTTAGCAGTTTCGAGTCTTACGAAAAATCCTTACGTAGCCCAGTTAAGTGCAGATGAAGTTTGGACTGCAATCCAGTATGACAATACTGTTTTTAGTAAAAACATTATTAATATTATCTGAGATAGTAAGGAAATGGACTGCATAATTATATTTATGGATTTTTTGAATCAAGTAGATGATTATGCATGGATTGGAAGCCAAGTGGCTCCACCATGGCCGGCCACCTCACAGGGACTAAATTGCAAATATTTGTCCTTAGGGACTAAAGTGCAATTTTAAGAAAAAGTGAGGTAAGCAAGATGATGTAAGCATAATATAAGCTTGATGATGTAAGCATGATGTAAGCATGATGATGCAAGCTTGATGATATAAGCATGATGATGTCATGATGATGTAAGCATGATGATGTCATGATGATGTAAGCTTGATGATGTAAGCATGATGTAAGCATGATGATGTAAGCAAAACTTGTCCTCCAAGACAATGCAATGGCCGGCCACTTCTAGAGGGTAGATGAGCAAATATTTTTGTCCCAAGGACCAATGGGCAAATATTTTTCTCTTAAGGGCTATTATGCAATTTTTGGATTAAAAATAAATCCAAAAATGAAATTATTTTTCACCTATAAATAGGTGATGGAGGGGGGCTCATTTTGTTCACAAAAATGAGAAAATACCCCAAAACCATGCCAAAATCTCTCCACACTCTCTCCCTCCCCTAGAAACCGAAAAAAATTGAGAGAAAAAAAATGGTGAGGTTCGGATTTTTGTAGAAGAAAGCAAGGAGGGAAAATTCTCCCAATCAAAGGGTAGATCCATTTTCTTGGATCTTGAGGTAATCCTCTTCACCCTCTAGCTCCTTATTTTAGTTTGATTCAAGATTTATGCATAGTTCAAGATTTATGTGTATAGCTTAGATTTGTGCTTGATTAGAGGTTTGGTGGTTTTGATTTGTAGTTTAATGTATGTTTATGTGATGTATGCATGAATGCCTAGAATATGTTTGTTATATGTCCCCACACACTCAAGATTTTGTATGGTATGATTGATTATGAGATATTGATGTATAATGCAAGAAGGGTTAGAGAAATACCCTAAGAACCCTAGTTGGTAAAATTTACCAAATGGGTTTGCATGTATGATTTTATGAATGAAAAGTGAATGCATGGCAACGAAAACGTTAGATAATACACTGCATGATTGATATAGGCTCATGGTTGCGACCGTTTGAGGTAGTGTGTGCGTAATTTTACATAAGAACCAACCGAAACCAAGACTGCCAGTTCGGGTAAAAACTGAGCAGTAACCTGGAAATGGTATTTTGAGGCCTTTAGAGGCCGAATTTGAGAAAAGTCAAAACTACAAAGTTGTAGAAAATGGAAAATACTAGGGGGAAACGTGGACAGTTTTTAAAAATAAGGCTCCAAAGGCCTTTGTTTTTACAAAAACCTGAGCCTGGACCACCCAGACCCATGTGCACGGCCAGGCAGATTCAATGAGGAAAAAGTATAAGTTAAATGCAGAACTGGATTTTGAGAAAAAGATGAAAGTTGTAGGATTTTTCAAGATCTAAAACTTTCATGATGAAAACTTTTTCAAAATCCAGACAGATTTGAAAAAGAAATTGAATCTTAAAAACTGGGCAGGAAATAAGAAATTCCTGCATAGGATTTTCAAAACAGTGCATGCACAGGCAATTCCTGCACATGCACTGATAATTAAAGTTTATGGACTATTTTAAGCAGTTTTTAAAAGAGGGATTCAAATTTATCAAACAATGATAAAAATAAATAAGATAAACCCAGTCTTATGGTAAACAACTATAGGACAAATAGTAACCGAGAAGGTTACCAATTTTATTGGGCCAAAATTTCTTAGGTAAGCACATTAGAGAACCAAAGCTTTTGAGTTGGGCCTAAAACCCATGGTTACCAACAGTAACCTAATGGGGTACGATTTTAAAAGTAACTGGGCCTCAGCAAGTCAATAGGGTTTTAATCCAGATATAATTTGGGCCTAGACCCAGGGTTACACATAATAACCTAATAAGATGTTAAGCACTATTCAAGTGTGATTGGGCCTAGTACCCAAGGTTACTTTAAGTAACCAAACAAGTTATCATAAGGTAATGTAGGGAGGGCATATAACTAGGGTTACTCATGGATGTTGGTTAGGATACCAACATTTAATGATTATGATCTATGATAAGATAGGATGATTCTTATATTACGTCCTTTTTGAGACAGCAATATAACCCTTTGCTTCATCTTGTCGTACGTTAGGACAAGAGCATAAGACATCAGGTAAGTACAAACCTCACCTACAGTATGGAAAATAGTAAGCTATTTTCAAATATATGACAAGTACCATGTATGCTATGTTATGCCATGCTATGCTATGTTATGCCATGTTATGTCATGTTATGCTATGTTATGCCATATTATGCTATGCCATGTCATGTTAAGCTATGTTAAGTCATGTTAAGTCATGATAAGACATGATGTATCAAGTTATGCCATGATTTATGGTTATGCCATGTTTATGTCTCATGTGCATCAATAAGATCACAATTAAAGATTCTTAGCCTTGGAATATACAAGACTAAGACTAAACCAAGTCAAGCAAGGTGTCGTACCAACCTCCCGCTAGGTGGAGGATACATATTTTAAGTTTATGCTTATCAACCTCTCGATAATACGTGAGGGCATAATGATAATCAACCTTCCGCTAGATCGTGAAGGGTTATGTTTATGATTTCCAGAATTGTTAAGGGCCTTGCAAACCCTGACGTTCTGAGGATTGCGCGCTTTTGGTACGTACACAAGGGGCCCATATGTTAAGCAAGATAATAAGTTCAAGTCCATAATTGATCATAATAGACATATAATTGATCATAATCGGTTCATGCATAAATGCACGATATTTGTCATGTTTTTGTGAGATTATGTTTGTACTTGCTGGGCGAAAGCTCATCAGTATATTTCATATTGTAGGTAAGATGCCTACAGCTTTACTTGGTGGGCCATGGAGACGATGCAGCAAGTGAAGAGCGGTGTGGGATACCACTACGCAGATCTCCGCAAGCTCTTTTTTAAAAAAAAAAAGAAGATATATATATGAATAAATTATGTTACGCTATATGTATGAGATTTAAAGACTTGAGTTATGTGTAAGGTGTATGTATGTCTTTTTATTTGAATGTGTAAAAAAAAAAAAAAAAAAATCATTTCCGTATTTTCATAAAATACAAGAGTATGTTAAGTATGAAGTAGCGGCCACATAAAGTGGGTCGCCATAAGGTTTATGTTAACCAAGAAATAAGCTAAGCAAGTAAAGTAACGGCCCACGTTTACGTAGTCGGTCCTACGTCGGGGTGTTACATACACAAAGGGGGATGCTGAAGCTGGGACTTCTCATGTGGTAACTGGTCAGATTTCTATCGCTACATTTGATGCAATTGCCCTATTTGATTATGGTGCCACCCATTCATTTGTATCAATGGAGTTTGCCCATAAATTAGGAAGAGGTGTTGATAACCTAGAACAACCCTTCAGAACCTCCGCTCCGTCAGGAGAAATTTTGTTGTCCGACTTTTGGATGCAAAATGTTCCAGTAGTCATTTGTGGTAGAGAATTATATGTAGACCTCATTACGATTAAGCTTCAAGATTATGATGTTGTCCTAGGTAAGTACAACGCTAAGATTGATTGTCGAAAGTGTTATGTTATGTTTAGTCCTTTTGGTGAAGAGGAATTCAACTTTTACGGTCAGTCCCGAAATTCCTCAACCAGGTTAATATCAGCAATGAAGGCATGGACAATATTGGCTAATGGATGCCAAGGATACTTAGCTAACATGGTGGACAAAGAGCAAGAGATAGAGTTAAAGCCAGAAGATGTTCCCATTATCAGGGAATATGTGGATGTCATTCCAAAAGACTTACCAAGACTTCCTCCCGAGCGGGAAATTTCTTTTGAGATAGAATTATTGCCTGGAGCTGCACCAATATCAAAAGCGCCTTACCATAGGGCCCCAGCCGAACTTAGGGAACTCCAAGTGCAGTTGCAAGAACTATTAGATAAGGGATTCATTCGACAAAGCCATTCTCCATGGGGAGCACCAGTACTATTCATCAAAAATAAAGATGGATCGTTGCGAATGTGCATCGACTATCATGAGTTGAATAAGATTACGATTAAGAATAAGTATCCTCTCCCTAGAATTGATGATCTTTTTGATTAGCTCAGGGGAGCATTAGTGTTCTCGAAGATTGACTTGCGATCAGGATACCATCAACTCAAACTTAAGGAGGGGGATATTTCTAAGACGGCTTTTCGAACACGCTATGGGCATTATAAGTTTCTTGTCATGCCATTTGGATTAACCAACGCACCAGCTGTTTTTATGGATCTTATGAACCGGGTATTTAAAGAGTACATAGATAAGTTTGTTATCGTGTTCATCGACGATATTTTAATCTATTCAAGATCCTGGAAGGAACACGAGCAGCACCTCAGGATGGTATTAGAGACGTTAAGACAGAATCAGCTCTATGCCAAGTTCACAAAATGTGAATTTTGGCTAGAAAATGTTCATTCTTGGATCATGTGGTTTTAAAGGAAGGAATTTCCGTTGATCCTGCTAAAGTAGAGGTGGTCAGGGCGTGGCCAGTACCCAAAAACATTACGGAAATATGAAGCTTTCTTGGATTAGCCGGATACTACTGACGTTTCGTTGAAGGATTCTTTAAGATTGCTGCACCACTTACAGCCCTTACTCGAAAAGGAAAGAAATTTGAGTGGATGCAGAAGTGTGAAGAAAACTTTCAAGAGCTCAAGAGGAAGCTTACTAGCGCACCGGTGTTAATAATCCTGACGTGGACGCATGAAATTTTGAAATTTACAGTGACGCTTCTAAAACCGGACTAGGGGCTGTCCTAATGCAAAAAGGAAAGGTGGTCGCCTATGTAATGACCAAATTTTCCCGACTTATGATTTTCTTGTACATAAGAAATCTAAGTGCGTATTATGTGTTTATGTGATATTTTATGAAAATTATGAATATCAATACAAAATTCATAATTTTATCAATATAGGGTTGAGTTCTCGATTAATTAGCTACGAGACTCCATAATAGGCCTTTTAAGGAAAAAGGCATGACGAAATTTCATGAATTCATATTGGTCAAAGTTTGATCGAAAAAGTCAAAAGTTGACCAAAGAAGTCAAATATAAGACGGTACTGTGATACGATAAGCAGTATGGGAATTATACTGCGAAAACCGTCTTTACGGGCAAAATAGTATAATTAAGATTTAAAACCACCTTAGAAAAATCAAGCACACCGAGTTAGAAATAAAGGGCAAAAAGGGCTTTGGAAAATAAGGAAAATTTTATACTGTCCATTTTTACACAGATAAATTTTAGACTGCAGTATAATATAATAGTACTGTGTATTAGTGAGCACAGCATTAGAAATATCTGTGTTGACATTAAAGTGGACTGCTTTTTAAGGAAAAAGGCAAACAAGCCTTAATTGTGCTTACCTCATCACCTTTTGGATTTATGACATCATTAAGGCTTTAATTAAAAAATTAGAAAATCTTGGACTATTCTAGATGGTGAGGTGGCCGGCCATTTAGGGATCAAAGTATGATTATTTTTACTCCAAGGATTTTTGAGCAAAAGTTGAACCAAAAATATTTGCAAAGGGACCCATTTTTTCACCTATAAATAGGCCACAAGGGGGGGGTCGGTTTTTGGTCCAAGAAATTGGGAGAAATCAGCCAAACTCTTGCCATTTTCTCTCTCAAGAAATCCGGACTTCCAAGTGTGAGCAAGAACAAAGAAAAATTTGAGAACCAAAGGGGTTTTAGTGTTAGGGTGGTCGGTTTTTCTCTAGTGATTTCAAGTAAGGTTTTTGAAAATTTTTGGCGCCCATTTTTAAGGTTTAAGGCCGGTTGTGATAGGGTGAGAGAGTGAGAAAAATTGAGGTTAGTTGTGCATGATTTTGGTTCAAGAAGCCACCAAGGAATTAACCAAAATTTTGGTGCCACTTGATGTAGTAACAACCGGTTTTGGAGGTGTCCAAGGGGGTGGGAGATTTTGTGAGCCAAACCCTAGCCAATTTTTGAGATAAATCAAGGTAACTATCCCTAAACCTCAAACTCTTTCCTTTGAGCATTCAATTTGATATTTAAGTGTATGTCAATCATTGGATGTAAGAGCATAAGCTCAATTTATTTTTTTATGCCCTACCTTAGAATTTTTAGGTTGGTGCTTGAATTTATGGTTTAGGTGGTTTTATTTACCAAGTATGCATGATTTTATGCTTGGTTGCATGAAACTAGGGTTTACATGATTGAAGCATGATTTAGTTATATGTCCCCAAGTATGTTTAAGTTTGTGCTTGATTATGCATGCTAAGTGTTTGATGTGATGATTGTTGATGTATGTTGATGTGATGATGGTATGGAACGTTAGAAACCGCTGCATGACTGAAATTAGGCTCCCGCTGTGGGCGGTTGAGGTAGTGTGCACGTATTAGGGCGTAAAACGAAATTGAAACCAAAAACTGCCATTTCGGGCAGAAAATGACCAGTTTCTGGAAAAGCAGATTTTGAGGCCTTTAGAGGCCGAATTTGGAAAAATGCAAAACATGAAAGTTGTAGAGAAGAGATTTTTCTATGGGGTGGCGTGGACAGTTTTCTAAAATAAGGCTCCAAAGGCCTTCGTTTTTATAAAAACCCGAGCCAGACTGTGCCCAGGACTTATGCACGGCCAGGTGAGTTCAACAGGGAATAAGAGCACGTTAAATTCCGAACTGGGTTTTATGCAAAACATGAAAGTTGTAGGGTTTTTCGAAAGCTAACACTTTAGTGAAGACAACTTTTTATAATTCAAACCAAATTTTTAAATAGAAATGGATTTCTAAGAACTGTGCAGGAAACAAGAAATTCCTGCACAGGATTTTCTAAAACAATACAGGAAAACTGTATTTATGTACCAACACCAATGTTTTGACTGTGAAAACTGTTCCAATAGCAGTTTTCAGCCTTTAATGATTTTATAAAGCCCCACCTAAGAACCCCAAAATTTTTATAAGTTAATTAAAGGATTTTTTAAACTTCCAAATTTTCCAAGACAAGGAAATTGGATTTTTAAAGCCAAAATTGGTAACGAAACGATAACAAATGATAACCAGGAAGGATACCCGAATTAATGGACTTGACCCCGAAGCCCAAGATTGACCCATAGAGGGTTGACCATAGTTGACCAAAATGTTGACTTTGATTGACCAAGTTTGACCAAGATTATCACACCAAGGGTTACTTGTTGTAACCAAATAAGATATTTTATAGGGGACATATAACTAAGATTGTGTATGAATATTGGATAGGTCACCAACATTTTATAGGATCCTTATCCTATGTACTTTTTAATAGCAGGAAGTAACCTGCAGTTGCAACCTGAGTCGGAGCAACGAAACCCAAGATATAGCATAACAGGCAAGTACAGACCTCACTTACAGTATGAAAATAGTAAATATTATTTTCAAGTATACATGCTATGTTATGCTATGATATGTGATGCCATACTATGATGTACTAAGTTATGTTATGAACTGTTATGCCATGAGAAGTTATGCCAAGTCATGCTGTGTTAAGTATGTTATGTCATGCCATATTAAGTTATGTTAAGTCATGCCATGATAAGCCATGATAAGCCAAGTTACACCATGATTTATGGTTATGCCATGTCTGTGTCACATGTGCACCATGACTAATGAGATCATAACTAAAGATTCTTAGTCTTGGAATATACAAGACTAAGACTAAACCAAGTCAAGCAAGGTGTCGTACCACCCTCCCGTGATCGAGGAGGATACATGTTCAAGACAAGTTATGATTATTGACCTCTCGTTGATGCGTGAGGGTCAAGTTTATAATTCCCAGAACTGTTAGGGCCTTGCAAACCCTAACTTTGTCTGGAGGCTGCGTGCTTTTTGTACGTACACTATGGGCCCACATGTTAAGATAAGATAATAAGTTCAAAATTAAGTCCATAATGAAGCATAAGCCATACAATCTATCATAAAAGAATCATGCATAAATTACATGATGATTGGCATGTTTTTAAGAAGTTTAAAATGTTTTGTGAGATATGTTTGTACTTGCTGGGCGAAAGCTCATTTGTATATTTCATACTGTAGGTAAGAAGCCTACAGCTTAAGTGGTGGGCCATGCAGACGATGCGGCGGGTGAAGGGCGGTGTGGGATACCACTACGTAAAATTTTCCGCAACCACTTTTAAGTTAATATGTATATATCTCAAAAGTAAATTATGTTATGCAGTGTGTATAAAGTTTGAAGACTTGAGAATGTATGTTCAGTATAGTATGTATGCGAGACAAGTTTTTCTCTACAAGATAATCTATGTATATATGTTTAAAAAAAAAAAAAAATTTATTCCCAAATTTTCAAGTAAGATAAGTACAAGTATGTATGGTGTCGACCCGGCTTGGGAAGTCGGGGCGTCACAGAGTTGGTATCAGAACGGTATCCTGCCAGCCTACTTCACATCGCACCACATCGTTTCTGCAACGGCTCAAGTAAGTTAAGTTATTTATTTTATTACGATTAGAATTAGTAAGATCTTATGCATATAGTAAGCATCTTTCTTCAATGGCTATGATGGAAAATGATACTCCTGACGTTTTCAAGGGACTACTTCACCCTGGTATGGTGATAGCTGAGAATTTCTCGTACAAAGGAATTAGATCAATATTATGGAACATAAGGAAAATGTTGGATGCAAGGATGACGCCGGGTGGTGCCTTAGCTTGGTGGTGGCATTTAGGTGACGTACAGAAATGATGGGAAAGTTTTATACCTTTCCAGATGTTATGATTATGTACTCCTGTTGTGAAGGAGATATGAACAAGGTCATGACGAATTCAGACATGTTTCATGTTATGCTATTATATGGAATAAAGATTATGGTCCTATATAAAAGGAATGATTTCATTAATTTTGTAAAATAAGAAGCTAAGTTTATTTCATTGTTTTTCCCTATAGAACCATGCCACCAAAGCGTAGAAAAGCACCGACCCAAGACGTCGATCTTACGGCCCAGATAAATGAACTGAGACAGATGATGTTAGCCCAACAACAAGAGATAGGTGGGCTTAGAGCACAGTTAGCTCAGCAGAATCAGGGACCTCCTGATGCCAGGGTACCACCAGCACCTGTGAATCAACCTGCTGCACCGGAAATTCCTGATGATGACCTGCTAATTCCAAGGACCATAGCCCCTGTAGCTGTTCCACCAGCACCCCTGATTCGAACTCCGGAAGAACTATATGACAAATTTCGGCGCATGAAGGCACCAGAATTTGAAGGGTCAACAAACCCGATTGAGGCCGACAACTGGTTAATCGACCTCCAGGTTGCCCTAAATTTCCTCAGGCTCGATGATCAAGAGAAAGTCCTCTGTGCATCCTTTATGCTACGAAAAGATGCTCGCCTCTGGTGGGAAACAGTCCAGATCCGGCGAGATGTTACTCTGATGACTTGGGAGGACTTTGTGGGGGAATTTAAGGAGAAGTACTTCAACACAGAGGTCATGGAAGTTCAACAAGATGAATTCGATAAGTTCCGCCAAGGAAATCTGTCGGTAGCTGAAGCTGTCAAAAAGTTTGAACAGCTAGCACGTCTCTGCCCTCACCTCATCAGTTCTGAAAGGGACAAAGTTAGAAGGATGATGAGAATGTTCTGCTCGGACCTGGTAGTAGTAATTAGTAGTGGCCCCCATCCACCGCTCACTGTTGCCGAATGTGTTAGTCGGGCAATTCGAGCCGAGTATTGGGTAGGACAAAACAAGGAACAACGGGCTAAGTTCTTCAAGGAAAAGAGGGAAGAAAAAGCCCAAGCTAAGCAGAACCAGGCCAGACCAGGCCAAACTTCACAACAGAAAGGTCAAGGAGGACCTTCGGGGCAAAACAACAACAACAAGCTCTACGGCAATAACCAACAGAAGAGGAAGTGGAATGCAGGAGGACAGGGGAATCAACAGAATTTTCCCCAAAAGAAGAATGCTCCTGATAGCAACAGTTATCCCACTTGTCAGAAATGTGGGAGGAGGCACCCGGGAGATTGCCGTGCTGAAACCAGTCGCTGCTTTCTGTGTGGCAAGGAAGGCCACTATGCTAGAACTTGCTATCTCAATCCCCAGAATCCACAGAACCAACAGAGAAGACAGGGATCAACTTCATGCCGCACAGATGAAGCTTGAAGGACCTATAATCTCTCAAGGCAGACTGGAAGCTCCAGAACCTCAAGGACGGATTTATGCCTACACTAAGGAGGATGCTCAAGCTGGACCTTCCACCGTGGTGACAGGTCAGCTTCCTTTTGCTCAATAAGATGCTTATGTGTTAATAGATTCTAGAGCTACGCATTCATTCACATCACCTAAGTTTGCTAAGAAACTAGGTAGAGCAAGTGACAGGATCGGAAGAACATTTAGGACTGCATTACCCTCCGGGGAGATTCTGATGTCTGATTATTGGGTACGTCACGTCCCAATAATTATATGTGGTAGGGAAATGTATGTAACGCCCCGACTTCCCACGCCGGGTCGTCACCTTACTTACATACTGAACTTAAACTTGCGGAAAATTTGGGGGGAAATTTTTTTTTTCTTTCTTTAAAACTTTATTTTAAAACTTTCCACTTGAACTTCATCCTCAAACTCATACTTACTGATAGGTACTTACTCGAGTACCGAACTTTCAAACCCTCATTGAAGGCCATCGAAATCAAATTGTAGACCAAACCCGACTTAATGCGGATTGGTACCACAAGAGGCAACTTGCTTGCCATACATACATAAACTTTGTCATTCATGCTTAAAACATCATGAAAATATGAAAACCCTTTTTCATTACAACATATTTTATAGAGTACATTATTATTTTTTTTTAAATCCGTGGCAGTGTCCATCCCACATTTCACAGTCCGCAGCACCAGCCTTCCACAGTATTGCATCAGAGATTGCTGGCAGGTTGCTTACCTACAGCATAGACGTAAGACGTGAGCTTTCGCTCAGCAAGTACAACTGTTACATCCGCGATGCAAAACACATATCATTATGCATGAACCAATTATGACCTCTTATGAATTAAATATGGATTCATAACTTAGCTTAGTTATATTCCTTTACTTATCATGTGTGCTCGTACCGTGGTACATAGCCATGGAATGGTTGAAGGCGGCAGTCCGTTTTAACTCAAACCATGAAACACAAAGTTTAACATGGAGTAGTTTAGGTAGCCATCCAATCCAACTTAAACCATGAACCATACCATTTAAACCCGCCTTTGTGGCAAGTCGGTACGACACAACATCTTACTTGTCTTGTTCTTACCAGGTGGTTTAACATTCGTGAACATGCTTCATGATGTCACAATATTACAACATGTAACATAACATAACCTCATTCATAACATACCATGACATGCCATACATACCATAACATATCATACCATAATATCACATGACATAACATACCATAACATTACACGCCATAACATATCATCACATGCCATAACATACCATCACATTAAGCAAGTAACAACAAAGGGCCTATGCTGTAGGCGGAGTTGTACTTACTTGGTTAGCTGTGTCCTATTTCGTGCGACTCCAAGCTGAGGCACAACAACAGGCTATCTCCTGTTATGTCAAAGGACATAGCATAAGGCTTCATAATTATAACCTTAAGATGCTGGTGACCTAACCTAACCAACACCTATTCATAATCTTAGTTATATGTCCCCCCCTATACTCATGATAGCTTACTTGGTTACATAAGGTAACCTTGGGTATTAATCCCAATCATACATGAATAGGGTTAGGTTATCATCCTAACCTTGGCCTATGCCTGGTTATCTATCCATAATCTTTTGGGTTTAGATCCAAACCCAATCTTAACACCTTGTTGGGTTACCTTGAGTAACCCTTGAGGTAACCAAACTTAGTTCAATTATCCTAAGTCAACCTTGGGCTTTGGACCCCGTCCAGTAACTTGGGTATCACTTCCGGTTATTACCCGTAATCATCTTGCTTACCCAATTTTAGTTTAAAAATCTATTTTCCATTTCTTTGGAAACTTGGGTAAATTAACCTAAAAAAATCTTTTACTTAACTCATAAAATTCATGTTTTTGAAATAGGTTTTTTTTTGTAAAATCATTTAAGGCTGGAAACTGCCTTTGGAACAGTTTCCCTAGTCAAAACAGTGGTTTTTGGGGAAAGATACAATTTTTCCGAACTGTTTTTAGAAAATCCTGTGCAGGAATTTCCTGTTCCCTGCACAGTCTTTATAAAACCGTGTCAGTTTAAATATCCATTCCGAGTTTGCAAAAGTTGTCTTCACGAAAGTTGTAGTTCTCGAAAAATCCTAAAACTTTCGTGTTTTGAGAAAAATCCAGTTCTGCATGTATTCTTGTCAGTTTTAATTTGAAACTGACTGGTCGTGTAAACTAGGTCTGGGCAGACTAGTCTCGGTTTTCTGTAAAAACGGAGGCCATTGGAGCCTCAATTTGGGGAACGATCCACGTTACCCCCTAGGAAAAACCCTTCTGAACAACTTTCATGTTTTACGTTTCACCCAGTTCGGCCTCTAAAAGCCTTAAATTTCCACTTTCCCGAAACTGGCCAGTTTGGAATCCGAATTGGCAGTTTCGGTTGTTAAGTCCGGTTTACGTCCTATTTCGCGCAAACTACCTCAACCGAACTAGCGGGAGCTCTAATACACACATGCAGTGGTTTTCTAGCGTAAATTTTCTTTAATCACAATTTCTAACATCACCATGCAAATCTAATTGATATTGGATCAACTAAGTTGCATGATTTCGGTTGTACAAAACCTAACAAGCATACTAATTAAATTCTAGCAACCTAGCACAAAATTATCACTCACCAACACTAGGGCAGATTGGGGACATATAATAAACTAGTATTTAGTATGCAAATTAAGAAAATTAAAGCAAGCATGCACATAAAAATCAAACCACCCCTAATTCTAGATCAAGCACAAAAACCCTAGCAATTAATCAAACACCTAACATGCAAACATAAGCATATAACTATGCAAGCTCATAATCAAACCATCCACCCTTAATCACCTAATCAAGCACATACTAACTAAACTAGGGCAAGAAATTAGAATGGACTTATGTCCTTACAAAACCAACTTGAAACACAAATAAAATTCCAAATTGAACTCAATGGAAGGATTAGGGCTCAAGGAAGTTACCTTAGATCAAAGTTAGGGTTTGAAAATTGCAACTCCCCTTCCTCCCTTGCCTACGGCTTCCACCTAGTTAGGAACCCAAAAATTTTGGTTTGGCCTCAAGATTTGTCCTTCACCTAAGGCTCGGCCACACCACCCTTGTAACACCAAAAATTGCAGTTTTTCAACTACTTTCCCTTGCTCAAAACAGTGGCTGCCCTAGACCAAAAATGGTCTCAAAACTTGTTTTTGATCTTGTTTTCGGTTGATTGAATCAAACCCGAATTGACCCTAACTTTTCCCCTTAAAATTTTCGGTTTCTCTCTTGGTTTCCCTGCCCTCAATAGTTCGGCAGAAAGCCTAGAAAAGGGCTGGAAAAATTTCTGAAACTCTCCCCTTAGCTTCCCCTTGCAAACCGAACACTAACCTAGGCTTGGCTTAGGAAAATTTTGATTTTTCTCACCTCTTTTCTCTCTTCCTTGGCTGCTGATTTTCAAGAAGAAAATTGGCAAGAACCTCCCCAAATTTTTGAATAAAATGAATAAAGGTCACTCCTATTTATAGGCAAAAGGGAAACTTTTAAGAATTGCATTTTGACCCCTAAATTTTTGAAAATTTGCCAAAAAGGCATGCTAGGTGGCCGGCCATATGCTTGGAGAACAAGAAAAATTTTTCTTCTAGAACAAGACACTTGTCATTCAAGGCTTGGTTCATGGAATTATGATGTCATAATTCAAAAATGGGATGATGTCATAAATCAAAAGGTAGGTGATGTCATCCTAAGGCCTCGTGTGGCTACTTTTTGAAAAAGCAGTCCAATTTAAATCCAACACAGATATTTCTAATACTGTGTTCACTAATACACAGTACAATTCAGTACTGTTTTGCTTGACTGCAGTCCAAAATTTATCTGAGTAAAAATGGACTGTAAAAATTTTCTTCTTATTTCTGAAAGTCATTAGGAATTTGATATCCAACTTAGTGTGCTTGATTTTTCTAGGGTAGTTTCATAGCTTATTCTAGCTATCTTGTCCAAAAAGACAATTTTCGCAGTAGATTTCTCATACCGCTTATCCTATTACTGTACAGTCATACCCTGACTGTTTTTGGTCAACTTTGACTTTCTTGGTCAAATTTTGACCAACATGGAATCATGAAATTTCATCACGCCATTTTCCTTAAAATGCCTTATACTTGGCTCAGTAATCCATCGTTGAGTCTCGTAGCTAATTAACCGAGAACTCAAACTTATACCGATATTTTATTCCAAACATGATCTAGACTTAAGTTTTCCTCATTCAAAGGAAATCTAGAGTCATAAAAAATTCGGGTTATTACATTCTACCCTCCTTAAAAGATTTTCGTCCTCGAAAATTCGAATAATCCTGAGTGGCTTTTCTTCAAATCCACCATCAATCCATAACAAATTACTATGGATTGAATAACTTGTTCATGTTCCCATTTTAATACCCTAATGGGATCATGTCTTTTATATAGAACCATAATCTTCTTTCTATATCATTATAATTCATTCCTCATACTCTCATGCTTTCATACTTACATCATGCTTTCATAACTTTCATACCATCGTACTTTTCTTTCATACTGCATCACAAGAACTATTTACATGAAAGACTGAGCAAGTATATCATATAACTTGCCATGTTTGAAAAGCATATATATAACTTTTCCATACTTTAAAAACATATCATATCACATAGCTTTTTCATATTTGAAAAGCATTTTGTGTTTTATTATCTTGTCTTAACATGTGGGCCCATAGTGTACGTACCAAATGCGCGCAGCCTCCAGACAAAGCTAGGGTTTGCAAGGTCCCTAACAGTTCTGGGAATTTTATAAGCCTTTGCGATTTTACGAAAGGTCTTATAGTCTTGACCCTTCACGATCACGGACGGTCAAGATCACAACTGAAACATGTAGCCTCCACGATCACGGGAGGTTGGTACGACACCTTACTGTTACTTGTCTTTTTATGTATCTTAATATGTTCTTACATTTAAGATACTTTTTGGAATCTTTTCCAATTCAATCATGAAAATCAATAATAAATAGTATTATTGAAAACATATTACTGTTCAAGTGATGCAATGAAAGGTATCCTTGTATCAACTAGCTGCTTGTTAGCTAGTAGAAACATTCTTCTTGCCTTTAGCATTTCTTTTAAAGCTCAAAGGCATAATCATAGTTCTAAGGGATATCTAAAACTCCCAATCATCATCTCATAATTTCCATTACTTAAATGGTTGTCTACAGTCGACCTTAATCATCCATTATATGTCGACTTCAGGGTTGGTGCCATCGACCTTAACCTCGTTAACTTCATATCATCAAATCTCATAATCATCATTCTTATCATAAAAAATCATAGCCTAATAAATTGTTGTTGGTAGCATATTGCTTATTTGCTACCCCCAAACTAAGGCATCCTCAAAATTTTCCCCATGTCCAATATTTCTCTTATGGAGCAAAAGTTTCACAATCAGGAAACTTAACTTCCATAATCTCAATCCAACTCCGTAAATGGAAAGATCACTATACCCAAAATGAGGCGATAGGCTATCTAATCTTAGAGCCTACTCATTTCTTATTGCTATTCTAGCGATCATCATATCGTAAGCTTAGTTTATCCATCACGCTTCCACTGTGCGACTCTGATTTACTGGCAATAAAAGCCCATAAACTCGTTCGGATAAGCATGTCAGGCTGCAACATAGCTGACGTATCGTCTCATGTACATATCCTAGTACATCTTGATATCGCGGTAATACATGGGCGATCCTTGCTGTCGTCAAGAAATCCATTTAGGAATCTCCTCTCAAGGTCCTCTTGGCCAAGGCTCCTTGCACGAGCTTCCTTGACTAGACGTCGGCTCGACTGGCAAGCATAACCTGAAGATACGTCCCTGCATGACATAATCTGAGGAGGGTCTCCATATCGTGCATCCACTCCTTGAGTCTTATTGAAGATGCGAAGCTTCTCCTCCATTCCTCGGAATGTCAATGGAGCCTCGTGGTCCTCTTTAGTCCGACCCAAATTTAACACCAGGTACATGCCATTATAATAATCTTATAAAACAAAGTAAGAAAACAAACTTACAAAACTGTGGGGCTGGCAGCAGAACTGTGAAATTGGATGGCAGGAACTCTGCTCTGATACCAAACTGTAACGCCCCGACTTCCCACGCCGGGTCGTCACCTTACTTACATACTGAACTTAAACTTGCGGAAAATTTGGGGGGAAATTTTTTTTTTCTTTCTTTAAAACTTTATTTTAAAACTTTCCACTTGAACTTCATCCTCAAACTCATACTTACTGATAGGTACTTACTCGAGTACCGAACTTTCAAACCCTCATTGAAGGCCATCGAAATCAAATTGTAGACCAAACCCGACTTAATGCGGATTGGTACCACAAGAGGCAACTTGCTTGCCATACATACATAAACTTTGTCATTCATGCTTAAAACATCATGAAAATATGAAAACCCTTTTTCATTACAACATATTTTATAGAGTACATTATTATTTTTTTTTAAATCCGTGGCAGTGTCCATCCCACATTTCACAGTCCGCAGCACCAGCCTTCCACAGTATTGCATCAGAGATTGCTGGCAGGTTGCTTACCTACAGCATAGACGTAAGACGTGAGCTTTCGCTCAGCAAGTACAACTGTTACATCCGCGATGCAAAACACATATCATTATGCATGAACCAATTATGACCTCTTATGAATTAAATATGGATTCATAACTTAGCTTAGTTATATTCCTTTACTTATCATGTGTGCTCGTACCGTGGTACATAGCCATGGAATGGTTGAAGGCGGCAGTCCGTTTTAACTCAAACCATGAAACACAAAGTTTAACATGGAGTAGTTTAGGTAGCCATCCAATCCAACTTAAACCATGAACCATACCATTTAAACCCGCCTTTGTGGCAAGTCGGTACGACACAACATCTTACTTGTCTTGTTCTTACCAGGTGGTTTAACATTCGTGAACATGCTTCATGATGTCACAATATTACAACATGTAACATAACATAACCTCATTCATAACATACCATGACATGCCATACATACCATAACATATCATACCATAATATCACATGACATAACATACCATAACATTACACGCCATAACATATCATCACATGCCATAACATACCATCACATTAAGCAAGTAACAACAAAGGGCCTATGCTGTAGGCGGAGTTGTACTTACTTGGTTAGCTGTGTCCTATTTCGTGCGACTCCAAGCTGAGGCACAACAACAGGCTATCTCCTGTTATGTCAAAGGACATAGCATAAGGCTTCATAATTATAACCTTAAGATGCTGGTGACCTAACCTAACCAACACCTATTCATAATCTTAGTTATATGTCCCCCCCTATACTCATGATAGCTTACTTGGTTACATAAGGTAACCTTGGGTATTAATCCCAATCATACATGAATAGGGTTAGGTTATCATCCTAACCTTGGCCTATGCCTGGTTATCTATCCATAATCTTTTGGGTTTAGATCCAAACCCAATCTTAACACCTTGTTGGGTTACCTTGAGTAACCCTTGAGGTAACCAAACTTAGTTCAATTATCCTAAGTCAACCTTGGGCTTTGGACCCCGTCCAGTAACTTGGGTATCACTTCCGGTTATTACCCGTAATCATCTTGCTTACCCAATTTTAGTTTAAAAATCTATTTTCCATTTCTTTGGAAACTTGGGTAAATTAACCTAAAAAAATCTTTTACTTAACTCATAAAATTCATGTTTTTGAAATAGGTTTTTTTTTGTAAAATCATTTAAGGCTGGAAACTGCCTTTGGAACAGTTTCCCTAGTCAAAACAGTGGTTTTTGGGGAAAGATACAATTTTTCCGAACTGTTTTTAGAAAATCCTGTGCAGGAATTTCCTGTTCCCTGCACAGTCTTTATAAAACCGTGTCAGTTTAAATATCCATTCCGAGTTTGCAAAAGTTGTCTTCACGAAAGTTGTAGTTCTCGAAAAATCCTAAAACTTTCGTGTTTTGAGAAAAATCCAGTTCTGCATGTATTCTTGTCAGTTTTAATTTGAAACTGACTGGTCGTGTAAACTAGGTCTGGGCAGACTAGTCTCGGTTTTCTGTAAAAACGGAGGCCATTGGAGCCTCAATTTGGGGAACGATCCACGTTACCCCCTAGGAAAAACCCTTCTGAACAACTTTCATGTTTTACGTTTCACCCAGTTCGGCCTCTAAAAGCCTTAAATTTCCACTTTCCCGAAACTGGCCAGTTTGGAATCCGAATTGGCAGTTTCGGTTGTTAAGTCCGGTTTACGTCCTATTTCGCGCAAACTACCTCAACCGAACTAGCGGGAGCTCTAATACACACATGCAGTGGTTTTCTAGCGTAAATTTTCTTTAATCACAATTTCTAACATCACCATGCAAATCTAATTGATATTGGATCAACTAAGTTGCATGATTTCGGTTGTACAAAACCTAACAAGCATACTAATTAAATTCTAGCAACCTAGCACAAAATTATCACTCACCAACACTAGGGCAGATTGGGGACATATAATAAACTAGTATTTAGTATGCAAATTAAGAAAATTAAAGCAAGCATGCACATAAAAATCAAACCACCCCTAATTCTAGATCAAGCACAAAAACCCTAGCAATTAATCAAACACCTAACATGCAAACATAAGCATATAACTATGCAAGCTCATAATCAAACCATCCACCCTTAATCACCTAATCAAGCACATACTAACTAAACTAGGGCAAGAAATTAGAATGGACTTATGTCCTTACAAAACCAACTTGAAACACAAATAAAATTCCAAATTGAACTCAATGGAAGGATTAGGGCTCAAGGAAGTTACCTTAGATCAAAGTTAGGGTTTGAAAATTGCAACTCCCCTTCCTCCCTTGCCTACGGCTTCCACCTAGTTAGGAACCCAAAAATTTTGGTTTGGCCTCAAGATTTGTCCTTCACCTAAGGCTCGGCCACACCACCCTTGTAACACCAAAAATTGCAGTTTTTCAACTACTTTCCCTTGCTCAAAACAGTGGCTGCCCTAGACCAAAAATGGTCTCAAAACTTGTTTTTGATCTTGTTTTCGGTTGATTGAATCAAACCCGAATTGACCCTAACTTTTCCCCTTAAAATTTTCGGTTTCTCTCTTGGTTTCCCTGCCCTCAATAGTTCGGCAGAAAGCCTAGAAAAGGGCTGGAAAAATTTCTGAAACTCTCCCCTTAGCTTCCCCTTGCAAACCGAACACTAACCTAGGCTTGGCTTAGGAAAATTTTGATTTTTCTCACCTCTTTTCTCTCTTCCTTGGCTGCTGATTTTCAAGAAGAAAATTGGCAAGAACCTCCCCAAATTTTTGAATAAAATGAATAAAGGTCACTCCTATTTATAGGCAAAAGGGAAACTTTTAAGAATTGCATTTTGACCCCTAAATTTTTGAAAATTTGCCAAAAAGGCATGCTAGGTGGCCGGCCATATGCTTGGAGAACAAGAAAAATTTTTCTTCTAGAACAAGACACTTGTCATTCAAGGCTTGGTTCATGGAATTATGATGTCATAATTCAAAAATGGGATGATGTCATAAATCAAAAGGTAGGTGATGTCATCCTAAGGCCTCGTGTGGCTACTTTTTGAAAAAGCAGTCCAATTTAAATCCAACACAGATATTTCTAATACTGTGTTCACTAATACACAGTACAATTCAGTACTGTTTTGCTTGACTGCAGTCCAAAATTTATCTGAGTAAAAATGGACTGTAAAAATTTTCTTCTTATTTCTGAAAGTCATTAGGAATTTGATATCCAACTTAGTGTGCTTGATTTTTCTAGGGTAGTTTCATAGCTTATTCTAGCTATCTTGTCCAAAAAGACAATTTTCGCAGTAGATTTCTCATACCGCTTATCCTATTACTGTACAGTCATACCCTGACTGTTTTTGGTCAACTTTGACTTTCTTGGTCAAATTTTGACCAACATGGAATCATGAAATTTCATCACGCCATTTTCCTTAAAATGCCTTATACTTGGCTCAGTAATCCATCGTTGAGTCTCGTAGCTAATTAACCGAGAACTCAAACTTATACCGATATTTTATTCCAAACATGATCTAGACTTAAGTTTTCCTCATTCAAAGGAAATCTAGAGTCATAAAAAATTCGGGTTATTACAATGTATGTCAACTTGATCATCATCGACCTATACGACTACGATGTCATCTTGGGTATGGATTTCTTGGGGAAGTACAATGCAGTTATCGACTGTCCACGTCGTACTGTCACGTTCAAGCTAATTGGAGGCGAGGAGTTTATTTTTAGAGGATCGACTCCAAAACAGTCGAAAATGTTCATTTCTGCACTAAAGGCTAGAAAGTTGTTAGCAGAAGGATGTATTGGATTTCTAGCCAACATGGTGGATAAGACGCAAGAGACCAAGAGCAAGCCGGAAGAAGTACCGATAGTCAAGGAGTTTATAGAGGTTTTTCCAGAGGAATTGCCAGGATTGCCACCAGAACGAGAAATCTCTTTTGAGATTGAGTTACTTCCTGGATCGGCACCAGTATCCAAGGCACCTTATAGGATGGCGCCTGCCGAACTTAAGGAACTGCAGATTCAGTTACAGGAGCTTCTAGATCGAGGATTCATTCGTCAAAGCTACTCACCATGGGGAACCCCAGTTTTGTTTGTTAAAAAGAAGGACGGCACTCTTAGGATGTGCATTGATTATCGAGAATTGAATAAGATTACCATCAAGAACAAGTATCCCATGCCTAGGAGCGACGATTTGTTTGATCAATTGAGAGGAGCTTCAATTTTTTCAAAAATTGACCTACGATCAGGATATCATCAGCTCCGAATTAGGGAAGGAGATATTCCCAAGACGGCCTTTCGTACGTGATATGGACACTATGAGTTCCTCGTTATGCCATTTGGATTGACAAATACTCCAGCAGCCTTTATGGACCTAATGAATCGAGTATTCAAGGATTACCTGGACAAGTTTGTTATCGTCTTTATAGATGATATCTTGATTTATTCAGGATCAAAAGAGGAGCATGAGAAACATTTAAGGATTGCTTTACGGATTTTAAAACAAAACCAGCTCTATGCTAAATTCACAAAGTGTGAATTCTGGTTGGAAAAGGTCCATTTCTTAGGACATGTGGTCTCTAAGGAAGGTATATCTGTAGATCCGGCCAAGATTGAAGCAGTGAGTAAATGGCCAGCTCCGAAAAACGTCATCGAAGTACGTAGTTTCCTGGGCTTAGCGGACTACTACCGACGTTTCGTCGAGGGATTTGCTAAGATTGCGGCGCCGCTCACCGCACTTACACGGAAAGGAAAGAAGTACGAATGGATGGCAAAGTGTGAAGAACACTTCCAAGAACTGAAAAGTAAGCTGACTAGTGCTCCGATCCTCACAATTCCAGAGGTGGAGAAAGGGAACTTCGTGATATATAGCGATGCTTCCAAGATAGGATTGGGAGCCGTTCTCATACAGAATGGAAAGGTGATCGCTTATGCTTCACGACAGCTTAAGGATGATGAGAAGAACTATCCGACGCATGATTTGGAACTTGCGACGGTAGTATTTGCACTCAAAATCTGGAGACACTACCTTTACGGTACTAAGTGTGAAGTTTACACGGATCATCAAAGTTTGAAGTATATCTTCACACAAAAGGAGCTTAACATGAGACAAAGAATATGGCTCGAACTGGTGAAAGATTATGACATAGACATCCGTTACCATCCAGGGAAGGCTAACAAGGTAGCCGATGCCCTTAGTCGGAAGTCGTCTTCCTCGTTGATGTCAATACAGTCGTTGATCAAACCTCTTCAGAAGGAGCTAGTGGAAGCTGGAATAGAGCTTATCACGGGAAGTTTAGCTGCCCTAACCTTCCAACCTACCATTTTGGATGGTATGAAGGAGCGACAAGAAGGAGATGCCTCGCTGCTTAGAACAAGGAACGAGGTCTTGGAAGGAAAGGAGTCGGACTTCAACATATCGGATGAGGGCATACTCTATCGGAAAAATAGATTATGCATTCCTAACGAGGGCGAGTTAAAGGAGCAAATCATGAAGGAGGCTCATGAGACTCCATATTCCGTTCATCCTGGAGCTACAAAGATGTACCAAGACTTGAAGGAAAGTTTTTGGTGGCCCAGAATGAAGAATGACGTTGCTATATTTGTCAATAAATGCCTTACATGTCAAAAGGTGAATGCAGAACACCAACGTCCAGGGGGAGAATTGCAGAAAATTTCCATCCCAGAATGGAAATGGGACCAAGTGACCATGGATTTTGTGGTTGGCCTACCCCGAACTCCCAGTGGCAACGATGCTATTTGGGTGATTGTGGATCGTTTGACAAAGTCTGCTCACTTTATTGCCATTAAGCTTAGCTTTTCAGTGGACCAGCTAGCGGAATTATATGTTGCGCAGATCGTTCGCTACCATGGGATTCCAAAGACAATCATTTCCGATCGTGATGGTCGTTTCACTTCTAAGTTTTGGAGAAGTGTACATCAAGCAATGGGTACCAAGCTTACTTTTAGTATGGCTTTTCACCCTCAAACGGATGGACAATCAGAGAGGACCATTCAGACCCTAGAAGATATGTTACGAGCATGCGTCATGGACTTCAAAGGAACTTGGGATAAGAAGCTTCCTTTGATTGAATTCTCATACAACAACAGTTTCCAAGCTTCAATTGGAATGGCTCCTTATGAAGCCCTGTGCGGGAGAAGGTGTAGATCTCCAGTCCACTGGTACGAGACAAGAGAAAAGGAACTTGTGTCCACAGATTTTATTCGGAAAACCACGGAGGCCGTGAAACTTATACGTCAACGGATGGAAACTGTATTTAGTCGACAAAAGAGCTATGCCGACAAACGCAGAAGGCCTCTAGAATTCCAAAAAGGAGACTTGGTTTTCCTCAAAGTTGCTCCATTCAAAGGAGTTATGAGATTCGGAAAAAATGGGAAATTAAGTCCAAGATACATAGGGCCATTCGAAATAATGGAAAGAGTTGGTAATGTAGCCTATAAATTGGCTTTGCCCCAAGAGTTAGCATATGTACACGATGTATTTCATGTGTCGATGCTAAAGAAGTACATCTCGGATCCATCGCATGTATTGGACCACGAACCAATTGTGGTTCATGAGGATTTGACGTATGAGGAGAAACCGGTTCGAATCTTGGCACGAGAAGAAAAGGTGCTAAGAAACAAGGTTATACCTTTAGTTAAGGTCTTATGGCAAAATCATGAGATTAAGGAGGCAACATGGGAGAGCGAAGAAGATATGAAGAAAAGCTACCCCGAATTGTTCTGATTTTCGAGGACGAAAATTTTTAAGGAGGGTAGATTGTAATGACCAAATTTTCCGGACTCATGATTTTCTTGTACATAAGAAATCTAAGTTCGTATTATATGTTTATGTGATATTTTATGAAAATAATGAATATCAATACAAAATTCATAATTTTATCAGTATAGGGTTGAGTTCTTGATTAATTAGCTACGAGACTCCATAATAAGCCTTTTAAGGAAAAAGGCATGACGAAATTTCATGAATTCATATTGGTCAAAGTTTGACCGAAAAAGTCAAAAGTTGACCAAAGAAGTCAAATATAAGACGGTACTGTGATACGATAAGCAGTATGGGAATTATACTGCGAAAACCGTCTTTACGGGCAAAATAGTATAATTAAGATTTAAAACCACCTTAGAAAAATCAAGCACACCGAGTTAGAAATAAAGGGCAAAAAGGGCTTTTGAAAATAAGGAAAATTTTATATTGTCCATTTTTACACAGATAAATTTTAGACTGCAGTATATTATAATAGTACTGTGTATTAGTGAGCACAGCATTAGAAATATCTGTGTTGACATTAAAGTGGACTGCTTTTTAAGGAAAAAGGCAAACAAACCTTAATTGTGCTTACCTCATCACCTTTTGGATTTATGACATCATTAAGGCTTTAATTAAAAAATTAGAAAATCTTGGACTATTCTAGATGGTGAGGTGGCCGGCCATTTAGGGGTCAAAGTATGATTATTTTTACTCCAAGGATTTTTGAGCAAAAGTTGAACCAAAAATATTTGCAAAGGGACCCATTTTTTCACCTATAAATAGGCCACAAGGGGGGAGGGGGTCGGTTTTTGGTCCAAGAAATTGGGAAAAATCAGCCAAACTCTTGCCATTTTCTCTCTCAAGAAATCCGGACTTCCAAGTGTGAGCAAGAACAAAGAAAAATTTGAGAACCAAAGGGGTTTTAGTGTTAGGGTGGTCGGTTTTTCTCTAGTGATTTCAAGTAAGGTTTTTGAAAATTTTTCGTGCCCATTTTTAAGGTTTAAAGCCGGTTGTGATAGGGTGAGAGAGTGAGAAAAATTGAGGTTAGTTGTGCATGATTTTGGTTCAAGAAGCCACCAAGGAATCAACCAAAATTTTGGTGCCACTTGATGTAGTAACAACCGGTTTTGGAGGTGTCCAAGGGGGTGGGAGATTTTGTGAGCCAAACCCTAGCCAATTTTTGAGATAAATCACGATAACTATCCCTAAACCTCAAACTCTTTCCTTTGAGCATTTAATTTGAAATTTAAGTGTATTTCAAGCATTGGATGTAAGAGCATAAGCTCAATTTAATTTTTTATGCCCTAGCTTAGAATTTTTAGGTTGGTGCTTGAATTTATGGTTTAGGTGGTTTTATTTACCAAGTATGCATGATTTTATGCTTTGGTTCCATGAAACTAGGGTTTACATGATTGAAGCATGATTTAGTTATATGTCCCCAAGTATGTTTAAGTTTATGCTTGATTATGCATGCTAAGTGTTTGATGTGATGATTGTTGATGTATGTTTATGTGATGATGGTATGGAACATTAGAAACCACTGCATGACTGAAATTAGGCTCCCGCTGCGGGCGGTTGAGGTAGTGTGCACGTATTAGGGCGTAAAACGAAATTGAAACCAAAAACTGCCATTTCGGGCAGAAAATGACCAGTTTCTGGAAAAGCAGATTTTGAGGCCTTTAGAGACCGAATTTGGAAAAATGCAAAACATGAAAGTTGTAGAGAATGGATTTTTCTAGGGGATTAATAGTTTTCAAAAATAAGGCCCCAAAAGCCTTCGTTTTTATAAAAACCCGAGCCTGACTGTGCCCAGGACTTATGCACGGCCAGGTGAGTTCAACAGGGAATAAGAGCACGTTATATTCCGAACTGGGTTTTCTGCCAAACACGAAAGTTGTAGGGTTTTTCGAAAGATAAAACTTTCGTGAAGACAACTTTTTCTAATTCGAGCCAGATTTTTAAGTAGAAATGGATTTCTAAAAACTGTGCAGGAAACAAGAAATTCCTGCACAGGATTTTCTAAAACAATACAGGAAAACTGTATTTATGCACCAACACCAATGTTTTGACTGTGAAAACTGTTTCAATGGCAGTTTTCAACCTTTAATGATTTTATAAAGCCCCACCTAAGAACCCCGAAATTTTTATAAGTTAATTAAAGGATTTTTTAAACTTCCAAATTTTCCAAGACAAGGAAATTGGATTTTTAAAGCCAAAATTGGTAACGAAACGATAACAAATGATAACCATGAAGGATACCCGAATTAATGGGCTTGACCCCGAAGCCCAAGATTGACCCATAGAGGGTTGACTATAGTTGACCAAAATGTTGACTTTGATTGACCAAGTTTGACCAAGATTATCACACCAAGGGTTACTTGTTGTAACCAAATAAGATATTTTATAGGGGACATATAACTAAGATTGTGTATGAATGTTGGATAGTTCACCAACATTTTATAGGATCCTTATCCTATGTACTTTTTAATAGCAGGAAGTAACCTGCAGTTGCAACCTGAGTTGGAGCAACGACACCCAAGATATAGCATAACAGGCAAGTACAGACCTCACCTACAGTATGAAAATAGTAAATACTATTTTCAAGTATACATGCTATGTTATGCTATGATATGTGATGCCATACTATGATGTGCTAAGTTATGTTATGAACTGTTATGCCATGAGAAGTTATGCCAAGTCATGCTGTGTTAAGTATGTTATGTCATGCCATATTAAGTTATGTTAAGTCATGCCATGATAAGCCATGATAAGCCAAGTTATACCATGATTTATGGTTATGCCATGTCTGTGTCACATGTGCACCATGACTAATGAGATCGTAACTAAAGATTCTTAGTCTTGGAATATACAAGACTAAGACTAAACCAAGTCAAGCAAGGTGTCGTACCACCCTCCCGTGATCGAGGAGGATACATGTTCAAGACAAGTTATGATTATTGACCTCTCGTTGATGCGTGAGGGTCAAGTTTATAATTCCCAGAACTGTTAGGGCCTTGCAAACACTAATTTTGTCTGGAGACTGCGCGCTTTTGGTACGTACACTATGGGCCCACATGTTAAGATAAGATAATAAGTTCAAAATTAAGTCCATAATGAAGCATAAGCCATACAATCTATCATAAAAGAATCATGCATAAATTACATGATGATTGGCATGTTTTTAAGAAGTTTAAAATGTTTTGTGAGATATGTTTGTACTTGCTGGGCGAAAGCTCATTTGTATATTTCATACTGTAGGTAAGAAGCCTGCAGCTTAAGTGGTGGGCCATGCAGACGATGCGGCGGGTGAAGGGCGGTGTGGGATACCACTACACAAAATTTTCGCAACCACTTTTAAGTTAATATGTATATATCTCAAAAGTAAATTATGTTATGCAGTATGTATAAAGTTTGAAGACTTGAGAATGTATCTTTAGTATAGTATGTATGCGAGAGAAGTTTTTCTCTACAAGATAATCTATGTATATATGTTTAAAAAAAAAAAATTTATTCCCAAATTTTCAAGTAAGATAAGTACAAGTATGTATGGTGTCAACCCGACTTGGGAAGTTGGGGCGTCACAGCCTATGCCTCACGACAACTGAAGGACCATGAAAGGAATTATCCGACGCACGATTTAGAGCTCGCGGCGATGGTTTTCGCACTAAAGATCTGGAGACACTATTTGTATGGGAATAGATGTGAGATCTATACAGATCATCAAAGTCTCAAATATATCTTCACCCAAAAGGAGCTCAATATGAGGCAGCGTAGATGGTTGGAACTTGTAAAAGATTACGATTGTGAAATTCTTTATCACCCTGGAAAAGCAAACAAAGTAGCAGATGCTCTAAGCAGGAAGTCATCTGGTATGCTGATGTCTCTTGGAACGCTGCCTAAGCCACTTCAAAAGGAAATTTCTGATTTCAATATGGAAATAATAACTGGGAGATTGTCTGCTCTGACTCTCCAGTCCAATCTCCTAGAATCTATTAATTGTTGGAAAAATCGGATCCGATATCAGAGTTACGGCGCAGCGGAAGTTTTAAAATTTTTATGCCGATTCGGAAAAGAATCTCATGATGCATATAACAATAAATTAAATTCATGATCAAGCGTACCTTATTTCTTGGATTCCGGAATTGCTAGAGCGTTTGACCAACGTGTCTTCTCTATTATTCTCGAGTTCCACGTCTCAGAGTATGTGTGGGCACACGTTCTATGAATCCAAGTGACCGGTGTTGCTTTCCGAAGTCTAGATCCTTCCTTCTCAATTCCGATGTTCCTCGTTGAGAATATTATCCAACTTCTTTCTTCAAAACTGCAAAACAGGAACCGGTTAACCTCCTATGAAAATTATCACTCGGTTTAACCTTCCTCACAATTTTGATTCAATGGAATTTTCTCTCTTTTTCTCTCTCACAAGATAGCCGAATTTTATGATGTGGAAGAAACCCAAATTATTTTTCTTCTCACTCTCAAAAACGTTTTTCCTCTTTGTGAATGACCAAAAATTAGTTTTTCAAGAATTCCTAGCCTTTATATAGAAGTCCAATCCTTTTCAAAATTTATCTCCTTTAAAAAATAATTAATTATTATTTTTCTGGATAAATTTTGAATCAAAAGATCATACAACTTTAGGACTAGATTCATTGAACCTAAAAACGTTTTTCCAAGAGGAAATCAATCCTCAAAAAATTCGGCCACTTTGAGATAAATCTTGATTGGTGGTTCAAATTTTAAATCAAGAATCTAGACTAGTCAAAAGATCCTAGTCCTATCTAGATTCAAATTCCTTTTAAACCTTTTTGAATTTAAATATGATTCACTTATTTGAATTAAATATTTTCCACACAACATCAACCATATTAATTAATTTAAATCAATGGAATATTTCAATATTTCTTTCCTCACAAAAACCGTGCACATCAATTTCCGGAAAGAAAAATCCATCAAATAATTTTCATTATTTAAATCAATTAATAATTTAATGTTATGAATATATTTGAATAATTTTGAAACAAAATTTTCTTCTCTCCACCTATCTAAAAACCGTGCACTATATTTAGATTAGGAGAGAAAAATTTGTTTTCCAAAATTAAATAATTCAAACACAATCTTATTTCAAAATTCAATTAACCAATCTCATGTTGACAAATCATAATATTTGTCTACACAAATCTCACATGTCCAATCCTTTCTAGATTGCATGTTAGAGAGTATCATGTCTTAAAAGATATTACTAAATTCCATTTAAATTTACCGATCTCATTAGGAACAAATCCCGAGACGCTATACGGAACTATATGAGCTAATAGAGGGACCCGATGGAAATATGTAAAGAGGCTCCTATAATTGTGAAAAATTAATCCCAGATTAATTATTCATCAATTATCAACTTCAATACTATTCCACTAAAAGTTTGAAGCTGAACTCCTGTTTACATACCGTATTACGAAAGCTCTCTAACGTAGCGCTTCTTCCATGATTTATTCATCGCTTGCTTAATCCCCATATGTTATCCATGATTGAATTAAGGACTTTTTCCGTTTTACCTTTTCAATCATTTTAACTTAAAGTTCCATTATTCTCTACTGAAAGAATCACCAATTGTAAAACCATACAATTGGTAAACCACCAAAGAACACAAAGTAAACCGATGGCCAAGATCTTGTTATACTATCTTTCAATCCCCGAATAATGCCTTTAAGTAGATAACATTTACTATCATTAAGATAGCTATGGATTCCGTATCTATGAATCTTGATTTCTCCATCCATAAGTCATGCACCCAAAACACAAGTATATTGACCATGAATTAACAGTGTCTCACCTATAGTGCATTAAAGTACATAAGTCATGGATACGAACTCAAGTAATCATTTCAGGATTAAGATTAATGCAGGATGATAATCAAAGTGTCATTGATTCTTATAAACGGAATTATTAAACCGAATCAATTAACACTTTAGGTCCAGTCCAATGTCATACCTCAATACTGGTATACAATAAAGTTTCTACTCGGAACCTATCCGATGGTCAAGACAAACCATCCCTCCAAGGAAGTAGACAACCTTTACAATCTTATCATGAATAAGATCCCCAAATCTTATTCCATCGATTGCGGACTATTTATTTAGACTGTTATCAAATTACCACATCTTCTGTGTATACCCCGTATACATATGGTAATCCGATATATTACCAACAGCCAAGGAGTATTTTCTGTTTGCTTAAAATAACCATACAATCAACTAATGAAAGTAAATAGGACACAACTTATTAAACATGAATAACATCCTCTTATTAATATCAAAATGTCATATTTACAGAAAATCCCTAATATTGATTTTCTATCCTTATGGCACATTTAGATCCCAACAATCTCCCACTTGCCCTAAGCGAGTAAATGTGACATATTACGCATCCCCATGCCTTCAACGTGTTCTTCGAATCTTCTGGCCACCAAAGTCTTCGTGAACGGGTCAGCAAGATTGTCCTCTGATGCGATTTTGCAAACCGTCACATTTCCACTCTCAACAAAGCCTCTGATGATGTGATAATTTCTGTCAATGTGCTTACTCCTGTTATGATGCCTAGGATCCTTGGTATTAGCTACTGCTGCACTGTTGTCACAGTAGAGCACCATAGCTTTATCCATACCAGGAATGACCTCAAGGTCACCAAGGAACCTGCGGAGCCAAACCGCTTCCTTTGATGCCTCACTGGCTGCCACATACTCTGCTTCCATGGTCGAGTCAGCAATACAAGATTGCTTAATACTCCTCCACCCAACGGCACCACCTCCAAGGGTAAAAACAGATCCTGAAGTCGATTTCCTTGAATCCTGATCTGATTGAAAATCAGAATCTGTGTATCCTCTAGGAACAATATCCTGACCGGAATACACTAGCATATAGTCCCTCGTTCTCCGTAGATACTTGAGTATATGCTTGACCGCAGCCCAATGGTTCGGTCCCGGATTCGACTGATATCGACCTACCATACCAACCGCAAAACAAATGTCAGGCCTAATACATAACATAGCGTACATAAGACTACCTACCGCTGATGCATAAGGTACATTTTTCATACGCTCACTTTCTTCCGATGTCTTGGGACAGTCATCTCTAGAAAGCTTGATTCCAATTCTGAAAGGTTGGGCACCTTTCTTGGAATCTTTCATAGAAAATTTCTCAAGTACTTTATCAATGTATGAAGCTTGAGAGAGTGCTATCGTTTTGTTCTTTCTATCTCTAAAGAGTTGAATACCAAGAACATAACTAGTCTCTCCTAAGTCCTTCATGTCAAACTGTTTGGCTAACCAAACTTTGACAGATGATAATGTTGCCACATCGTTTCCAATAAGCAATCTATCATCCACATAAAGTATAAGGAAAACCACTTTTTCATTCTTGATACATTTATAAACACATGGTTCATCAATGTTTTGTTCGAATCCATAGGTTTTAATCGCTTGATCAAACCTAATATTCCAAGAACGAGATGCTTGCTTTAATCGATAAATGGATTTAAGCAACTTGCATACTTTGTCTTCTTGGCCTTTTGCCTTGAACCCGTCTGGCTGTATCATATAGATATCTTCTTCAAGAGAGCCATTTAAGCAAGCTGTCTTGACATCCATTTGCCAGATCTCAAAATCGAGAGCAGCCGCAATAGATAAAAGAATGCGGATTGACTTGAGCATTGCTACAGGCGAGAAGGTTTCATCATAGTCGATTCCTTCTTTCTGCGTATAGCCCTTCGCTACAAGTCTTGCCTTGAAAGTTTCCACTTTCCCATCCACACCTCTCTTCCTCTTGTATACCCACTTATACCCAATCGGTTTTATGCCTTGGGGCAAGTCTACAAGTTTCCAGACCCCGCTGGAATCCATAGATTCCATCTCGGTGTTCATAGCTTTTTGCCAAAAACTAGAATCAACATCCTCCATAGCTTCCTTGTACATAGCCGGATCATCAACATGTTCTATGGATTCTGCTTCAAAAACTTCACCATTGAACATGTACCTTTCAGGTTCCCTGATAATCCTCCCACTACGACGAAGCTCCCGTGGTTGTTGATTCTTTAATGGTTTTTCCACAGGGTTTTCTGTGACTTTTGGAATATCCAAACCCGAAGTCATCTCCTCAAGCACTACTTTGCTACGAGGTTTAAAGTCTTTCATGTAACTTTCCTCCAAGAATGTTGCATGTGTAGAAATGAAGACTTTATTTTGCTTCGGATTATAGAACAGACCACCTTTAGTCCCTTTTGGATAGCCAACAAACAAGCACACTTCTGATCGTGACTCCAACTTCTTCGCTTCCTTATCCAGGACGTGTGCCGGACAACCCCAAATTTGAATATGATTCAAATTAGGTTTCCTACTCGTCCATAACTCATAAGGAGTTTTAGGAACCGATTTGGAGTGAACGTTATTCAGAAGATAGCATGCAGTTTGTATAGCGTGCCCCAAAATGACAAAGGTAATGTGGAGTAACTCATCATAGATCGGACCATATCCAATAGGGTCCTATTCCTTCTCTCAGCTACACCATTCTGTTGAGGAGTACCAGGTGCAGCCAACTGGGATTGTATCTCATTCTCTATCAAATATCCTAAGAACTCATCCGATAGGTATTCCCCACCTCGATCCGATCGAAGTGTCTTAATGGACTTGCCTAATTGTTTCTCCGCTTCAGCCCGAAATTCTTTGAACTTGTCAAAAGCTTCGCTTTTGCGGGTCATCAAATAGACATATCCATACCTTGAGTAATCATCAATAAAAGTGATATAATACTCATACCCACCTCGTGCTTCTATGTTCATGGGACCACAAACATCCGTATGCACAAGTTCTAAAAGTTCCTCGACACGACCATCCTTGGCAGCAAAATGCCGTTTAGTCATCTTGCTCTCCAAACAGGATTCACATTGTAGCCAAGGTTCAACCTCATACAAGTCAAGGCATTCCTCCTTTACCATCCTTTGAATTCTGTTAAGGCTTATGTGACCAAGTCGTAAATGCCAAAGATATGATTTGTTAGAGTGAGAAGACTTATGTCTTTCAGAGTTCTTTTCCAATTCTGTATCAAGCAGTGAGTGCATCTTAGGTTTGATAAAATAAAGATTTCCATGCATCCATCCATTACAGATAAGAGAATTGTTTTTCCTAATAACAACTTTATTATTAAAAGAAACTGAATAAGAATCTTTAATCAAACAAGCTACCGAAATTAGGTTCCTTTTGAAACTACGAACATAAAAACAATGTCTCAAAACAATAAACCTAAATTCATCAAAATAAAGATGCACTTCTCCCACTGCTTCAGCTTGCACTAATGTCCCATCACCGGTTCTTAACGTGAAGTTCTCCTCATGCAGACTTCTCGTTACCTTGAACCCCTGCAGAGAAATACAAACATAGTTAGTAGCTCCAGAATCTATAACCCAATTGTTCTTAGATTCCTCCACTAAACAACCCTCAAGATACAGGATATCGAAATTACCTTTTTGCTTTTGCATAGATAGGTATTCTCGGCAATCTTTCTTGAAATGTCATTTCTTCCCACAGTGAAAGCACTTAGCCTTTTTGGGATCCACCTTTCGCTTCTTAGTCTTGGTAGACTTCTTAGAAACAGGTGCATTCGCCACAGGCTTGTTCCCCTTGTTCTTCCCCTTTTCCTTCTTCCTTTTGGGATTAGGAGCAGGCGAACTAGGTTCAGCCACATTTGCCTCAGCCTTAGATCCAGAACCCTTAAAAATGTTCTCAAAGGCTTGCAACTCTTTCATCAATTCCGTTAAAGACATCTCATTCCTGTTAAGGTTGTAGGATGCCTGAAACAAATCGAAATCCTTGGATAAGGTTTGGAAAACCATGACCAATTGAGTTGCAGCATCGATCTCAGCCCCATTTGCCTGAGCTTCAGACAAATAAGCCATGACTTTCATCATGTGCTCCTTGATGGGAATTCCAACCTTCTGCCTGCAGTTCATGAGACCTTTGATAGCATCGGTCTTAGCCTGAATAGTTTGTTCACCAAACATTTCCTCCAGGTTATCCATGATCTGCCTAGCAGTTTGATGCTCTTCATGCTGTTTCTGGAGCACGTTAGACATGCTCGCCCGAATATAGCACATAGCACTTAGGTTGGAATTGTCCCAGCGCTCAAGCGCTACAAAATCCCTATCAGGAGCATCGATCGCAGGCGTTGGCGGTCGAGGTTGGGTTAGGACAAAACTGTGTTTCTCAAAGTTTAGGACGATAAGCAAGTTCCTTTTCCAGTCATTAAAATTCTCGCCAGTTAATTTGTTTTGCGTAAGTATCACAGATAAAGGGCTCGACATTTTGATCTATAATAAGAAAACATGTAGTAAGTATGAGCAAACATCCTATCAGTTTATAAAATATGGTTTTGTAATGAAACAAAAAGATCTATATGCAATCTAAATGTTCATGTGTAAAACCCTTAAAACACATACCTTACAACGATAATTCCTAGCTACTGCTTTCTAAGCTACCGAGGGGTAGTCATAGAATAACTAGCCAAGAACACGGATCCCTTCCGATTAATACATATTCGTCCATGGAGATAATTCCATTAAATATATATTAACTATCGTTTATTTGGCCACTACTTTATATAACAGAGCCTCGAGGGAGGGTTAATAAATAAAGTAGCATGAGTGTGTAACTATCGTTTCCAATTTTGAATCCATATTTTACATCCGCCACCGAGGGGTGATCTAAACATTAAATATGCCCAAAATTATTATCCTTTCGGAAATCCAAATCAGTGTGCGCTCTAGGTAAGATACCTATCCGAAGGGAATTTCCGGGTCAAAACCGAGTAGTAGGTACTACCATGCGTAACTATTGGACCAACGATGGAGGCCGTAGGTCTTAGTGTGTAAAACCTTCTCCCACTCTTTCTTTTAAATTAGGGTTTTTGTTTTTCATGCATAAACAATATTTATTGAGTGGCACTCCCTACTCTATATGGCATGTTATCAATACATCACGAAATAGTATAACATATTCATCTAGCAACACATCATCTATGGTTTGCAAAATATGTAAATAGCCGTGGATCATGATTCCATCCTAGAGAAAAGAAAAATTGCAAAAATTACAAAAATTAACCGAAACATATATCGGCCTTCATTTGTAGATCCATGCCTTGCATCCTTCTTCAATGTGTCTTCCTTCTCCAATGTCACATCTTTTCAAATTTAAAATTAAATTTAAATTTCAAAAAAGATTATATGTGATTTTTAATTTTAATCAAAATTACAAAATATCAAAATTTAAATAAAAAATCCGATTATTAAATTTTAAAATTCAAAAATTTTGAAATTTCCAAATTTCAAATTTAAATTACAAAATTTTAAAATTCATAATAATATCTATTAAATTTAAATTTAAATTTTCAATTTTGATTTTCAAATTATCAAGATCACATATCATTGGAAAATTTAATTTTCAAAAAGGATTCTGTGATTTTTTTTTTTAATTTTATTAATAAAAAATGTTTTTTAATTAAAAAAAATTCATAAAAACAAAAAATCACATCCTTTGAAAATTTACATACCTTCGTTCATCTTCAATCTCCTCGAATCCATTGTAGCCTGAATTTTACAAAAAAATTCCTACGCCGTTTCCGGCTTACAAAAATTCTAGGAATTGAAAGAACGACCTAGCGGTGATAATAGACCGCATCTATTACACTTGAAAAATCTAGATACAAATTCTAACCTCTATGGAATCATGACCGACAAAATTGAACAAGATCATATATTATAAAAATAATATAAAGCATTCATTCATCCATACATCCATTCATAATATATTTAACATACTCAAAATAAAACCTAGAGTGCCAACTCTCTAAAATATTTCATTAATGCATAGAGAGAAATTTATTCGATCAAATAATTTATGTTATATACATAATCATGAGTTGGCTCTGATACCAATTGTTGGAAAAATCGGATCCGATATCAGAGTTACGGCGCAGCGGAAGTTTTAAAATTTTTATGCCGATTCGGAAAAGAAGCTCATGATGCATATAACAATAAATTAAATTCATGATCAAGCGTACCTTATTTCTTGGATTCTGGAATTGCTAGAGCGTTTGACCAACGTGTCTTCTCTATTATTCTCGAGTTCCACGTCTCAGAGTGTGTGTGGGCACACGTTCTATGAATCCAAGTGACCGGTGTTGCTTTCCGAAGTCTAGATCCTTCCTTCTCAATTCCGATGTTCCTCGTTGAGAATAGTATCCAACTTCTTTCTTCAAAACTGCAAAACAGGAACCGGTTAACCTCCTATGAAAATTATCACTCGGTTTACCCTTACTCACAATTTTGATTCAATGGAATTTTCTCTCTTTTTCTCTCTCACAAGATAGCCGAATTTTATGATGTGGAAGAAACCCAAATTATTTTTCTTCTCACTCTCAAAAACGTTTTTCCTCTTTGTGAATGACCAAAAATTAGTTTTTCAAGAATTCCTAGCCTTTATATAGAAGTCCAATCCTTTTCAAAATTTATCTCCTTTAAAAAATAATTAATTATTATTTTTCTGGATAAATTTTGAATCAAAAGATCATACAACTTTAGGACTAGATTCATTGAACCTAAAAACGTTTTTCCAAGAGGAAATCAATCCTCAAAAAATTCGGCCACTTTGAGATAAATCTTGATTGGTAGTTCAAATTTTAAATCAAGAATCTAGACTAGTCAAAAGATCCTAGTCCTATCTAGATTCAAATTCCTTTTAAACCTTTTTGAATTTAAATATGATTCACTTATTTGAATTAAATATTTTCCACACAACATCAACCATATTAATTAATTTAAATCAATGGAATATTTCAAATTTTCTTTCCTCACAAAAACCGTGCACATCAATTTAAGGAAAGAAAAATCCATCAAATAATTTTCATTATTTAAATCAATTAATAATTTAATGTTAGGAATATATTTGAATAATTTTGAAACAAAGTTTTCTTCTCTCCACCTATCTAAAAACCGTGCACCATATTTAGATTAGGAGAGAAAAATTTGTTTTCCAAAATTAAATAATTCAAACACAATCTTATTTCAAAATTCAATTAACCAATCTCATGTTGACAAATCATAATATTTGTCTACACAAATCTCACATGTCCAATCCTTTCTGAATTGCATGTTAGAGAGTATCATGTCTTAATAGACATTACTAAATTCCATTTAAATTTACCGATCTCATTAGGAACAAATCCCGAGACGCTATACGGAACTATATGAGCTAATAGAGGGACCCGATGGAAATATGTAAAGAGGCTCCTATAATTGTGAAAAATTAATCCCAGATTAATTATTCATCAATTATCAACTTCAATACTATTCCACTAAAAGTTTGAAGCTGAACTCCTGTTTACATACCGTATTACGAAAGCTCTCTAACGTAGCGCTTCTTCCATGATTTATTCATCGCTTGCTTAATCCCCATATGTTATTCATGATTGAATTAAGGACTTTTTCCGTTTTACCTTTTCAATCATTTTAACTTAAAGTTCCATTATTCTCTATTGAAAGAATCACCAATTGTAAAACCATACAATTGGTAAACCACCAAAGAACACAAAGTAAACCGATGGCCAAGATCTTGTTATACTATCTTTAAATCCCCGAATAATGCCTTTAAGTAGATAACATTTACTATCATTAAGATAGCTATGGATTCCGTATCTATGAATCTTGATTTCTCCATCCATAAGTCATGCACCCAAAACACAAGTATATTGACCATGAATTAACAGTGTCTCACCTATAGTGCATTAAAGTACATAAGTCATGGATACGAACTCAAGTAATCATTTCAGGATGAAGATTAATGCAGGATGATAATCAAAGTGTCATTGATTCTTATAAACGGAATTATTAAACCGAATCAATTAGCACTTTAGGTCCAGTCCAATGTCATACCTCAATACTGGTATACATTAAAGTTTCTACTCGGAACCTATCCGATGGTCAAGACAAACCATCCCTCCAAGGAAGTAGACAACCTTTACAATCTTATCATGAATAAGATCCTCAAATCTTATTCCATCGATTGCGGACTATTTATTTAGACTGTTATCAAATTACCACGTCTTCTATGTATACCCCGTATACATATGGTAATTCGATATATTACCAACAGCCAAGGAGTATTTTATGTTTGCTCAAAATAACCATACAATCAACTAATGAAAGTAAATACGACACAACTTATTAAACATGAATAACATCCTCTTATTAATATCAAAATGTCATATTTACAGAAAATCCCTAATATTGATTTTCTATCCTTAGGGCACATTTAGATCCCAACATTAAGCTCCATCAAGGGAAAGACCCCTTTTTACTCAAGACGCAACTTTTCCTGGAAGAAAAGAATTAAGAATTCAAAGCCTTAATGGATGGGATAATTTATTTCAAAGGAAGGATTTGTGTCCCTAACTTTGAATTCCTTAAGAAACAGATTATGTCTGAAGCACATGAGACGCCATACTTAGTATATCCCGGAGCTTCTAAGATGTACAAGGACCTCAGAGAAAACTGACTTTGTGTCAAAATACCTAACTTGTCAGAAAGTTAAGGCTGAACACCGACAACTTGGCGGAGAGCTTCAGAAAATTGAGCTCCCGGAATGGAAATGGGAACAAACTACTATGGATTTTGTAGTTATTTTACCCAGGACCGTAAGTGGGAATGACGTAATTTGGGTGATTGTTGATAGATTAACTAAATCAGCCCACTTCATTGCTATTAAGGCTACCTTTTCAGTACAAAAACTGGCTGAAATTTACGTATCCCAGATTGTTAGGCTAAATGGAGTGCCAAAATCTATCATTTCAGATCGTGATGGGCATTTTACCTCTCGATTTTAGAAGAGTGTTCACACTGCTATGGGGTCAAAATTGAAATTCAGTACAGCTTTTCACCCTCAGACTGATGGACAATCGGAACGAACTATCCAAACATTGGAAGATATGCTGAGGTCATGCATTTTCGATTTCAAAGGAAGCTGGGATCAGAAGCTACCTTTGATCGAATTTTCTTATAATAATAGTTATCACGCCTCAATTGGTATGGCTCCATTTGAAGCGTTATATGGAAGAAAATGTTGATCTCCCATTTATTAGCAAGAAGTTGGACAGAAGCAACTTCAAACTACGGATTTGATCAGAAAAACCTCTGAGGATATCAAGATGATTAAACAGAGACTCGACGTAGCTTTTTGTCGACATAAAATTTATGCCGATAAACATCGAAGGCCTTTCGAATTCCAAGTTAGAGAATCTGTTTTCATTAAGATTGCTCCTATGAAGGGAATAACGAGGTTTGGTAAAAAGGGAAAGCTTAGTTCGAGATATACAGGACCATTTGAAATCCTTGAAAGGATTGAAAAAGTAGCATATAAGCTTGCTTTGCCGCCAGCATTAGCTTCTGTGCATGACATTTTCCATGTCTCGATGTTGAAAAAGTATGTACCGGATCCTTCCCATGTGCTAAGTCAAGAACCAATTGAAGTCCAAACTAATTTGACGTATGAAGAAAAGCCAATCCGGATTCTGGATTAGGAAGAAAAGGTCTTAAGAAACAAAACCATTCCTATGGTTAAAGTGTTATGACGGATTCATAATGTTGAAGAAGCAACGTGGGAACTAGAAGAGGAAATGAGAAAGAGCTATCCCAACTTGTTTTAATTTTCGGGGACAAAAATTTTTAAGGGGGGTAGATTGTAATAACCAACATTTTTACAAATTTACGATTTCCTTTTTAAGGAATCAAAGTTTGAATTATGTATATTTATGTGAAATGCCTGATCTGATTTATCAGAGTATTATTGAGTTCTTGTAATATTATAAGACTCAATAATAGTTTACTTAGACAAGTATGAGGCCTTTTGTTGAAAGAGGCATAATTAGGGTTTATGATCTTATTCCGGTCAACGTTTGACCAGGATGATCTAAAATATCATTAAGACGGTAGTTTTCTTCATGAAAATTGTAGACCACATCAAAATCTACAACTTTCGTGTTTGCTCAAAAACTAAATCTGCCTTTAACCTGCCCGTTTTTCTTGTTGAACCTACCTGGCCGTGCACACTGGGTCTGGTTGACCAGGCTCGGGTTTATGTAAAAACGGAGGCCTTTGGTGTCTTATTTTTGAAAACCTCCATGCTCCCCCCTAGGGTTTTCCATTTTCTATGACTTTGTAGTTTTAATTTTCTTCAAATTCGGCCTCTAAAGACCTCAAAATCCGGTTTCCAAATTACTGTCTAGTCTTGACCCGAGACTGGCAGTTTTTGTTTAAGTTGGTTTTACGTAAAATTACGCGCACACTACCTCGAACGGTTAAAACCGTGAGCTTACATCAAGCATGCAGCATGTTACGTAATGTTTTCACTATCATGCATTAATTTCTCATTCATACAACACTTCATGTAATCCCATATGATGATCTTCACTAAACTAGGGTTTTTAGGGTTTTCTTGAACCCTACATGCAACATACATTCTCATTCTCATTTCCATTCATGCTACATCATTCTTAAGTATGTGGGGACATATAACAAACATCTAATAGGCATTCACATATACCACAAGCTATCTAGCACATAACATCACAATCATACACCAAATCACAAATATGGACCAATAAAACTTAATCAAGCACATTCAAGCATACCATCTAACCCTATTGCATAAAACTAGAGATGAGCTTATGCTCTTACATTCCCAATATGGAAACACACATAAATCTTGAATCAAACTAAATTGAGGAACTAGAGGGTTTAGGAGGATTACCTTTAAACCTTGAGAATGGTTTTAGGTTTTGGATCAAAGATTTCCTCCTTCCTTTTTCTTCCTCAAAATCCGACCACTTCTCTTTTCTCTTCTTTTTTTTTTGTTTTCTTCTCTTTGGGTTCGACTCCTAAGGGGGAGAACTAGAGAGAGAGAGCTAGAAAGTTATGGGTTTCACTAAGTGGTCATAATGTGAACCCACCTCACCTATTTATAGGTGAAAAATAATTTCATTTCTTGATTTATTTTTATTTCTAAAATTACATATTAGGGTCTAAAAATAAAATATTTGCCCATATACCCCCTTAGGTGGCCGGCCATTATAGGATGCTTGGAGGCCAAGTTTCTCTCATAATTATCTACTTTTCTAATTTTCCAAAAATCCCAAAAATTCATTAATTATCTATAATGAGGTGTCACTTCCTTAAGGCTTGTTTGGCCTTTTCTTCTAATATGCAGTCCTTTTTCATACCAATGCAGATATTTCAAATACTGTTTTCAACTAATAACAATATTATTATACTGAACTACAGTCTAGAATTTATCTGTACTTAACCAGGCTGCGTATGAATTTTTCTTAGGGCTTGAAGCTACTTAGTTCTTAATGCTCCAAATATTGTGCTTGATTTTTCTACAGTGGTACCATGCCTAATTTTCACTTCTTTATCTGTAATGACAGTTTTTCACAGTATAATTTTCATACTGCTTATTATACTGCTGTACTGTCCTGGACAAACTTTGGTCAACCTAAAGTCAACCTTGGTCAAAGTTTGACCAACTGAAAATCATAAATTTCTATCTTGTCCTTTTTCTGAAATGGCCTTATGCTTAGCTAAGTAAACTGTTATTGAGTCTTATGAGACTATAAGAACTCAATTATAGTTTGATAAAAGCAAATCAAATATTTCACATAAACCTTCATGCTCCTTGATAAGGAAATCATGAATCAGCAAAAATGGCGGCTATTACAAACTTGTATCATTTTCGTCTCCCAATTCAGGAATTTACCTTTTTATTTTATTTTATGGATAATTTTTAAATATTTTCGGACTTAATACAATTTTTCTGTTTCTATTTTTTTTTTCTTTCTCTTTAAACTCATACTTTTAAATTGGCCTGATTGAAATATTTTATCTTTAACTAACTTCTATTCAAACAATTTTTCAAGATATATGCTCACTTAATTTTAAATTTTTTTTTTCCACTTAGTCCCTTTAACTATTTTTTCTAATTAATACTTTTTTCTTATTTTTTTGTAATTGAAGTAATATTCTTTTTTCTGAATGTGTCATTACTTAGATCCCTTTGAACTCATATTTTCTTATTTACACCTTTAGTCTATTTTATCCCATTAAAATCTTTCTCTCTCTCTCTCTCTCTTTTAAAAAGGTTCTATGTTATATATACATATATATATGTATATATATATATATATATATATAACTAAACTCTTGAGAGAATAATAGATGAAGAAAAAAAAATTTTAAAAAAAAGTTTACATTCGTGTTTGAAAAAATTCAACAAACTATGTTACATAGTAATAAGATTGGATGTTTTGAACTGTTTAAATATTTTTCATAATCTCCCGTCGCCCCTCCCCTCTCTCTATTTTTTTCGCCGCCGCCGCCGTCACCACCTTCACTGCCACCTTGTCTTCCCACCAAGGCTGTGAACTATTTTGCATTAAAAAAAGGTAAGGTGACTTCCATATTGCTCAATTTCATGTTTTCCAATAAAAATACGAACACACAATACTTTTATAACTTTTTTGGAATGTAATTTGTGTATTTATTATTGTTCAATTTTTTTTATTGTTGCTCTTTATAGACGAATCTTTTGTGCAATTTTTTGTCATTTTAAGATCTACAAACACACAATATTTTACGCATTTTTTTTCTGCCCACCACATGCTCGATGAAATGTCAAAATGGAATTTTGTTTGATTTAATCTTAATGGTATGCATATTAATTATTTTGAATTTCGCAAACTTGCTAGGCCCTAATGGATTGGAAGCTTATAGCCGGAGAAGGAATTAAAAGGAGACGAGACTATAAAACAAAAATCTCAGATCGTCCTTGTCCTCACCAAGAGGGAATTGTTGAATGTGGTTATTTTATTGTAGGTTTTATGAAGGACATAGTGTTGAATGGAATTGACGTACTTGAAAGAAAAGAATATTATACTTGGGATGATATGGATTTGATTAGGGGAGAATGGACAAATTTGTGTAATAAACCGAAATTTTGATAACTTGTGATTTCCTTAGATACAAGGAGAATCTAAGTCTGAATCATGTATGTAGATGTGAAGCTCATGATCTGAGTTGAATATCAGTATATGTTTGAGTTCTCGTTTAATTAGCTACGAGACTTAATAGTAGTTCTTAGCCAAGCATGAGGCCTTTTGAGAAAAGGGCAGAATAGGAATTTATGATTTTATGCCGGTCAATGTTTGACCAAGTTGACCTAAGATTTGACTGAGATGGTACTGCAGTGTAATTAACAGTGTGGAAATTATACTGTGATAAACCGTCATTACGGACAAATAAGCAAGAATAAGGTTCAAGACCACCCTAGAAAAATCGAGCACATTATTTAGGACAATAAGGAGTAAGTAGCTTCAAGTCCTAAGAAAACAAATTCATACACAGTCCGGTTAAGCGCAGATAAATTCTGGACTGTAGTCCAGTACAACTATACTGTTATTAGTTGAAAACAGTATTTGAAATATCTGCATTAGTATGAAATTGGACTGCATATTAAGGGATTTTGTGAATTAAGTGGATAATTATGCATGAATTGGAAGCCAAGTAACTCCACCATAGCCGGCCACCTCAAGGGACCAAAATGAAAATATTTTGTCTTTAGGGGGCCAAAGTGTAATTTTAAGAAAAGTAAGTAATTATGGATTTTAGAAAATTAAGAACGTATTTAAATGGATGACTAAGCAAGAATTGGAAGCCAAGTGCCTCCACCATAGCCGGCCACCTTCAGGGACTAAAGTGTAAATATTTTGTCCTTAGGGGCCAAAGTACAATTTTAAGAAAAATAAGTAATTATGGATAAGTATGAAATTTTTGATTTATGGAATTTATGGATATTCCTAACCAAGCCTCCAGCTAGGCCAATGGTAGGCCAATGGTTGGTTAAAAAATTTAGTTATCTTGGTTACTTTGAAACAAGGATATAAGTTAGAGATAGGTATGAAAAATTTCTTGGACACCAAGACATCTCTATGGCCGGCCACCTAAGAGGTTCTCTTAGCAAATATGTTATTTTTTGAGGACCAATATGCAATTGTGGAAATAAGAGTTTCATTAAGAATTAGAGAATTTGACATGTCATGCTTCTAGGCTTGGTGAATAAGCACATTAGCCTTGCTTTCTTGGCTAAGTTTTGAGCTTCAACTAGCATGTCCTTCCACATGACCCTAGGTGGCCGGCCACCACATTGGTTCTATGAGCAAATATTTTGTAATAACCGACCTTTTTACAAATTTACAATTTCCTTTTTAGGGAATCAAAGTTTGTAATATGTATGTTTATGTGAAATGCTTGATTTGATTTATTAGAGCATTATTGAGTTCTTGTAATGTTTTAAGACTCGATAATAGGTTATTTATACGAATATGAAGCCTTTTGTTGAAAGAGGCGAAATTAGGGTTTACGATCCTATGTCGGTCAATGCTTGACCAGAATGACCTAAGGTATAATTAAGATAGTACTACAGTATAATTAGCAGTATAGAAATTATACTGTGAAAAACCGTCATTTCGTATGAATAAGCAAGAATAAGGTATGAGACCACTGTAGAAAAATCAAGCACAAATTTTAAGAAAAGTAAATAATTATGGATTTTTAGAAAATTAAGAAAGTATTAAGTGGATGACTAAGCAAGGATTGAAGCCAAATGTCACCACCATAGCCGGCCACCTCACAAGGACTAAAGGGCAAATATTTTGTCTTTAGGGGCCAATATGCAATTTTAGGAAAAAAATGTGCAATTGTAGATAAGCATGTAAATTTTCGAATGATGGACTTTTCTAACTAAGTCTCCAAATCTAACTAAGCCAATGATTGGTTACAAGCTTGGTTAACATAGTTACATTAAAAACCAAGGAAAATTAGTTAGGGATAAGTTTGGATAAATTGTGAAATTTTAAGCTTCCACATGGCCTTATGGCCGGCCACCTCATGTGGTAAATGAGCAAATATTGTGCTCTTAAGGACTCATATGCAAATATGGAAATAAGAGTTTCATTGAGAGCTTGACACATCATGCTTCTAGCTTTGGTGAGTAAGCTTGGTAGCCTTGCTTACTTGGCTAAGTGATGTGTTTCAACAAGCAAGTTCCAGCACATGGTTTCTAAGAGCAAATATGTTGCTCTTGAAGATCAATATGCAATATAGAAATAAGAATTTTCCCCAAAAATTTTGAGTGTTGACAAGTGGTGTTCTAGCCTTGGTGAGTAAGCATATTAGCCTTGCTTACTTATGAGCTTGAACAAATATGTTCCTCCACATGACTCTGGAGGGCCGGCCACCTCAAGGGGTCTATGAGCAAAAAATTTTGCTCTTCAAGGCCCTCATGCAATTCTAGAAATGAAGTTGTCTTTCACCTATAAATAGATGAGGTTAAAGCACTTGGTGAATACTTTAGTGAAACCCAAAATTGGCAGCTATTTCTTTAGTTCTTCTGTCCTTAGAAGCCGAGCCAAAAGAAAAGAAAAAAAAAGTGAGAGAAAGAGAGAGATCGGTTTGGTGTTGAAGGAGTGTGAGGAAAATTTTCTCAACCATAGTTTAGATCCACTTTCTTGGATCTTGAGGTAAATCTTTTTACCCTCTAGTTCTTCAATTAAGTTTTGGTTAAGATTTAAGTGTATTTCTATGTTGGAAATGTAAGGACATAAGCTCACTTTTTAGTTTTATGCACTAGGGTTTATGGTGATTGCTTGATTATGCAAGATTAGGGAATTGGTGGTCTCTAGTTATGATTTGATGAAGTTTAAGATTATTTGAGTTAGAGGTTAGTAGGCTGTGTGATTGCCTACTATATGTGTGCTATATGTTCTCTCATGCTGCAAAGATGATGTTTTATGATTAAGTATGAAAAAGGTTATGTATATTGCAATTAGGGTTCAAGAAAAACCCTAAAAACCCTAATTTGGTATAGATTACCATTTGGGTTTGTAAGGAAGTTGTATGGATATGAAATAATGTATGATTAGGAAAATGTTATGAAACACTATGCATGCTTGACGTAGGCTCACGGTTTTAACCGTTTGAGGTAGTGTGCGCATAATTTTTCGTAAGAACTCACCCAAATGAAAACTGCTATTTTCGGATTTAACTGGACAGTTTTCTGGGAACAGTATTTTGAGGCACTTAGAGGCCGAATTTGGAAAAATTCAAAACTGTAAAGTTGTAGAAAATGGAAAATCCTAGGGTGCAGCATGGACCGTTTTTAAAAATAAGGCTCCTAAGGCTTTCTTTTTTATCAAAATCCGAGACCAATTTTTATGGTTAGTGAATATGGTCAAAACATTTTCAAAGGAGGAAACAAGCAAGTTAAATACAGATTTAGGGTTCTAACCAAAAAGAAAAGTTATAGATTTTGATGAAATCTACAACTTTCATGAAGGAAGCTTTGTCAAATTCAAAACAAATTTTTAAAGTAAAACTGAAATTCCAAAACCGTGCAGGGTACGGGCAATTCCTGCACAAGATTTTCAAAACGGTGCATAAATAGGCGATTCCTGCACCTGCACTAACAACCAAATTATTGGACCAAGTTATTTAGATACAGATGTTGTATGTCGAGTTTTGGATCCAAGGTTACTTATAGTAACCAAATGGGATACCAATGTAACATAAGCTTGTAACTAGGGTTTTATGGATGTTGGTTTGGATACCAACATTAAATGATATGATTCATAGCAAGATAGCAACATTCTTATCTTACGATTTTTCTAGAAACAGGAAGATAACTTGTTATTGTGATTTGGCGGAATAAAGGATTCAGGATTTAGCATAACTGGTAAGTACAACTCCGCCTACAGTATAAACGAAATGTGTTTTTAACTGCTTGTATGTTTTCAAGCTCATGCATACATGATGAGGTGCATATGATTTATGTTTTATTATTGTGACATCATGAAGCATGCTCACTAATGATAAATCACTTGGTAAGAATAAGAACCCAGTTTCAAGTAAGAAACTGTTTATAAGTATGAAATGTTTTCAAGTATGAAATATGTTTTAAAGTAAGAACAAGTTTTTAAGCAAGTTTCTTTGTGTTGTACCGACCTGCACTAGGACAGGTTTGGTCCATGGTTTGAGTTGGACAGGGCTGGCTGCCCCAACCACTCCATGGCTGCGCGCCACGGTACGTACGCTTATGTTATGTAAGGGCCCTAAAAGTAAGTTAACATAAGAAAGTATAATGAAAGAATAAGTGGTTCATGCATTGTTATGTTTTGCGGGTCAATAGTTATACTTGCTGAGCAAAAGCTCATAACTTACGTTTATGCTGTAGGTAAGCAACCTATCGGCAATATATGATACAAGGTTGTGGAGCATGGCAAGGCAAAACTGTGAAACCGTGGAATGGGAACTACTACGCGTATTGTTATATTATATGGATAATCTGAAATATGTTGTAATAAGTTTTAATGTTTCAGTACTGAAGTAAGTAAGTATATGTGTATACATATATATGTAAGTATGTGATGAAATAGTTTTCAGTTTCAAGTTATTTAAAAAAAAAAAGTTAGTCCCTTTTTCCACATGTTATGTTATTAAGTAAGTAAGTAACTATGGTAACGGCCTACGTTAGGTGGGTCGTTACATATTTTGTTTTTGAAGACCAATATGCAATTTAGAAATAAAAATTACCCTATTTTTGAGAGCTTGACATGTCATGCTTCTAGCTTTGGTGAGTAAGCACTTTAGCCTTGCTTACTTGGCTAAGTGTTGAGCTTGAACAAGCATGACCTTCCACATGGCCCTTGATGGCCAGCCACCACATGGGGTCTATGAGCAGAAATTTTGCTCTTGAAGACCATTATGCAATTTTAGAATTAAAAATAATTCAAGAAAGAAATTCTTTTTCACCTATAAATAGGTGGAGATGTGTTCATTTTGTGAACATTTACTGAAACGAAAATTGTGCAGCTCATTCTCTAGTTCCTTCTCCCCTAGGAGCTGAGCAAAGAAAGAAAGAAAGAAAAGAAAAGTGAGAGAGAGAGAGAGAGAGAGAGAGAGGTCAGATTTGTTGAGAGAGAGTGAGAAGAAAATTTCTCAACCGAAGTATAGATCCACTCTCTTGGATCTTGAGGTAATTCTCTCCACTCTCTAGCTCTCCAATTAAGTTTTGGTTCAAGATTTAAGTGTATTTCCATGTTGAGAATGTAAGAGCATAAGCTCACTTTTTAGTTTCATGCATTAGGGTTTATGGTGATTGCTTGATATGCTTGATTAGGGTTTATTGGTCTTGATTTACGGTTTGATGCATGTTTTTGATGATATGCTTAAGAGAAATTATGGTATGTGTGTATGCATAGTAGGTGTTCGTTATATGTCCCCATATGTTCAAGAAGAAGTATGTTAGGCATGGATGATAGAATGAGATTGGTAATAAGCTTGCATGATGAATTAAGGATGCAAACCAAATCTAAAACCCTAGTTTGGTACAAGATTACCACACGGGTTGCATAGGTATGAACCAATGTATGATTGCTAAAACTTACGTAATGCACTGCATGTTTGTCGTAGGCTCACGGTTGCGACCGTTTGAGGTAGTGTGCGCATAATTTTACGTAAAACTTGACCTGAAACGAAACTGCCAGTTTTCGGGTAAAACTGGGCAGCTTTCTGGAAACGTGATTTTGAGGCCCTTAGAAGCCGAATTTGGGAAAACTTTAAACTAAAAAGTTGTAGAAAATTGAAAATCCTAGGGGGTAATAGGGACAGATTTTGAAAAATAAGCTCCAAAGGCTTCCGTTTTTGTAAAAACCCAAGCCCTAGTCTACCCAAACCCTGTGCACGGCCAGCCGGATTCAACCAGGGATATGAACAAGTTAAATGCAGAATTAGGTTTTGATTAAAACATGAAAGTTGTAGTATTATTCGATTTCTACAACTTTCATGAAGAAAGATTTTTCAAATTCTAAACAGATTATTAAGATAAAATTAGATTTTAGAAACTGTGCAGGAAACAGGAAATTCCTGCACAGGATTTTCAGAAAACAATGCAAAAGCAGGAAATTCCTGCACATGCACTGATAACTGAAATTAAGAAACTGTTTTCAAAGGATTTTTTTCAGAGCTTGACAGTTTTGAACTGTTTTTGCTTAAAAGTTACAGTTTTATAAAAATACGGTTTTTTTTTGACAAAGTTTTGTCAAGAAAAGAGAAAAATAAATACTTGGGTCAAAAAGTATTTCAAAGGCATAATAACAAAAAGATGACCGATAGTAACCGGTTAGGATACCCAAGTTATTGGATTGGGCCTTACCCTACGGTTACCGATAGTAACCTAATAGGGTAGTACTTTAAAAGTAATTAGGCCCTAGTAACCCAATAGGGTATCATTCAAAATTAGTTGGGCCTAAAACCCAGGGTTACCCATAGTAACCTAGTAGGATATGAATTAAAAGTAATTGGGCTTAGACCCAAGGTTACTGATAGTAATCTAATAAGACATTATTCAAGTATGACTAAGCCTGGTACCCAGGGTTACTTGAAGTAACCTAACAAGATACTATTTAAGTCTGGTTGGGCCATGAGCCCTAGGGTTACGGCAAGTAACCGAATGAGTTATCATAAGAAGATGTAGGGGACATATAACTAGGGTTGCTCATGGATGTTGGTTAGGATACTAACATTTAATGATTATAATTTATGATAAGATAGGACGATCCTTACCTTACGTCCTTTTTGAAAACAGGAAGTTAACCTGTTGTTACGACTGATAGGAGCAACAAACTCAGGACGTAACGTAACAGGTAAGTACAACTTCGCCTACAGCATGGGCAAAACGTTTTTGATGCATTGCATGTTTTTCAAGAAATCATGTATTGATTTTCATGATTTACATATGTTATGATGTTTTATATTATGGTGTTTTATGTTATGGTTTGTTATTATGTTATGTTATATGTTTTGTTATCGTGACATCATGAAGCATGTTCACGAATATTAAATCACATGGTAAGAATAAGTTTTTAAATCATAAGATAAGACAAGCTAATGTTATTGTGACGTATCGACTTGCCACGAGGGCGGGTTTAAACGGTATTGACCATGGTTTTGAGTTGGATTGGACTGGCCGCCCCAATCACTCCATGGTTACATGCCACGGTACGTGCACTCATGTTATGTAATGGGCCCAGAAACCAAATCAACATAAGAAAGCATGATCGGTTCATGCATTCTTTTATTAAAATGTTTTGCGGATTGAATGTTGTACTTACTGAGCATAAGCTCATTACTTACGTTCATGCTGTAGGTAAGCAACCTACCAGCAATACCTGATGCGAGGGCTGGCACTGCAACTGTGAAATGTGGGATGAACACCGCCACGGGTTTTGGAAAATATGTTTTGTAAAATATGTTTATGTTATGTTATGTTATAATAAAGTGAGGGTATGGGTAAGGAAAAGTTTTCAAGTATGATGGCAACAAGTTGCCTCGTGTCGTTCCAACCCGTACTAGGTCGGGTTTGGTCCACGGTTTGAATATGATAGCTTTCAAATGAGGTGTGAAAGCTCGGTACTCGAGCGAGTACATATAAATATGTATGAGGATAAGTCAAGTTTAAAAAAAAAAAAATTTACTCTGAAATTTGCAGTAAGTTTAAAGTATTTGAATTAAGAATTAAGTTAAGTAAGTACGAAGTCACGGCCCTGCGTAGGTCGGGCGTGTCAATTTGTAATGCAATTCATTAATTATGATATGTAAATTGGTAATGTAATGGATGATTTTTTTACTTTGATATAATATAGCTAATATTTTGTCAATCATATCCTGTGCCGTGTATTGATAACACACGGGTTAGGCCATCCGTGGGAAATTACCAAAAAATACCAAATTATTTTTTAATTCATGTTGGACTTGACACAACAGTTTTGAACGTTGGACTTTACACGACGGTTTTTGTTCAAAACCGTCGTGTAATGTGGACTTTACATGACGGTCTTTACACAACGGTTTTTAACAGAAACCGTCGTGTAAAGTTCTCATTTTAGTGAAATTTGCTCCATTTTTTTCTCTATTCGACGACGGTGTGAACCGTCGTGGAATATTGAGATACCACGACGGTTTATTAACCGTCGTGGAATCTCAAAATATTCCACGACGGTGGATTGCGTGACGGTTAATAACCGTCGTCAAATCCATAATTTTTACTCCCAATCAAAATCCTGACTCCGTGACTGTTTAAGGATTATTTTTTTCATTACCGAAATCCCTCTAATGGCATGGGGATGGAGGATTATAGGTGGGGATTGTGGGTTCGAATCCACATAATTATAATATTTGGTTATTTAAAAAATTACACATTTTATTACACATGTAAGAATTAATTTCTTTTCATTGTATTATTCTTATAGGTAACATTGCTTAAGGACAATATGGTATTAATTAAGAAATGAATGAGAGTTTGGGATATTCCCAGGAATCTACGACGACACATATTAATGTTGCACTAACTTTTGGTATTTATGTCCTAGGAAGGTTACTATAATAAATATATATATATATATATATATAGGTGGCATAAGAGCTCATTAAAGAAAAAAACATAAAAATTGGAACAGAAACAATCATATTTAATTGAATCCTTGTCAAAAGAGAAAGATACACATACAGCAATCTCTTAATTAAATTAAAGAGCAAATATTGGTACTGTACACAAAGATCTTAGCCAAGCGTAATGGCAGTACCAAAGAACAAATAATTCAAAAGAAATGACATTTTTTTAGAGAGAGAGAAAGGGGAGAGAGACAGAGAAAGAGGGAGAGAGAGAGAGGAGAAAGAAGGGCAGCTCAACATCCTCTTATGACGAATCTATCCTACCACCAATCACACTTTTAAACCTGCAATCCCATAATAATAATAATAATAATAATAATATATAAACCCGTGAGAGATTATTCACACAATTAACGTAGTTTAAAGAAAGCTCACATAGAGAGAAATGCTAGAGATTTCTATTAAAAAATGTTAGAGATCAACTGTACAAAAATTCACATGCAGAGACAGAGACAGTATTATGAAGTGCTCTTTTGTCTTATTATTTTCCTTTTTATCATCCCTAGACATATAAACAAACAAAAAAAAAAAAAGATTGCGCTAGATTCTTTAGTACTTGCTTATACTTAAAACAAATTGCTTGGATTTCCGTTCTTAATTTTCCTGTCCCGGAGCGAAAATGATCAGTGGTTATTCAAATCAAAAGTAGAGAGCTAAAGTGTTTATTATTAAATCTAAAGCAGAACTTTCGGTAACTAACAAACAAGAAGACTTAGCAAACAATGATTAATGAAAAAGAAAAGCATGAATTTACTATTACTTTTGACCTCAAATCCTTCCCTTAGAAAGAATCCTTTTGAAATGTAAATTAACATTAAACTTTTACCAAAAGTAAGGTCAATTATTTGAGGGATTAATTGAAGGTGAGGAATAGTAAGTGGGCCAAACTGAACATGTCTCTATTCTATTCGTCTATCAACTTCTTATAGCAGTACCTTGGAATATTGGTACATGAAGAATAAGATTAATATGTATTTCCCAAGTAAGAAACAAAGAAAGTTACGTGATTAGGGATTTTTTTTTTATATATATATAGCATATACGCATTTATCTTATAATGTTAAATTATGTGGTAGGAAAATTCTAACTGATATAGCGTTTTTTTTTTCTTTTCTTTTTATTTTTTTAGGGTATATAGCGCATTTTTAAGTGTCACATCATATGAGAATTAAAAAAAATGTAGAACTTACAAGAAACAGACATTTTATGACGGAATATAATTTAGTAACTCGGTATACGACAGTAGGCGGTAAAAGTTTACTTACTTCTACAGAGAGCAGGTGTAGCCAGGAGGAGGTGTCTTGCCACAAGTGATAAGAAGTTGAAGAGCAAGTGGGACATAGATGTTGAGGTTGAGAGCCTTGATCTTGAGAGTTGTGCACAGGCAAACAGCTGCTTCAACCTCAACAAGCCCTTGAAGGATAGGGCAACACTTATTGGCAACTGGGTCGCCGAGTCCAATGTGCACAAGTCCACCAAGAAGGTCCACACAAGCACCAAGTTTCAAGGTGTCAATAGGGCAAGTTTCCTTAGAAGGTGGTGGTGGGCATGGCTTAGCAGGGCTAGAACCAGGTGGGGGATTTGAAATTATTGGAGGGAGGATTGGAGGGAGTATCGGAGGGATAGTGACCGGAGGGACGGTTACTGGAGGAACGGTAATTGGAGGAACAGTCACAGGGGGAACGGTCACCGGGGGCTTGACAATCGGGGGGACAGTGACCGGGGGAACAGTCACCGGTGGCTTGACAATCGGGGGGACAGTGATCGGGGGAACAGTCACCGGTGGCTTGACAATGGGGGGGACAGTGATCGGGGGAACCTTAATTGGGGGCTTCACAACTGGTGGCAGAGTAATGGGGCTCTTTGGTGGCGATTGTTTTTTCGGGGTTGGAGAGGGCTTTCCACAAGATCCACAGCCTAGAATAGGAGTAGCTGAGGACACAAAGAGCATGCAAATGAGAAGAAGAGCATAACACTTGGAGAACTCCATGGTTACAAGTCTCTCTCTTTTGTTAGAGAGAAGAGTGATAATACGTAAAGTGATGAGAAATAGAGTGGTAAAAGTTTTGGAGTCCAAAGAGGGTCTTATATAGGAATATTGAAGAGGCCGGGAAGAGAACAAAATGGCTGAAAAGCAGATCACGTGAACATGGGGACTAACTAGCTAAGCTCGAAAAGGTAGCTGCCAAATTTTGCTAGTTGGCAATTACTTATTATATGCTATTATACTTACAATAATAATGCATGAATATTTTCAATCCCGATTTGATGTGCTTTCATTTTCCTGAAGATGGACTAACTATTATTTTTGGTTATCTGATACAGTAATGTTTATTACTATATTTAAGGCTCGATTGGCTCTGAATTTGATTTGATATTAAGACTACAAAAAGAGGATACCACGACGGTTTTTAACTATCATGGTATCTTTCTACGACAGTTTTTTAACCGTCATGGTATCCAGGGTCGTGGAGTCTATTTGGATTCCACAACGGTTATCCAGGGTCGTGGAGTCTATTTGGATTCCACGACGGTTAACGACAGTTTCTTAACCGTCGTGAAATAGACAAAACTGACGCCAAATACGGGGTAGAGAAGGTTATTCCATGACAGTTTTCAGTAAAAACCTGAAAACAGTCGTGGAGTAGCCATATACCTCGACTGTTTTTAGCAAAAACGATCATGGAAAGTTCTTCGCTTGGAAGATTCCACAACTATTTTTGCTAAAAACGGTCATGGAAAGTTCTTCACTAGGAAGATTCCACGATCGTTTTTGCTAAAAACTATCGTGGAAAGATTACAATGAATTTTTTCTTTTCACAATTCATGCGATTTCCCACAAGTAGCAAATCCCGTGTGTTATCAATTGCACAACCTAGATTAAAATAATAGCTAATCTTCAATTAATTTTGTGTCATAATGTACAACAATTATTATAAATACATACACTACATTACAAAATTTATAGTTTATCTTCTAACTATATTGGATGAATCGTATTACAAAATTAGCCCACTTTTGCCGTACTAAACTCATCTCAATATCAGTATAAAAATCCTTAGATTGAAGTAAGGATAATCCATCGAGAGTCAATGTTATTTCTCACATAAAGACTAAAACAAAATATCAATATTCAACATAACCTTCTTGTAGAGGACATCGAACACTATCAATCAATGTTTCATAGTTGCGTCGCTTTTTTACTCCTTTGCCCACCAAAATCTTCTTGTCATTAAATGCCCTAACAATTTAACAATGTTCAAAACAATTAAAATAAGAATAATGTAATGTCAAATCATAATTTGGAGCATAAAAATGTACTTACAACTTAATTAGGTCGAACATGTAATATGCAAAAGTATAAATCATAAAATCAACACTTTTTTTCAGAAAACAATCTAAACCAAATCCTCACCCAAACATTTTAAATCAATCTAAAACTAATCATCACCCAAACACGTAAATATCATACAATCGGGTATTTTGTCGAACATGTAATATGCAAAAATATAATCAAGTTATCAAAACTTTTTTTTTTTTTTCCGGGAAAACAATCACCTAAAATCACAAATACAATTAACAATCACCAAAAATCATAAACACAATTAACCAAATGGTCTTCAAAATCATAATATGTGCAGCGCAAGAGAGAGCAAGAGATAGAGAGACTTACCAATTCCACGGGTGTGGGTGCGGGTGGCGCGGTAGCGGGATAGGCGGCGGATGATGGGTTTCGAGGAAGAGATTGGAGGGAGGAGTCGCGACGAAGATTGGAAGCGAGAGAGATAGGGAGATGCACAAGAGAGAATGAATGGTGGAGTCGTGGCCGGCGGAGATTGGAGGTGAGAGATAAAAAGGGTGAGCGGCGAGAGACAATGGAGGGAGGGCGGCAGAGATAGGAGGCGAGGTAGAGAGGGAGAGATGCGAGAGATAATGGAGGGAGGAGTCACAGAGGAGGAGATGAATTTCGAGGGAGAGATTGGAGGCGAGAGTGAAAGAGGCGTGAGAGAGAATGGGTTTCGGAAGGGAATGATAGTTTTTTTTTTGTTTTTTAATTTATGTTATAAAACTCGCGGCCGAAAATCTGAAAAAAAAAATTTTAAATTTAAAATTTAAAAATTCCTGTTTCCACGATCGTTTTCTGAAACCCAGTTTCGCGCCGTGCTTTTGCCGTACTTTTCACGACCGTTTTTTAAAAATGGTCGTGAAAGCTCCATCGTGGAATCCACATTTTGTAATAGTGTATATTTTCACGTTTCGTTAAATATAATTAGTTTTATAAACAATCCCAAGTTGGATATCAAAAACACCCTAGACGCTGAGGTTCTTCTCTTGATGATTTAATACGATTTCCAGAAACACACACATATATATATATATATATATACATATTACATTAAAGTATGCGAATCATGCATATACGTATATAGATATTTGTCAGTCACAAATATAGTATGGGGAGATCTCATCACTTTCAAACTTTGGACCAATTTGCATGATGTAAGTCTATTTAGCAAAATCGAAAGGAAAAACACATATATATATATATATATATATATAGTGGACTCAAATGTACAGATGAGAAAATGAAGAATAATGGACATATATAACGCCATGTGCTGATGAGGAGATTAACAATAATTTTAAGTTAGTTGGATGTTTAGAAAGAAGAAAAAGTCAAACTAAATGCCAAGGTTGGCCTTCCAATTGATAATTGGACAAGGGACATGTAGTAAGTCACACAATTTCGTACCTTTATTATCTTTGTGTGTCTACATATATGGATGTATACAGATAGAGATGAATGCATTCGCATACACATGCATGTTCGTGTATATATATATATATATATGTATATCGTTCTCAACCTTTTTTTTGCCCTTTCTTTTTCTTGCAAACATCAAAAGCTGGCTTAGAAAGAGACGTAATAGATAAAATTGATTCTTTTAAGAACATTTCAATGGGTGTTAAATTGATTTACCAATGATCAAATTTTATGTCTAGATGTAAAAGTGTTTCTCAAAAAAGTGCTATTTTTGATACCAAACATACCATATGTTAAATTTGATGACAAATTTCCCATCAAGTATAACAATTACTAAATTTAGCACTTTACGATTAATTTTTATTGATTGGTGATGTGCAAATGGTAAATTTTGACAGTTGAGTGAAAAAATATTCTCCAATAAAGTGCTGTTTATAATGTCAAATTTCCAATATGTTAAACTTAGTGGCAAATTTTCATCACATATAACCAACTTTGAATTTGTTGATGTGTCAACTTTTTTACCCAATCGTTCGATTTTGTCATTTTCAAACTATTTAAAAACAAAAATTTTTCTTTTATGAAATTCAAAACTTAAAAGATGATGATAACAAAAGATATACATTGGAGCACAAATCTTAATTATCCTACTTTAAATAATGAAAATATTTGGGTCATTTTTAAAATATTGTCGTGTCCCAGCATGAACTTTCACAATAATTGCGCCAACAATAATGACATGACTTTTATGATTCGTGACAGGAAGATGCTACGTACATCTCAGTATTCTAATCTGAGTCATTAGATGATGAAAAAAAAAATTGATCAAAATTGTTTATTTAATTATTTTATTTTTTAGTTGAATTTTTTTAAAACGACTAAAATTGTTCCTAATTTTCATTATATGCAGTTTTAATATAACGTAAAGTAAAGGGCAGAAAAAGTAATTGAGTAGGGGAAATATTTTTCAACTGCGAGTACTTTGTATAGTATGAGCCAAGGATTTCAGCAAGAAATAAATAAATTTTATAATAGTAACAGTAGCAAATAGACTAACAAAAAAGAGAAGATGCATCCTAAGTTAATCTAAAAGCATTACGGATTGTGTCTTGCTAACCAAATAAACTAATATGATTATGGATTCAGCTCTCTTTGCTAACCAAATAATGTCAGGTAGTTTAAAAAATTAATCTAAAAGCATAATGTGTTATACTTTATAGTTGGTTAAATGACATGACCTCAATAAAATTAGTTACATATCATTTGGACACCTAAAATTGGACAAGTAATTTGGATCAAAATATCATAGACCTGTGGATTGTGGATTATACCGAAATAGCCAGTCTATATTAATATAGATATATATGTATATGTTTTTAATTAAAAGAATATGTAATCGTAAAATATGAGATAATTGGTGAACATAGAACTAAGTTTGAGATTCGTTGTTGGTGGCAGAAAAACATAATTAAATATTGAAAATTAATTGAGATCTCGCACGAGATATAACTGGTACTCAAGTAAATTGAAATCATTTAATTAATCACAGGATAATAAGATCTACCAACTCAGTGTTGTTGAACCAAAATCATATTTTCTAAAAAGTACATTTTGAAGCATCCAATATGTTGATATGGAGGGGGAAAAAAAAAAAGTGAACAATTTTGAATTTAAAACCCCTCGAAAGCAAATTGAATGACCTCATTGATTGTGATTTTCATTATCTATTTTGCTCCTAATTAGTCATGAGAGACCGTGGTCAGATCAATTATTTAATTTGCAGTTTGCAGAAGCGGATCCGCTTTTTTTTTCACATGGTGGTAGAATGGGTTGACATCAATAATGGTATAAAATATTGTGCCTTAAAGAAAAGAAACTTCTCAATTCTACAGCTAATTACTATCCATTTGTCCAATGTGACACATGTGCATAAACTATTGATTTTTCATGGGGGTGTTTACTATTTTTTTTTATCTTACATTTTAAATAATTAAAAATGTGTATCCACTTTTAAAGATTAATTATGCTTCCGGATGTTAAACTTATATTGTTTTTAGATCTGAAAGTTGATTTTGATCTCTAAATTTACAAATTAAACTTTTGTAACTTATAGGTAAACATGAAATCAAACTCTGATATATTGATTTATTCTTTACAGCTTAATTAGTTTTAAGATAAAATTTTATATGACCAATTTTTTTTTTTTTTTTTTTTAACTTTATTTCTCCTTAAACATATAGACGTTAATGGCGAATCTTGCAATTTTTTTTTTTTTCCCCTTTTTAATGGGGGCACTATAAAAAATTATAATTTTTTAACAGTGACAAAATGTGTATTTCAGATAGCTGGCATACTGTTATAATTTTTCTTACAAAATAGGATCAAAATTAATATTAGCTGGGGTACAGCTGAAAATTTGCAAAAAATTAGGGATAAATTAAAAAATTTTCAAATGTGAGTTTGCCCCCCATTCAGTTGAAGATGGTTTCGCCAGTGCTTATAAATCCACATTTGATTACAGATTTACCTATAAATTACAGAAGGTAAATTCGTCAATTTAGGGATTAAGGCTAAAAGTACAAAGTAATATGAAATTGAAATTTGGAAATGCAATCTTTGATCAAAACATTAAAAATATATATGTTTTCTTTATCAATGCAAGACATAAATAAAATAATTAAAAAAATCCTGATTCCATTGGCTCCTCATATAGAACATGCAAATTTATGCAGTATTTATCTACTCCTTTTATCGTATCTTTTCTGCTTTGCATCAGAAAGCTATATAAATGCGCATACACACACACACTCACACACACACCAGGTATACATACATACAATTCTTATATTTTTGTAGTTTGTAAAAAAGCTGGCCTTTTACAAGCCAATAATCTATCGATTGTGAAATCCACGTTATAAAAAGGTGAAATTACTTGTTAATCTGATCTTCTAATAAGAATTTACGCGTCTTTTTTCCATTATGTGATATTCGTTCTTGTGTGTTTAAGAAAAGTAAACTTCTTATCATCAATTATTGTTTAACGTAGTATAGTGATTAGACATTATAGATAAATACGAACACAGAGTATGTGACTAGTGTTGTGTCTAGAAGAACAGTACAGCTAGGCAGCCATGTGAAAAAGAGGAGAGAGAGAGCAAATGTAAGTGGATGGTGGTGATGGATCGATCTGGTCTAATGCATGTCCGTGAATGGTGAAAAGATATCCATTAAATGAGAAGCTGGCTGGTTCTGTGTTTTTGTAGAATCCGTGATTCTGCTTGCCTCACCTTGATGTGATTGGTCTCGTCTTTTTGTCTCTCATCACCTTCTCTCTCTCTCTCTCTCTCATCTCTCTTCTATTAGAAAATACTGAATACCTATGGATCTTGTCTTCAATTTTAGAGTATGTATTCGTAGTGGTGATCAGAAGGTGTTTCTAATGTTAAATTACTTTGTAGTTACCAGCGATTATAGATTATCATATTGGGTCAGTGCTAAAAGGTTTGAGCAGTGAACATAGATATTAAATATGTAGGTTTGTTTTCTGCTACTTTAGTATTCGATTTAGAGTATATGAGATTATGTCTTCACGTATCCTTAATGTTAGCATATTTGCTCGGGCTGGAGTGATACCCACTCCTCGTCCAGGAATGAGCCCACCCATTAGGTCTAATCAACAAGTATTTATGTTAACATTTAAGGAGCCCTTATAATAACTCCAAAAGAAAGTATATGCTAATGTTTGTCGCTCCCTTTCTCTACTTTTATCTTTAGCATGAATAAAACAAAACATTGTAATTAAATGTAGTGTAGAAATTTGTTAGAATTTAATTCTCCTAAAACATGATCAATTAGTAGAGCAATTTTTAGTATGAGCAAACAAAATCATTCTCTTCACTGAAAAACGCGTTAAATCACATATATACAGTTATTTCACCACTTGCCAATGATGCATACATAATATCTTTGACGAAAGTTTCTAGCCAGAAGTTACAAATCTTTCTTGTTTATTATACATAAATATTTGAGAATTTGTGGTAGGGTTAAAAAGGAAAATTTCTATTAGTACTGATCATGTGCAACTCTTGACTATCAAATTACATTTTAAGACATATCAAAACAAAAAATAAAAAAATGGTACACAAATTTAAACAAATATAACGATAAGAATACTATTATACCCACATATTACATGCATGTGTGTGTGTGTGTTTGTATATGTATATTTATTTATTTATTTAAAGGAATATATGTCATTCACTTAATTAATTCCATTTGTTTCTTTATCTTACTAAAAAAAAAATTATGTTCTGTTGAAAATAAAAAATAAAAAATAAAGAGAGAGAAAAGTGAATTTTCATAATTACATATATGTGTACGCGTGTGTGTGTGTGTGTGTATATATGATACATCAAAAGCTGCCAAAATCCCCTATAAGACATATAGGATCAGAACCATGCACTGATTTATATGCACACGTTAAACCACATTTTACCACTCAAATTCTCTCTCTCTCTCTCTCTCTCTCTCTCTGTCTCTGAGCAAAAGAGACCGAGGGTCATTGATGAAATGTTGTCGTGTGTGATGTCTCTAAACGTTTTTGCTCATTGGAACATGAATGGCTCATTTTCAGTACTGAAAAACAGTGGCTCAAATTTACTCATTGGAACTGATGGCTCTAAACGTTTCGGCTTTACCATCTTTTTCTTGTAGAAGATCTTTTTGTTGGGTTTTCATTGTTTACCCAATGATCTAGTGGTTCTGGTTTTCTTTCGAAGATCACTTCTTTAATATAAAAGTACATCTCAACGGTGTATCATGTGTCTTTTAAATTGGGTTATATTCTCATCTCGGTTTCACAGAGCTAGGAATATAAGAATCTATATGGTAAAAAATCAATGGCATTTGCACATGGCCTGAAACGTGACGACAGAGTGTGTTTTTCTGTTTCGGCTGTGTATTTTTCTTTTTCTTTTTTCTTTTTGAAAAAGAAACATACGATCTCAAATTTCAATACTACTATCTAAACTGATCAATAATTATGTTATATATCTGAAATTTTGAATCTGAATTACTCATCCATATTGATTACTCTAAGAAACGATAATATAGTAATTTTAAGGAAACCAACTGTTGAAAATAAATGGATAAAAAACTGTTTGGGTGCAAAGAAAATAAAGAAAAACAAAGGGTTTGAGGTGTTAGGAATTTATTATATTTAATGTTTTATTTGCCCCTTACAATGTTTGTTAATGTTTTTTGTAACAAATTATTTCTAAGATACAATGAGCCCTCTAATTAATAAGTACAATCTTATTGAAGTCTGTAATAAAAGTTAAATTTGAAGGCATTTGTCAATAGTTATAATTGTCTGTCAACAAATATAGCTGTTTGACAACAATCATTCAATTTTGACTATTGGATCTTAATTATTTGATCAATGATTCAACTTTAAACTAAAATAATTTAATTATGACTGGTGGATCATAACTGATCAAATCAACGTAAGCAAATTAAAAAGAGAGCTCCTTAGCTCCTCTAGATGATGTGTACATGTGAAGTACAAAGTTTGCCTTAAAAGCACCCTAAACGCCCACTCATTTGTATGGTGTATGATTGTGGCATAGTGTCACCCACACACAAGGGATACTACATATCATTTATTTCTATTTACACCATTTGGCTTGCTTGTATTTTCTCAATGTGGAACTTGTGATTCTTCTACTTCTAACATATTACAATCCGTTTAACACAAACTCTAAGAAAAATACTTGGGAGTACCATCATTATTAAGTACTATAACTAATAGAAAGTGAGCTCTATTTCCAAACTGCATATCATAGGACTTAGCATGTGTTTGGACCTCCAATCTAAACCTTATTTCTACAATCTAATTTTTGTCATTTTCCTTCATCTTTACTATTCACATAGTTATGTAACTCAAACTTTAAAAGTCTATAACTTTGTATAGATAAGTCCAAATGATGATGTTTTTTTTAATTGCATAGAATTTCGAGACAAATGAAATAAACTCCATAATGATTTTTTTTCCGCACACATTTCAAGTTTTTACACTTTTTAACTCAATTTATTCAAACGCCTTGAAAAATGTACAATCAATCCAAACCCAAATTCTACAATCCAAAACTTAACATCAAACGTATGCTAAGTGATTTTTATTCACTATTAGAAATAGAGTTTTTAGAGGCAAATATACCAGTGACCAATTTTATATTGTCACTAAATATATATCTTGAGTTACAACTTAGCTAAAATTGCCGTTATAAGGATTTGAAGAAGCTAAAGGTGCATTTAGCCCTTCGGTGACAAGGGAACTGTTGCTATAGAGAGACATATAGGAACTAATTTTTTTATGTTGTCGCTGTAGGGTGTTGCGACTCATTAAAAATTTCGAGCGAGGACATTTAGCGACCAGACTTGCCCATGAAAGTCGCCTCCAAAAGTCTGAAAATTTGGCACCAGATCCCTTTTGAATTTGGCAGCTTAATTTCTCCATAAATTTCATTGTCGCTTTCCTGTAGCTTCTTTTTGATTTTCTGATCTTGCTTTCTCTCTCTCGCTCTAAGGTAACTCTCTTTCTCTGTCTCTCTCATCTAATCCGCTCATACTCTTTCTCTCTCTTCTACACCGCTCGCTCTCTCTTTCTCTTCCTCTCTCTCTCCCCTACTCATCTCTCTCTCTCTTCATTTATTTTTAGGGCTTTTATGATTTTGGTAAATTAAACCTTAGGGAGCTGATTTTGGGAGGTGATTTTGGTAAAATATCATCTTCCGACTTAGAAGGTGATTGATTTTATGGTTTCTCAATTCAATCAACCGATCAACCGCATTTCAGGTATTTTGCAAAGTTTTTTTTTAATGATTTGTTTATATTCAGAATCAAATGAGATTGAATTTTGAAATGCTTTTTTATTTTTTATTTTTATTTTTTTAAATCTTCTGATTTAGGTATGTGATTGAGTGTGTAGTTTCTCAATTCGTTGGGCTTTGTCTCTTTCACTTCAATCAACGTTGAGTTTTTTTTTTTTTCATTTTTTTAATGATATTCTGATATTGAAATAAATTATAGACTGATTATATATATTTGTGTGTATGTGTGTATTAGTTATTGACTATCGTTGATGAGAAATTTAGGATGAATTTTGGAATTCACATGAATTTTGGAATTCATCAAAGTCAACTTCGTCAAAGTCAGCTTTCTTCAATTTAAACGATCGCTCATTTGTTAATGGTTTTTATATATGATTATTGTCCGCAATGGTAATGGACCTAGTACTGGTGAAAATTTAAGCTTTCAACTCCTTTTCCCTTCTTCTTCGGGGTAAATGATTTTAGACTATTTGTCAAGTTTTGTGTAGTACAGGTATCTCTATCTGAAAAGCAGTAAGATACTTGGAAGGTTACTTTAATATTTTAGGTGATGAATTTATGATCAACAATTTAGGATGATTTTGACTAGGTTTTTGAAGATGCAAGTTGTTGATGCCAAAATTTGATGAGATCCAAACTCGACCCATATCGCTTAGTATGGGCCGAGAATCGGTGCGTGAACCGAAGTCACACTTTGGGAATTATTGAGCGGGTCGTGGTTCGGAAAGCCAAGGAACATGAGTGGGCCTGCTTTATTCGTTCAGATCAGACTCTTACCTACTTGGGAGGCTTTGAGTTTATGAAGAATTATAATACATTTGGGTTGTGGAAAAACCCCAAAAGCTTTAGTCCAATCCAATAAGCCTAGATAAGTCCATTAAATCTAGTAGAAGCCCAATAAATAACCATAAAACATCTAATTTTTCCTCTACAGATTAGGACTTCAAAGCTTGCTAATATGAGGATTAACAATACACCATTTAAGTCAAAAAACTTCCCTACCAAAATGTCTGGTGTGCCTAAAAAACACCTGAAAGAGCACTCCTGAAGTGTTTGACTAGCTAACTATCTCTTTAGGCACCAATAACCAATGCAACTCTCCTTGACCACATTCCAACGGTTTGTGGAAGAATTCTCCCATCTCCTGAAGCAACCATTCCAGGAAAGAGAAGGAAATCATGGCCAGAGAAACCCCCAACAAAAGCTTCCAAGTGGAAATCCTTCAAACTAAACTAGAAAAATTTTGGTTGCCATTAAATCTCCGCCAACTATAAACACCACACTATTCTCATCCCGAACACAAACCTTCAGCCCTAAAACATTTCAAACAACCCGCCTTTCATTTCCACTCATAGCCAAGAGAGGATACTCTCTCTAGATCAGGTGGCTTCCTCGACAGAGGCGCACCTGAAGTAGGAATCCATTCTCGAGCACATTGTGTTTTCTACTTCACCAACTACCCCTGACCATACCATATTCACAGAAGCTCACACTAGCCATTCCCCAAACTTTCCCAATCCCAACCATAACATCCTTCCACAAAAACCACACATGTTCCTCTCCCACACCATATGCTCATCTCAAGATCCTCTTTTGTGGGAAGTTTTCATTAACTCAGTGCCAGAATCGCAACAGATGCCAATCTCGGAATCATTTTTCTCAGGGTCATTCAAGTTTAGCTCGTCCCAGTTGGGGCCAGCCTTGTAGCTTGCAAGGTGAAGCCCTCCTGAAGTAGCCCATACTACCTTTGGTGACATGTTTGATCGACGCCAACTAGACGCTAGCTGGACCAACCGAAGGAGGCCATAGATGCTCACCTTCCACATCAACACAGCAACCACAAAAGAGCCCCATCATTTCACGACTCCACTGGGGAGGCTAGGCTAGGATTCATGGCTCTGTCCAAAGCCAAAAACATGAAAGTGTCTCTTGAAGGGGATTCTCATGATACAAACTTTTCAATGTCTGAACACAATACTGAAACCAAAGACAATGTCGAGCTCATGCTTCCCGACCTTGTGAAAGCTATCCACAGGCTTGTTCAAACCCAGAACGATCTTGTGTAGGAGATGAATAAACAAAAAGGATTGCTTTCTCAAGAAGTTGCTCCGACAACATCGAAAGACAAAAGGGTTCAGCAAGGGGCCTCTGCCATTGAAGAGCCAAAACTCAAGCACTGGAAGAAGGAAAGAAGGATATTTTCACCCAAATAGACCTGCTGTCACTCCTGAAGAAACACCTTTACAACACCCCTCCGGAAGATTTGGAATTCGTTCCATGACTTCTATATCCATCTAAACTTAATCAAAAGCCATATCCGAAGGGGTACAAAAATCCTAAATTCATCCTTTTCGATGGCCGGAATGGCAATCCCAAAGAACACATTAGTCAGTTCTTGGACGCTCTCGGACAACACACCGGAGATAGAAGTTTGAGGCTTCGTGAGTTTTCCAAATCACTCATGGGTAGAGCATACACTTGGTACACCACCTTGGCTCCTGGAAATATCCACACATGGTAGGAAATGGTCAGCAAATTCTGTCGAAAGTATTTCCAAAATGAAGAAAAGATCACCACAATCACATTAAGCAACACTTGATAGAACTAAGGTGAGAACTTGGTAGATTACATCCGGAGATTTCAGGATCTTCCTCTCAATTGCTACAATGGTGATGATGAGAAGGCTCTAGTCGGGATATGCATCAATAATATTGTAACAACCCAAAATTTTGACGAACTTGTGATTTCCTTAGATACAAGGAAAATCTAAGTCTGAATCATGTATGTCAACATGAAGCTCATTATCTGATTTGATTATCAGAGTATGTTTGAGTTCTTATAAATATTATGAGACTCAATGATAATTTATTAAGTCAAGGATAAGACTTTATGATGAAAAAGGTTGAACCATGAATTATGATTTTTGTTCAGGCCAATGAATGATCAGGATAATTTATGACTTGAATAAGATGGTACTGCAGTATAATAAGCAGTATTGAAATTATAATGTGGCCGACCATCATTACGAATGAAGAAGTAAGAATAAGGATTAGGATCATTCTAGAAAAATTAGGAATAATATTTGGAGCAATAAGGACTAAGTGGCTTCAAGTTCTAAGAAAATCCTATATGCGGTCCAGTTAAGTGCAGATAAATTATAGACTACAGATCAATATTCCTACACTACTGATAGCTATAACAGTATTGACACTATCTGGATTATTAAGAAAATAGACTGCGTATTAGGAGGAATGCCAAACATGGTCCTACTTGACTTGGAGGCCAAGTAATTGTAGATAAATATGTAATTTTTGATTTATGAAATTTATGGATTTTTCTTAACCAAGCCTCCAACTAGGCCACATGGCCGGTTACATTGGGTGGCCTTGGGGAACAAGGAAACAAATTAGAGATAAGTTTGAAAAAAAAAATTTTGGCTCCAATACATACATGGCCGGTCACTAGGTGGGACTTGGAAGGCAAATATTTTATCTTTTAAGGACCAATATGCAATTCAAGAAGAATTTTAGAAACAAAAATAATTGTGAAAAATTTAGAAATTTCCTCCTATAAATAGAGGTGGGTAGTGTTGAGTTGAACCATTTAATTGGTTCTCAAACTTCTAGTTCCTTCTCAACTATTCCTCTCTAGTCTTAAAAAAAGAGAGAGAGAGAGAGAGAGTGAGAGGGAGGTGGTGTAACGCCCCAACCTACGTAGGGCTGTTACCATACATACTTGAACTTACATATAGCTTAAACTTACTTGGAGAATTAAGAATAATTTTTTTTTTCAAACTTACATATATAATTAGGGTTGCTCATATGGTAAGTTATCATGCATACATACTGGGATGAAAAACATACATAATTCTTACAACTTACTCGAGTCTTTAAATCCTCATATTTTTGTACAATGTGACTTACTTTAAAATATATATGTATATATATAAACTTAGCAGAACTTGCGGAAAAAATTTACGTAGTGGTATCCCACACCGCCCTTCACTCGCCGCATCGTCCACCTGGCTCACCAATTAAGCTGCAGGCCTCCTACCTACAGTATGAAATATACTGATGAGCTTTCGCCCAGCAAGTACAAACATGATCTCACAAAACGTAACAAGTATCGTGTAACTTATGCATGAATCAATTATGTACAATTATGAATCTTTTCTGACCAATTATTGACTTGAACTTATTATCTTGCATAACATATGGGCCCCTTGTGTACGTACCAAAAGCACGCAATCCTCAGAACGTCAGGGTTTGCAAGGCCCTTAACAATTCTGGAAATCATAAACATAAACCTTCACGATCTAGCGGAAGGTTGATTATCATTATACCCTCACGTATTATCGAGAGGTTGTGTGACGCCCCGACTTCCCAAGCCGGGTCGACACCATACATACTTGTACTTATCTTACTTGAAAATTTGGGAATAAATTTTTTTTTTTAACATATATACAAAGATTATCTTATAGAGAAAAACTTGTCTCGCATATATACTATACTGAAGATATATTCTCAAGTCTTCAAACTTTATACACACTGCATAACATAATTTACTTTTGAGATATATACATATTAGCTCAAAAGTGGTTGCGAAAAATTTTACGTAGTGGTATCCCACACCGCCCTTCACCCGCCGCATCGTCTGCATGACCCACCACTTAAGCTGCAGGCTTCTTACCTACAGTATGAAATATACAAATGAGCTTTCGCCCAGCAAGTACAAACATATCTCACAAAACATTTCAAATCTCTTAAAACATGCCAAACATCATGTAATTTATGCATGATCCATTTATGATTGATTTATATGTCTTATGCTTCATTATAGACTTAATATTAAACTTATTATCTTGTCTTTAACATGTGGGCCCCTAGTGTACGTACCAAAAGCGCGCAGCCTCCAGACAAAGTTAGGGTTTGCAAGGCCCTAACAGTTCTGGGAATCATAAACTTGACCCTCACGCATCAACGAGAGGTCAATAATCATAACTTGTTTTGAACATGTATCCTCCTCGATCACGGGAGGCTGGTACGACACCTTGCTTAACTTGGTTTAGTCTTAGTCTTGTATATTCCAAAACTAAGAATCTTTAGTTATGATCTCATTAGTTATGGTGCACATGTGACACAAACATGGCATAACCATAAATCATGGTATATCGTGGCTTATCATAGCTTATCATGGCATGACTTAACATAACTTAGTATGGCATGACATAACATACTTAACATAGTATGACTTGGCATAACTTCTCATGGCATAACAGGTCATAACATAACTTAGCACATCATGGTATGGCATCACATATCATAGCATAACATAGCATGTATACTTGAAAATCGTATTTACTACTTTCCATACTGTAGGTGAGGTCTGTATTTGCCTGTTATGCTATATCTTGGCTTTTGTTGCTCCAACTCCGGTTGCAACTGCAGGTTACTTCCTGCTATTAAAAAGTACATAGGATAAGGATCCTATAAAATGTTGGTGACCTATCCAACATTCATACATAATCTTAGTTATATGTCCCCTATAAAATATCTTATTTGGTTATAACAAGTAACCTTTGGTGTGATAATCTTGGTCAAACTTGGTCAACCAAAGTCAACATTTTGGACAACTATGGTCAACCCTCTATGGGTCAATCTTGGGCTTCGGGGTCAAGCCCATTAATTCGGGTATCCTTCCCGGTTATCATTCGTTATCGTTTTGTTACCAATTTTGGCTTTAAAAATCCAATTTCCTTGTCTTGGAAAATTTAGAAGTTTAAGTCAAAAATCCTTTAATTAACTTATAAAAATTTCAGGGTTCTTAGGTGGGGCTTTATAAAAATCATTAAAGGCTGAAAACTGCCATTGGAACAGTTTTCACAGTCAAAACATTGGTGTTGGTGCAAAAATACAGTTTTCCTGTATTGTTTTAGAAAATCCTGTGCAGGAATTTCTTGTTTCCTGCACAGTTCTTAGAAATCCATTTCTATTTAAAAATCTGTTTTGAATTAGAAAAAGTTGTCGTCACGAAAGTTTTATCTTTCAAAAAACCCTACAAGTTTCGTGTTTTGCAGAAAACCCAGTTTGGAATTTAACGTGCTCTTATTCCCTGTTGAACTCACCTGGCCGTGCATAAGTCCTGGGCACAGTCAGGCTCGGATTTTTATAAAAACGAAGGCCTTTGGAGCCTTATTTTTGAAAACTGTCCATGTTACCCCTAGGAAAATCGCTTCTCTACAACTTTCATGTTTTACATTTTTCCAAATTTAGCCTCTAATGGCCTCAAAATCTGCTTTTCCAGAAACTGGTCATTTTCTGCCCGAGATGGCAGTTTTTGGTTTCAATTTCTTTTTACGCCCTAATACGTGCACACTACCTCAACCGTCCACAGCGTGAGCCTAATTTCAGTCATGCAGCGGTTTCTAACTTTCCATACCATCATCACATAAACATACATCAACAATCATCACATCAAACACTTAGCATGCATAATCAAGCACAAACTTAAACATACTTGGGGACATATAACTAAATCATGCTTCAATCATGTAAACCCTAGTTTCATGCAACCAAAGCATAAAATCATGCATACTTGGTAAATAAAACCACCTAAACCATAAATTCAAGCACCAACCTAAATATTCTAAACTAAGGTATGAAAATTAAATTGAGCTTATGCTCTTACATCCAATGCTTGAAATACACTTAAATTTCTCAAATTAAAGCTCAATTTAAAAACTTAGGGTTTGAGGGTTTACCTCTAGGGTTCGGACTTGGGTTCTCAAGCTTGGATCCCAAAACTTTTTCCCTTTCCCCTTGGCTGCCACCACAACCGGTTTTTCCCCTCCAATGGGTTCCAAAAATTTAGCCACCCTTTGCTCGTTTTCACCGCAAATTTGGTCACCCTTAGACCCTCCTTTCCTTACTTTTTCTTTCCTTTTTCTCCTCCCCCACAACCGGCCTTCTAGCCCTAATGGGGTACTAACAAAAAAATCAACCTTTGGCTTGGTGTCCTAACACAAATCCGACCACCCTACTAGCTTGCTCTAGGGTTTCTATTTTTTTTTTCTCTCTTGGCTTTCTTCTTGGGTTCGGTTTTTGAGAGGGAGAGTGTGAGAGGAAAATTTGCAAGAGTTTAGCTTGTTTTCACAATTTTTTGGCTCAAAATCCGCCCCCCCCCCCCCCCTTGGTATTTATAGGTGAAAATTATTTTAATTTTGGATTTATTTTTAATCCAAAATTTGCTTAAAAACCCTTGAAGCAAAAATAATTGCATAAAATTTTGCTAAAATGCCCTCCAAGTGGCCGGCCATTTAAGGTGCAAGGTGGCTAGGATTATTATTATTTTTTTCTTCTTTAATTCATAAATGATGTCATAATTCCAAGCTTGGGTGATGTCATCATAAGGCCTCGTTTGGCTTGTTCCTTAATATGCAGTCCACTTTTAAGCTAACACAGATATTTCCAATACTGTGTTTACTAATACACAGTACAATTTAGTACTGTTATACTGAACTGCAGTCCAAAATTTATCTGCGTATTTTTGGACTGTATAAAAGTTTTTCTTTTTATTTAAAGCTATTTGGCCCTTAATACCCTATTTTAGGTGCTTGACTTTTTTATGGTGGTTTTAAATCTTAATTATACTATCTTGTCCGTAAAGACGGTTTTTGCAGTATAATTCCCATACTGCTTATCGTATCACAGTACCGTCTTATATTTGACTTCTCTGGTCAACTTTGACTTTTTTGGTCAAACTTTGACCAATATGAATTCATGAAATTTTGTCATACCTTTTTCCTTAAAAGGCCTATTATGGAGTCTCATAGCTAATTTATCGAGAACTCAACCCTATACTGATAAAATTATGAATTTTGTATTGATATTCATAACTTTCATAAGATATCATATAAACACATAGTACGAACTTAGATTTCTTATGTACAAGAAAATCATGAGTCCGAAAATTTTTGGTCATTACAATCTACCCTCCTTAAAAATTTTCGTCCTCGAAAATCAGAACAATTCGGGGTAGCTTTTCTTCATATCTTCTTCGCGTTCGCATGTTGCTTCCTCAATCTCATGATTTCGCCATAAGACCTTAACTAAAGGTATAACCTTGTTTCTTAGTACCTTTTCTTCTCGTGCCAAGATTCGAACCGGTTTCTCCTCATACGTTAAATCCTCGTGAACCTCAATTGGTTCGTGGTCCAATACATGTGATGGATCCGAGATGTACTTCTTTAGCATTGACACATGATATACATTGTGTACATATGCTAATTCTTGGGGCAAAGCCAATTTATAGGCCACATTACCAACTCTTTCCATTATTTCGAATGGCCCTATGTATCTTGGACTTAATTTCCCCTTCTTTCTGAATCTCATAACTCCTTTGAATGGAGCAACTTTGAGGAAAACCAAGTCTCCTACTTGGAATTCTAGAGGCCTTCTACGTTTGTCGGCATAGCTCTTTTGTCGACTAAATGCAATTTCGATCCGTTGACGTATAAGTTTCACGGCCTCAGTGGTTCTCCGAATAAAATCTGTGGACACAAGTTCCTTCTCTTTTGTCTCGTACTAGTGGACTGGAGATCTACACCTTCTCCGGTACAGGGCTTCATAAGGAGCCATTCCAATTGAAGCTTGGAAACTGTTGTTGTATGAGAATTCAATCAAAGGAAGCTTCTTATCCCAAGTTCCTTTGAAGTCCATGATGCATGCTCGCAACATATCTTCTAGGGTCTGAATGGTCCTCTCTGATTGTCCATCCATTTGAGGGTGAAAAGCCGTACTAAAAGTAAGCTTGGTACCCATTGCTTGATGTATACTTCTCCAAAACTTAGAAGTGAAATGACCATCACGATCGGAGATGATTGTCTTTGGAATCCCATGGTAGAAACGATCTGTGCAACATATAATTCCGCTAGCTGGTCCACTGAAAAGCTAAGCTTAATGGCAATAAAATTGCAGACTTCGTCAAACAATCCACAATCACCTAAATAGCATCGTTGCCACTGGGAGTTCGGGGTAGACCAACCACAAAATCCATAGTCACTTGGTCCCATTTCCATTCTGGGATGGAAATTTTCTGCAATTCTCCCCCTGGACGTTGGTGTTCTGCCTTCACCTTTTGACACGTAAGGCATTTACTGACAAATGTAGCAACGTCATTCTTCATTCTGGGCCACCAAAAACTTTCCTTCAAGTCTAGGTACATCTTTGTAGCTCCAGGATGAACGGAATATGGAGTCTCATGAGCCTCCTTCATGATTTGCTCCTTTATCTTGTCCTCGTTAGGAATGCATAATCTATTTTTTCGATAGAGTATGCCCGCATCCGATATGTTGAAGTCCGACTCCTTTCCTTCCAAGACCTCGTTCCTTGTTTTAAGCAGCGAGGCATCTCCTTCTTGTCGCTCCTTCATGCCATCCAAAATGGTAGGTTGGAAGGTTAGGGCAGCTAAACTTCCCGTGATAAGCTCTATTCCAGCTTCCACTAACTCCTTCTGAAGAGGTTCGATCAACGACTGTATTGACATCAACGAGGAAGACGACTTCCGACTAAGGGCATCGGCTACTTTGTTAGCCTTCCCTGGATGGTAACGGATGTCTATGTCATAATCTTTCACCAGTTCGAGCCATCTTCTTTGTCTCATGTTAAGCTCCTTTTGTGTGAAGATATACTTCAAACTCTGATGATCCATGTAAACTTCACACCTAGTACCGTAAAGGTAGTGTCTCCAGATTTTGAGCACAAATACTACCGCCGCAAGTTCCAAATCATGCGTCGGATAGTTCTTCTCATGATCCTTAAGCTGTCGTGAAACATAAGCGATCACTTTTCCATTCTGCATGAGAACGGCTCCCAATCCTATCTTGGAAGCATCGCTATATATCACGAAGTTCCCTTTTTCCACCTCTGGAATTGTAAGGATTGGAGCACTAGTCAGCTTACTTTTCAGTTCTTGGAAGTATTCTTCACACTTTGCCGTCCATTCGTACTTCTTTCCTTTTCGTGTAAGTGCGGTGAGCGGTGCTGCAATCTTAGCAAATCCCTCGACGAAACGTCGGTAGTAGCCCGCTAAGCCCAGGAAACTACGTACTTCGGTGACGTTTTTCGGAGCTGGCCATTTACTCACTGCTTCAATCTTGGCCGGATCTACAGATATACCTTCCTTGGAGACCACATGTCCTAAGAAATGGACCTTTTCCAACCAGAATTCACACTTTGTGAATTTAGCGTAGAGCTGGTTTTACTTTAAAATCCGTAAAGCAATCCTTAAATGTTCCTCATGCTCCTCCTTTGATCTTGAATAAATCAAGATATCATCTATAAAGACGATAACAAACTTGTCTAGGTAAACCTTGAATACTCGATTCATCAGGTCCATAAAGGCTGCTGGAGCATTTGTCAATCCAAATGGCAAAACGAGGAACTTGTAGTGTCCATATCGCGTACGAAAGGCCATCTTGGGAATATCTCCTTCCCTAATTCGGAGCTGATGATATCCTGATCGCAGGTCAATTTTCGAAAAAATTGAAGCTCCTCTCAATTGATCAAACAAATCGTCGATCCTAGGCAAGGGATACTTGTTCTTGATGGTAATCTTATTCAATTCCCGATAGTCAATGCACATCCTAAGAGTGCCGTCCTTCTTTTTAACAAACAAAACTGGGGCTCCCCATGGTGAGTAGCTTTGACGAATGAATCCTCGATCCAGAAGCTCCTGTAACTGAATCTGCAGTTCCTTAAGTTCGGCAGGCGCCATCCTATAAGGTGCCTTGGATACTGGTGCCGATCCAGGAAGTAACTCAATCTCAAAAGAGATTTCTCGTTCTGGTGGCAATCCTGGCAATTCCTCAGGAAAAACCTCTATAAACTCTTTGACTATCGGTACTTCTTCCGGCCTGCTCTTGGTCTCTTGCGTCTTACCCACCATGTTGGCTAGAAATCCAATACATCTTTCTGCCAATAACTTTCTAGCTTTTAGTGCAGAAATGAATATTTTTGGCTGTTTTGGAGTCGATCCTCTAAAAATAAACTCCTCGCCTCCAATTGGCTTGAACGTGACAGTACGACATGGACAGTCGATAACTGCATTGTATTTTCCCAAGAAATCCATACCCAAGATGACATCGTAGTCGTATAGGTCGATGATGATCAAGTTGACATACATTTCCCTACCATATATAATTATTGGAACGTGACGTACCCGATAATCAGACAACAGAATTTCCCCGGAGGGTAATGCAGTCCTAAATGTTCTTCCGATCCTATCACTTGCTCTACCTAGTTTCTTAGCGAACCTAGGTGATGTAAATGAATGCGTAGCTCCAGAATCAATTAACACGTAGGCATCTTGTTTGGCAAAAGGAAGCTGACCTGTCACCACAGTGGAAGGTCCAGCTTGAACATCCTCCTTAGTGTAGGCATAAATGCATCCTTGAGGTTCTGGAGCTTCCAGTCTGCCTTGAGAGATTGCAGGTCCCTCGAGCTTCATCTGTACAGCGTGAAGTTGAGATCCTTGTCCTCTCTGTTGATTCTGCGGATTCTGGGGATTGAGATTGCATGTTCTAGCATAGTGGCCTTCCTTGCCACATAGAAAGCAGCGACTGGTTCCAGCACGGCAATCTCCCGGGTGCCTTCTCCCACATTTCTGACAAGAGGGATAACTGTTGTTATTAGGTGCATTCTTCTTATGGGGAAAATTCTGTTGATTCCCCTGTCCTCCTGCATTCCACTTCCTCTTCTGTTGGTTGTTGCCGTACAGCTTGTTGTTGTTGTTTTGCCCCGAAGGTCCTCCTTGACCTTTCTGTTGTGAAGTTTGGCCTGGTCTGGCCTGGTTTTGCTCAGCTTGGGCTTTTTCTTCCTTCTTTTCCTTGAAGAACTTAGCCCGTTGTTCCTTGTTTTGTCCTACCTAATACTCGGCTCGAATTGCCCGACTGACACATTCGGCAACAGTGAGCGGTGGATGGGGGCCACTGCTAATTACTACTGCCAGGTCCGAGCGGAACATTCTCATCATCCTTCTGACTTTATCCCTTTCAGAACTGATGAGGTGAGGGCAGAGACGTGCTAGCTGTTCAAACTTTTTGACAGCTTCAGCTACCGACAGATTTCCTTGGCGGAACTTATTGAATTCGTCTTGTTGAACTTCCATGACCTCTGTGTTGAAGTACTTCTCCTTAAATTCCTCCACAAAGTCCTCCCAAGTCATCTCAGTAACATCTCGCCGGATCTGGACTGTTTCCCACCAGAGGCGAGCATCTTTTCGTAGCATAAAGGATGCACAGAGGACTTTCTCTTGATCATTGAGCCTGAGGAAATTTAGGGCAACCTGGAGGTCGATTAACCAGTTGTCGGCCTCAATCGGGTTTGTTGACCCTTCAAATTCTGGTGCCTTCATGTGCCGAAATTTGTCATATAGTTCTTCCAGAGTTCGAATCAGGGGTGCTGGTGGAACAGCTACAGGCGCAACAGGTATTTCAGGGGCTATGGGGTTCTCTGGAATCACCGGGTCAACATCAGGAATTTTCGGTGCAGCAGGCTTATTCACAGGTGCTGGTGGTACCCCGGCATCAGGAGGTCCCTGATTTTGCTGAGCTAACTGTGCTCTAAGCCCACCTATTTCTCGTTGTTGGGCTAACATCATCTGTCTCAGTTCATTCATCTGGGCCGCAAGATCAACGTCTTGGGTCGGTGCTTTTCTACGCTTTGGTGGCATGGTTCTATATGGAAAACAACAATGAAATAAACTTAGCTTCTTGTTTTACAAAATTAATGAAATCATGCCTTTTATATAGAACCATAATTTTTATTCCATATAATAGCATAACATGAAACAGATCTGAATTCGTCATAACCTTGTTCACATCTCCTTCACAACAGGAGTACATAATCATTACATCTGGGAAGGTATAAAACTTTCCCATCGTTTCCGTATGTCACCTAGATGCCACCACCAAGCTAAGGCACCACCCGGCGTTATCCTTGCATCCAACATTTTCCTTATGTGGCAAGAATTCCACAATGTTGATCTAATTCCTTTGTACGAGAAATTCTCAGCTATCACCATACCAGGGTGAAGTAGACCCTTGAAAACGTCAGGAGTATCATTTTCCCTCATGGCCATTGAAGAAAGATGCTTACTATACGCATAAGATCTTAACTAATTCTAATCGTCATAAAATAAATAACTTAACTTACTTGGACCGTTGCAGAAACGATGTGGAGCGATGTGAAGTAGGCTGGCAGGATACCGCTCTGATACCAACTGTGACGCCCCGACTTCCCAAGCCGGGTCGACACCATACATACTTGTACTTATCTTACTTGAAAATTTGGGAAATAAATTTTTTTTTAACATATATACATAGATTATCTTGTAGAGAAAAACTTGTCTCGCATATATACTATACTGAAGATATATTCTCAAGTCTTCAAACTTTATACACACTACATAACATAATTTACTTTTGAGATATATACATATTAGTTCAAAAGTGGTTGCGGAAAATTTTACGTAGTGGTATCCCACACCGTCCTTCACCCGCCGCATCGTCTGCATGACCACCACTTAAGCTGCAGGCTTCTTACCTACAGTATGAAATATACAAATGAGCTTTCGCCCAGCAAGTACAAACATATCTCACAAAACATTTCAAATCTCTTAAAACATGCCAAACATCATGTAATTTATGCATGATCCATTTATGATTGATTTATATGTCTTATGCTTCATTATAGACTTAATATTAAACTTATTATCTTGTCTTTAACATGTGGGCCCCTAGTGTACGTACCAAAAGCGCGCAGCCTCCAGACAAAGTTAGGGTTTGCAAGTCCCTAACAGTTCTGGAAATCATAAACTTGACCCTCACGCATCAACGAGAGGTCAATAATCATAACTTATTTTGAACATGTATCCTCCTCGATCACGGGAGGCTGGTACGACACCTTGCTTAACTTGGTTTAGTCTTAGTCTTGTATATTCCAAAACTAAGAATCTTTAGTTATGATCTCATTAGTCATGGTGCACATGTGACACAAACATGGCATAACCATAAATCATGGTATATCGTGGCTTATCATAGCTTATCATGGCATGGCTTAACATAACTTAGCATGTCATAACATAACATACTTAACATAGTATGACTTGGCATAACTTCTCATGGCATAACAGGTCATAACATAACTTAGCACATCATGGTATGGCATCACATATCATAGCATAACATAGCATGTATACTTGAAAATCGTATTTACTACTTTCCGTACTATAGGTGAGGTCTGTACTTGCCTGTTATGCTATATCTTGGGTTTTATTACTCCGACTCCGGTTGTAACTGCAGGTTACTTCCTGCTATTAAAAAGTACATACGATAAGGATCCTATAAAATGTTGGTGACTTATCCAACATTCATACACAATCTTAGTTATATGTCCCCTATAAAATATCTTATTTGGTTATAAAAAGTAACCTTTGGTGTGATAATCTTGGTCAAACTTGGTCAACCAAAGTCAACATTTTGGTCAACTATGGTCAACCCTCTATGGGTCAATCTTGGGCTTCGGGGTCAAGCCCATTAATTCGGGTATCCTTCCCGGTTATCATTCGTTATCGTTTTGTTACCAATTTTGGCTTTAAAACTCCAATTTCCTTGTCTTGGAAAATTTGGAAGTTTAAGTCAAAAATCCTTTAATTAACTTATAAAAATTTCAGGGTTCTTAGGTGGGGCTTTATAAAAATCATTAAAGGCTGAAAACTGCCATTGAAACAGTTTTCACAGTCAAAACATTGGTGTTGGTGCAAAAATACAATTTTCCTGTATTGTTTTAGAAAATCTTGTGCAGGAATTTCTTGTTTCCTACACAGTTCTTAGAAATCCATTTCTATTTAAAAATCTATTTTGAATTAGAAAAAGTTGTCTACACGAAAGTTTTAGTTTTCGCAAAACCCTACAACTTTCATGTTTTGTAGAAAACCCAGTTCGGAATTTAACGTGCTCTTATTCCCTGTTGAACTCACCTGGCCGTGCATAAGTCCTGGGCACAGTCAGGCTCGGGTTTTTATAAAAACGAAGGCCTTTGGAGCCTTATTTTTGAAAACTGTCACCCCCTAGGAAAATCGATTCTCTATAACTTTCATGTTTTACATTTTTCCAACTTCGGCCTCTAATGGCCTCAAAATCGGCTTTTCCAGAAACTGGTCATTTTCTACCCGAGATGGCAGTTTTTGGTTTCAATTTCTTTTTACGCCCTAATACGTGCACACTACCTCAACCGTCCACAGCAGGAGCCTAATTTCAGTCATGCAGCAGTTTCTAACGTTCCATACCATCATCACATAAACATACATCAACAATCATCACATCAAACACTTAGCATGCATAATCAAGCACAAACTTAAACATACTTGGGGACATATAACTAAATCATGCTTCAATCATGTAAACCCTAGTTTCATGCAACCAAAGCATAGAATCATGCATACTTGGTAAATAAAACCACCTAAACCATAAATTCAAGCACCAACCTAAATATTCTAAACTAAGGTATGAAAATTAAATTGAGCTTATGCTTTTACATCCAATGCTTGAAATACACTTAAATTTCTCAAATTAAAGCTCAATTTAAAAACTTAGGGTTTGAGGGTTTACCTCTAGGGTTCGAAATTGGGTTCTCAAGCTTGGATCCCAAAACTTTTTCCCTTTCCCCTTGGCTGCCACCACAACCAGTTTTTCCCCTCCAATGGGTTCCAAAAATTTAGCCACCCTTTGCTCGTTTTCACCGCAAATTTGGTCACCCTTAGACCCTCCTTTCCTTACTTTTTCTTTCCTTTTTCTCCTCCCCCACAACCGGCCTTCTAGCCCTAATGGGGTACTAACAAAAAAATCAACCTTTGGCTTGGTGTCCTAACACAAATCCGACCACCCTACTAGCTTGCTCTAGGGTTTCTATTTTTTTTCTCTCTTGGCTTTCTTCTTGGGTTCGGTTTTTGAGAGGGAGAGTGTGAGAGGAAAATTTGCAAGAGTTTGGCTTGTTTTCACAATTTTTTGACTCAAAATCCGCCCCCCCCTGGTATTTATAGGTGAAAATTATTTTAATTTTGGATTTATTTTTAATCCAAAATTTGCTTAAAAACCCTTGAAGCAAAAATAATTGCATAAAATTTTGCTAAAATGCCCTCCAAGTGGCCGGCCATTTAGGGTGCAAGGTGGCTAGGATTATTATTATTTTTTTCTTCTTTACATCATAAACGATTTCATAATTCCTAGCTTGGGTGATGTCATCATAAGGCCTCGTTTGGCTTGTTCCTTAATATGCAGTCCACTTTTAAGCTAACACAGATATTTCCAATACTGTGTTTACTAATACACAGTACAATTTAGTACTGTTATACTGAACTGCAGTCCTAAATTTATCTGCGTATTTTTGGACTGTATAAAAGTTTTTCTTTTTATTTAAAGCTATTTGGCCCTTAATACCCTATTTTAGGTGCTTGACTTTTTTATGGTGGTTTTAAATCTTAATTATACTATCTTGTCCGTAAAGACGGTTTTTGCAGTATAATTCCCATACTACTTATCGTATCACAGTACCGTCTTATATTTGACTTCTCTGGTCAACTTTGATTTTTTCGGTCAAACTTTGACCAATATGAATTCATAAAATTTTGTCATACCTTTTTCCTTAAAAGGCCTATTATGGAGTCTCATAGCTAATTTATCGAGAACTCAACCCTATACTGATAAAATTATGAATTTTGTATTGATATTCATAACTTTCATAAGATATCATATAAACACATAGTACGAACTTAGATTTCTTATGTACAAGAAAATCATGAGTCCGAAAAATTTTGGTCATTACAGGTTGATAATCATAAACTTAAAACATGTATCCTCCACCTAGCGGGAGGTTGGTACGACACCTTGCTTGGCTTGGTTCAGTCTTAGTCTTGTATATTCCAAGGCTAAGAATCTTTAATTGTGATCTTATTAATCAAGATGCACATGAGACATAAACATGGCATAACCATAAATCATGGCATAACTTAATACATCATGTCTTATCATGACTTAACATGACATGGCATAGCATAACATCACATAACATAGCATAGCATGACATAACATAGCATAGCATGACATAACATGGCATACATGGAATATATCATATTTTGAAAATAGCTTACTATTTTCCATACTGTAGGTGAGGTTTGTACTTACCTCGTCTACTATGTCCGCTAATGTGCCGCTCCAAGTCCGGACACAACAGCAGGTTATCTCCTGCTATAATAAAGGTCATAGGTAAGGATTAAAAATGTTGGGGGATCTATCCAACAGTCATACATAACCTTAGTTATATGTTCCCCATATAAGCACATGATAACTTACTTGGTTACAACAAGTAACCCTAGTGTTCAAGGTCTACCACACTTGGATAATAACTTATTAGGTTACATAGGTAACCTTTGGGCTTTGGGCCCAGTCCAATAATCTGGGTATCCTTCAAGATTACTGTTGGTCATCATCTAGTCTACCCAATTTGAGTCTAAATTCCCTTTTGTTTTTTTTTGGAAAAACTTAACATTTTATATCTCTTTTTATACAAAAACCCTTTGTTCAACTTATAAAATTTTGGGATTCTTAGAATGGGGTTTGAAAAATTCATTAAGTGTTGGAACTGCCATTGGAACAGTTTTCACAATTAACTTATCAGTGTTTGTGCAAGAATGCCCTTTTCTTGCACTGCTTTAGAAAATCCTGTGCAGGAATTTACTGTTTCCTGCACAGTTTTTAGAAATTCAGTTTTATTTAAAAATCTGGGCTGAATTTGAAAAAGTTGTCTTCACAAAAGTTTTAGATCTTGAAAATCCTACAACTTCCGTGTTTTGCACAAAACCCAGTTCGGAATCTAACCCCTTCGTTTCCCCTGTTGAACTCACCTGGCCGTGCATGAAGTCTTGGCATGGTCAGTCTTAGATTTTTGTAAAAACCGAGGCCGTTGGAGCCTTATTTTGGAAAACGGTAGACCTGCCTATTAGGAAAAACCCTTCTGTACAACTTTCATGTTTTACGTTTTCCCAAATTCGGCCTCTAAGGGCCTCAAAACCTGTTTTCCAGAAAACTGGCCAGTTTTTACCCGAACTGGCAGTTTTTGGGTTTAAGTTCATTTTACGTCCTAATACGCGCACTCTACCTCAACCGGCCGTACCAGGAGCCTAAGATCAGTCATGCAATGTTTTTCTAATGTAAATTTTCTTTAAACATATTATTGATCATACCCATGCAAACCATTATTGATTTTGCACCAACTAGGGTTTGCATGGTTCTAGGTTGCACCAATCATTTCAACATTCAAGGTTCTAACCTAGCAACCTAGCATGCCATTCTAAAACATGCTTCAACATATATGGGGACATACAACATTATCAAGCATCTAACATGCAAACCTTAAGTTCATGCATTCAAAGCATAAAATCATGCATACTTAGCAACATAAACCACCCTACACCTAAATCAAGCACCAAATCTAATTATTTCTAAACTAGGGCATAAAATTAAATTGAGCTTATGCTCTTACAAATTCAACTTGAAATACACTTAAATTTCAAATTGAAGCTCAATTTAAAAGTTTAGGGCTAAGGGAAATTACCTTGATTCAACATAAGGCTAGGTTAGGGTTTGGTCCACTTTTTCTCCCGGTCTTCTTGGCACTCCACAATCGGCCTTCCCCTAGCAATGGGGCTCCAAAATTTTTCCGGCCACTTGATTAGTCCTCCACAAGTCCGGCCACACCTCCAAGCACTTCCTTCCTTCACTTTTTCTTTTCTCCTTTTTCTTTCCCACAACCGGCCTTCCTAAGCCAATGGGTACCAAAATTTTTCAACCCTTGCTTGTTGTTTCAACAAGAAAACCGACCTCCCCCTAAGTCTTTTCCCCTTGGGTTTTCAATTTTTTTCTCACTTCTCCTTTCCTCCTTATGCTCGGTTTTTGAGAGAGAATTTTGGCAAAATTTGGCTAGATTTTCTAATTTTTTTGAACAAATGGGTCACCTATTTATAGGTGATTTGGAACTTCTCAAAATTACCAAAAAGTCCTTGAACTAGGATTTATTTACCCAAAAGGGCTCTTAGGTGGCCGGCCAAGGTGGTCTAGAACCATCCAAAATTCTTTCCATAATTTTCTTTAATTCAAGAAATGATGTAATAAATCCATGGTGAGGTGATGTCATCTTAAGGCCTTGTTTGGCTTTTCTCTTAATATGCAGTCCATTTTTATACTAACACAGATATTTTCAATACTGCTATCTACTAATAACAGTATTTTTACACTAAACTGCAGTCCAAAATTTATCTGTGTAAAAATGGACTGTATAAAAATTTTCTTATAACTTGAAGCCATTTGGCCCTTGATACCCTAATTAATGTGCTTGATTTTTCTATGGTGGTTTTAAATCTTATTCATGCTATCTTGTCCGTAAAGGTAGTTTTCACAGTATATTTCCCATACTGCTTATCATATTATAGTATAGTCATATCTTTGACCTTTCTAGTCAACCTTTGACTTTTTCGGTCAAACTTTGACCAACATAAAATCATAGAATTTTTCTTCCCTTTTTGCTCAAAGGTCACATGCTTGGCTAAGCAAACTGCTTACTGAGTCTCATAGTTAATTAAATGAGAACTCAAACATTTACTGATAAAATTATGAATTTCACATTGATACTCATAATTTTCATGAAACATTACATAAACACATAGTACAAACTTAAATTTCTTATGTACAAGGAAATCATGAGTCCGTAGAAATTCTGGTTACTACAGGTGGTGGCCGGTTGGTATGATGAAGAGGGAGCAAGAATTTTTGCTCATACAAGGTCTAGAACCACTCTTTCAAAGCTTTAGAGGTATAATCTTAACCCTCTAACTAAGAATTTCATTAAGTTTTGGTTTATGGGATTTATGTGTATTTCAAGCTATGGGTTGTAAGAGCATAAGCTCATGCTTCTTATCTTGCCATGTTATGGTTTTTATATGCTTGATCTAAGCTTCGATTATCTTGCTTGTTAAGTTTTAAGCATGGATCTGAGTTTATGCTCTAAAATGAGTTTTAGGGTTGCATGTGCCTATCAAGTGTTTGTGAATATGCCTTCACATGTTTAAGTAGGAAAAAGTTATGTATGATGATGAATGATGAAGATGAAGATGATGATGATGTATATGTGGGTTAAGAAAATTAACCTAAAAACACAATTTAGTAAGCTTCAAAAATTTATCAAATATTGTGTTTTTCATGAAGATGAACAAGTGATTGATTGAATGATAAATATGTATTCGACGCGCTGCATGTTGATGTAGGCTCAGGCTATTCGGATTTAACTGGATAGTTTTCTAGAAACTTAATTTTAAGGCCCTTAGATGCTGAATTTGGAAAAAATTGTAACTGCAAAGTTGTAGAAAATTGAAAATCTTAAGGGACAATGTAGACGGTTTGAAAATAAGGCTTCAAAGGCCTCTGTTTTTATCAAAATCCGTAGCTGGTCAGTACAGACAGTGTACACAGCCAGAATTTTTTAAAAGGAAAAACGAGTAAGTTAAATGCAGATTTAAGTTTTGGACGAAAAACAAAAGTTGTAGGTTCGATGAGATCTATAACTTTCATGAAGAAAACTTTTTCAAATTTTGAATCAATTTAGAGATAAAACTGGATTTTCAAAACTATGCAGGGTACAGGAAATTCCTGTACAGGATTTTCAAAACAGTGCAGAGTACAGGAAATTCCTGCACACGTACTTTCAACCAAATTAAAAAGCTATTTTTAAAAGCAGTTTTCCAGATTTTACAATTTCTGTTCAAAAAGAACTACGGTTTTACAAAAAACAGTTTTAAAAGCTTTCGAATTCATTTGAAATTTTACAAATGATTTTTAAAAGGTAATTTTAAATGCTTGGTTTATGAAATTAAGGTATTTTCTAAGTAAATAAAATGTTTTCTAAGAAAGCAAGGTTTTTTTTTTTGTGAAAAAGGGAAATAAAAATAATAGGCCCAAGTTACTTGAACATATGGTAACAAGTGTATGACCAATGGTAATCGGATGGGGTACCAATTTGTTATGTTAGGACATGTATCCATAATTACCAATAGTAACCGGATTGGATAATGGTTTACTATGTTAAGGTATCAATGGTAATCGGATAGGAAACCGGTTTACTATGATAGGATTTGTATCTATGACCAAAAGTACGGATTGGATACCGATCTAGTATGTTATGGTTTATAGTAAGATAGAATGACTATTATCTTACGCTGTGTTTGAAACAGGAATATGACCTGTTGTCGTGTCTTGATGGAATGATAGACCAAGAGCGTAGGATAATTTGTAAGTACAACTCCGCCTACAGCATGAGCAAAATGTTTTTGTTGCATCACATGTTTTTCAAAAATTCATGCATTGATTTACATGATATATGTAATGACCCGCCTTACATAGGCCGTTACCATACTTATTTTACTTAATTACTTAACCTACTTGACATTGCGGAAATACTGAATGATTTTTTTTATTTAAAAAAAAACTTAAATTCTAACTCAACCATGTACTCATATATATATATATATATATATACCTGTTGGGATCTAAATGTGCCCTAAGGATAGAAAATCAATATTAGGGATTTTCTGTAAATATGACATTTTGATATTAATAAGAGGATGTTATTCATGTTTAATAAGTTGTGTCCTATTTACTTTCATTAGTTGATTGTATGGTTATTTTGAGCAAACATAAAATACTCCTTGGCTGTTGGTAATATATCGGATTACCATATGTATACGGGGTATACATAGAAGACGTGGTAATTTGATAACAGTCTAAATAAATAGTCCGAAATTGATGGAATAAGATTTGGGGATCTTATTCATGATAAGATTGTAAAGGTTGTCTACTTCCTTGGAGGGATGGTTTGTCTTGACCATCGGATAGGTTCCGAGTAGAAACTTTAATGTATACCAGTATTGAGGTATGACATTGGACTGGACCTAAAGTGTTAATTGATTCGGTTTAATAATTCCGTTTATAAGAATCAATAACACTTTGATTATCATCCTACATTAATCTTAATCCTGAAATGATTACTTGAGTTCGTATCCATGACTTATGTACTTTAATGCACTATAGGTGAGACACTGTTAATTCATGGTCAATATACTTGTGTTTTGGGTGCATGACTAATGGATGGAAAAATCAAGATTCATAGATATGGAATCCATAACTATCTTAACGATAGTAAATGTTATCTACTTAAAGGCATTATTCGGGGATTGAAAGATAGTATAACAAGATCTTGGCCATCGGTTTACTTTGTGTTCTCTGGTGGTTTATCAATTGTATGGTTTTACAATTGGTGATTCTTTCAATAGAGAATAATGGAACTTTAAGTTAAAATGATTGAAAAGGTAAAACGGAAAAAGTCCTTAATTCAATCATGGATAACATATGGGGATTAAGCAAGCGATGAATAAATGGAAGAAGCGCTGCGTAAGAGAGCTTTCGTAATACGGTATGTAAACAGGAGTTCAGCTTCAAACTTTTAGTGGAATAGTATTGAAGTTGATAATTGATGAATAATTAATCTGGGATTAATTTTTCACAATTATAGGAGCCTCTTTACATATTTCCATCGGGTCCCTCTATTAGCTCATATAGTTCCGTATAGCATCTCGGGATTTGTTCCTAATGAGATCGGTAAATTTAAATGGAATTTAGTAATGTCTATTAAGACATGATACTCTCTAACATGCAATCCAGAAAGGATTGGACATGTGAGATTTGTGTAGACAAATAATATGATTTGTCAACATGAGATTGGTTAATTGAATTTTGAAATAAGATTGTGTTTGAATTATTTAATTTTGGAAAACAAATTTTTCTCTCCTAATCTAAATATGGTGCACGGTTTTTAGATAGGTGGAGAGAAGAAAATTTTGTTTCAAAATTATTCAAATATATTCCTAACATTAAATTATTAATTGATTTAAATAATGAAAATTATTTGATGGATTTTTCTTTCCTTAAACTGATGTGCACGATTTTTGTGAGGAAAGAAAATTTGAAATATTCCATTGATTTAAATTAATTAATATGGTTGATGTTGTCTGGAAAATATTTAATTCAAATAAGTGAATCATATTTAAATTCAAAAAGGTTTAAAAGGAATTTGAATCTAGATAGGACTAGGATCTTTTGACTAGTCTAGATTTTTTATTTAAAATTTGAACCACCAATCAAGATTTATCTCAAAGTGGCCGAATTTTTTGAGGATTGATTTCCTCTTGGAAAAACGTTTTTAGGTTCAATGAATCTAGTCCTAAAGTTGTATGATCTTTTGATTCAAAATTTATCCAGAAAAATAATAATTAATTATTTTTTAAAGGAGATAAATTTTGAAAATGATTGGACTTCTATATAAAGGCTAGGAATTCTTGAAAAACTAATTTTTTGGTCATTCACAAAGAGGAAAAACGTTTTTGAGAGTGAGAAGAAAAATAATTTGGGTTTCTTCCACATCATAAAATTCGGCTATCTTGTGAGAGAGAAAAAGAGAGAAAATTCCATTGAATCAAAATTGTGAGGAAGGTTAAACCGAGTGATAATTTTCATAGGAGGTTAACCGGTTCCTGTTTTGCAGTTTTGAAGAAAGAAGTTGGATAATATTCTCAATGAGGAACATCGGAATTGAGAAGGAAGGATCTAGACTTCGGAAAGCAACACCGGTCACTTGGATTCATAGAACGTGTGCCCACACACACTCTGAGACGTGGAACTCGAGAATAATAGAGAAGACACGTTGGTCAAACGCTCTAGCAATTCCGGAATCCAAGAAATAAGGTACGCTCGATCATGAATTTAATTTATTGTTATATGCATCATGAGCTTCTTTTCCGAATCGGCATAAAAATTTTAAAACTTCCGCTGCGCCGTAACTCTGATATCGGATCCGATTTTTCCAACAATACCCAATTGAGTATTGGAGTTTCAAACTTATTTTAACACATTGCAAACATTTTATTTCAAAATGTGTAGTGGTATCCAACCCGAAGTTTCACAGTTAGCCGTACCATGCCCCCACCATTTTGCATCAAGTATTGCCAATAGGCTGCTTACCTACAGCATAAACATAAGTTATGAGATTTCACCCAGCAAGTACAACTATCATTCCACAAAACAATCTTAATAAACATATGCATGATTTGATTATGCTTTCTTATTAAGCTTTCTTTGTTAGCATATATTTGTGGGCCCCTTGCTTAACATGAGTGTACGTACCGTGGCGCACAGCCATGGAGTGGTTGGGGCAGCCAGTCCAATCCAACTCAAACTATGGACCAAACCCGTGCTCGTGGCAGGTCGGTACGACACAAGAAAACTTTCTTATCATCATACTTGAAAACAGTTTCTTATTTGAAAACATGTTTTTTAAATAGTTTCATACCTTAAAACAGTTTCTTACTTGAAACAATATTTTGAAAACAGTTTCGTACTTAAAACTCGATCACATACTTATCATGTAATTTATCATTAGTGAGCATGCTTTCATGATGCCATGATAATATAACATACAATATATGCATCATAGACAATAATGCATGAGCTTTGAAAAACATGCAAAGTGATAAAACAGTTTGCCTATGCTATAGGCGGAGTTGTACTTATAGGTTGTTCTAGGTTCTTGGTTTGTCATTCGAATGGGACACGACAACAGGTTACATTCCTGTTCCAAATAGGGTGTAAGATAAGAATCATCCTATCTTACAATAAACCATAACATACAATATTGGTATCCAATCCAACAACCATATGTAACCATAGATATAAGCCCAACATGTTAAAGTGGTATCCCATTTGGTTACTATGAGTAACCAAGGATACTAAGCCCAACATTTTAATTTTGGTATTCTATCCAATTACTATCCATATAATAATATTACCATATTTTCAAATAACTTGGCCCATTTTATTCATGGTTTCCTTCTTCTCACAATACCTTATTAATTGATATTGTCTTTTAAAAATCATTTGTAAAATTTCAATATTTTAAAATCATTTTTGTAAAACCGTAGCTCCTATTGAATAAAGATAGTAAAGTTACAAAATTCTGAAAACTACTTTTGAAAATAGTCCTGTAAATTTAGTTGTCAGTGTATGTGCAGGAATTTCCTGTACCATGCACTGTTCTGAAAGAAATGCAGTTTTATCTTTAAATCGATTTTGAATTTGAAAAAGTTTTCTTTATGAAAGTTGTAGATCTCAATGAGTGTCTCTTTAAAGTGGAATTCATCTAAATTTCCTTACCTGTCCAATTTCTAATGAATCAAGATAACCATTCGTGTATAATCCTGCATAATCTCGAATGTTATCAGTTCCGGTACGTAGACCAAATGATACAATGCAAGCAAAAGTTCCTAGATTCATGGAGATATAGAACAGCCCAACAACTTTTGTTCTTTACTCAAAACTTAATTCTACCTTTAACTTATCCGTTTTCCTTTTTAAAACATCCTGGCCGTGCATAGTATCTGGGCCGGCCAGGTTTGAGAATTCATAAAAACGGAAGCCTTTTGAGCTTGTTTTTCAAAAACTTTCTATGATGCCCCCTAGAATTTTCCATTTTCTACAACTTTACAGTTATAACTTTTTCCAAATTCGACTTCAAGGGGCTAAGAATTCGGTTTCCAGAAAACTATCCCATTAATTTTCAAAAACCTGCAGTTTGTGTTTGTTGGTTTTTGTTGGAAATTTCGCACACGCTACCTCAAATTATCGCAACCGTGAGCCTACTCAACGTGCAACACATCGGATTTGTTCTTAACATACAACCATACACTTATCTTCTTACTTGAAGAACATTAAATAGATAACCTTACCTACCTTACCAAATGGTGTTTTTAGGTTAGTTTCTTAACCTTCATACATCTATCATTTACAAATATCAACACCATCATCATCACCATCATCATTCATAAAATTTCTCTACTAAGCATATGAAGGTATTTTCACAATCACATAGAGGGCATACAGAACTATCACATTTCTTCTAGGGCATAAAATCACATTCATGCTCAAACTTAGCAATCAAGATATTCTAAACTTAGATCATGCATAAACTAATCACATCACAACCATAATAGAAAAAGAAGAGACATGAGTTTATGCTCTTACAACCCAAGCTTGAAATACACTTAAAGTTTCTTGAATCAAACTTAATGAAATTCTTAAGAGAAGGGTTAAGGGTAATACCTCTAAAGCTTGGAGAATTTGATTCTAAACCTTTCTTGAAAGAAATTTGCTCTCCCCCTTTTAACCTCACAAGAACCAGCCACTCTTTTCACTCTCTCTCTCTTTTTTTTTTTTCTTTTTTTTCTAGAGCTAGAAAGGAAAAGTTGAAAGTGAACTAGAACTTTGAAAACTTACTACGTGTCCACCACCAACTCCCCACCCCTATTTATAGGTGAAAAAAAACTAAATTTCTAGAATTATTTTTATTTCAAAAATTCCCCTTGAATTTACATATTTGACCTTAAAAAGAAAAATTTTATCTTTCACACCCTTTAGGTGGCCGGCCATGTGGAGCCATTTTAGCTCCCAATTGAATTCATAATTATCCACTTAATTAAAAAATTCCCAAAATTTAATAATTATCTATAATGAGGTGTCACCAAGTAGGGACATGTTTGGCACTTCCCCTACTATGCAGTCTATTTTCTTAATAATCTAGATAGTACTATTACTATTTTAACTATTAACAGTATAGATATGTTGGACTGCAGTCCATAATTTATCTACACTTAACTGTACTACATGTAGGTTTTTCTTAGGACTTGAAGCTACTTAGTCCTTATTGGTCCAAAATATTACACCTAATTTTTCTAAAGTGGTCCCATGCCTTATTCTTACTTCTTCATCCGAAATGACGATCTACCGCAGTATAATTCCGTACTGCTTATTATACCGCAGTACCGTCTTAATCATATCCTAAATCATCATAATCAAATGTTGACCGGAATAAAATCATAAATCCTTATTCTGCCTTTTTCATCAAAAGGCCTTATACTAGACGAAGTAAACTATTATTGAGTCTTTTAATTTTATAAGAACTCACATATATTCTGATAAATCAGACCATGTATTTCACATAAACATACATAGTACCAACTTCGATTCCTTTAAAAGGAAATCGTGAATCTGCAAAAAGATTGGCTATTACAATCTACCTCCCTTAGAAATTTTCGTCCCCGAAAATTAAAATAAGTTGTGATAGCTCTTTCTCATCTCCTCTTCTAGTTCCCATGTTGCTTCTTCAACATTGAGATTCCACCATAACACTTTAACCATAGAAATCGTTTTGTTCCTTAAGACCTTTTCTTCCGATCCAAAATCCGGACTGACTTTTCTTCGTACGTCAGATCAGTTCGAATTTCAATTGGTTCTCGACCTAGAATATGAGAAGGATCAGGTATATACTTTTTCAACATTGAGACGTGAAAAATGTCATGCACAGAAGCTAATTCTGGCGGCAAGGCAAGCTTGACGGCTACTTTTCCAATCCTTTCAAGGATTTCAAATGGTCCTGTATATCTCGGACTAAGCTTTCCCTCCTTATCAAACCTCATTATTCCCTTCACAGGAACAATCTTAATGAAAACAGAGTCTCCAACTTGGAATTCCAAGGGTCTTCGACGTCTATCGGCATAGCTTTTCTGTCAACTAAAAGCTATGTCTGTTTGATCATCTTGATATCCTTTGAGGTTTTTCTGATGGAATCTGTAGTTTAAAGCTGTTTCTGTCCAACCTCTTGTCAATGAATAGGAGATCGACATTTCCTTCCGTATAACACTTCAAATGGAGCCATACCAATTCAGGCGTGATACCTGTTGTAATAAGAAAATTCGATCAGAGGCAGCTTCTGATCCCAGCTTCCCTTAAAATCCAAAACACATGACCTCAGCATATCTTCCAGTATGTGGATAGTTCATTATGATTGTCCATCAGTTTGGGGATGAAAAGCTATACTAAACTGCAATTTTGACCCCATAGCAATGTGAACACTCGTCCAAAATCGAGAGGTAAAACGCCCATCACGATCTGAAATGATAGATTTTGGCACTCCATGCAGTTTAATAATCTGGGATACGTAAATTTCAGCAAGTCTTTCTATTGAAAAGGTAGCCTTAATAGCAATAAAGTGGGTTGATTTGGTTAATCTATCAACAATAACCTAAATCGTGTCGTTCCCATTTGCGGTCCTGGGTAATCCAACTACAAAATCCATAGAAGTTTGTTCCCATTTCCATTCTAGGAGCTCGATTTTCTGAAGATCTCCACCAGGTTGCTGGTGTTCAGCCTTAACTTTCTGACATGTTAGGCATTTTGACACAAAATCAGCAATCTCATTTTTCATGTTTGGCCACCATAGTTTTCTCTGAGGTCTTTGTACATCTTGGAAGCTCTAGGGTGTACCGAGTATGGTGTCTCATGTGCTTCTGACAAGATCTGTTTCCTAAGAAACTCAAAGTTAGGAACACAAATCCTTCCCTTGAAATAGATTATCCCGTCCATAGAGGCGTTGAATTCTTTATTCTTTTCTCCAAGGAAAAGTTGCGCCTTGAGCAAAAAGGGGTCATTCCCTTGATGGAGCTTAATAGATTCTAGGAGATTGGATTGTAGAGTTAAAACAGATAATCTCCCAGTTATCATCTTCATATTGAAATTAGAAATTTCCTTTTGAAGTATCTTTGGCAACGTTCCAAGAGACATCAACATACCGGATGATTTTCTACTTAGAGTATCCGCTACTCTGTTTGCTTTTCCAAGGTGGTAAAGAATTTCACAGTCCTAATCTTTCACGAGTTCCAGCCATCTATGCTGCCTCAAATTAAGCTCCTTTTGGGTGAAGATGTATTTGAGACTTTGATGATCTATATAGATTTCACATTTATTCCCATACAATAGTGTGTAACGCCCCAACCTACGTAGGGCTGTTACCATACATACTTGAAGTTACATATAGCTTAAACTTACTTGGAGAATTGAGAATAATAATTTTTTTTTTCAAGCTTACATATATAATTAAGGTTGCTCATATGGTAAACTTATCATGCATACATACTGGGATGAAAAACATACATAATTCTTACAACTTACTCGAGTCTTTAAACCTCATACATATAGCGTAACATAATTTATTCATATATGTATCTTTTTTTTTTTAAAAGAGCTTGCGGAAATATGCGTAGTGGTATCTCACACCGCCCTTCACTTGCTGCATCGTCTCCATGGCCCACCAAGTAAAGCTGCAGGCATCTTACCTACAGTATGAAATATACTGATGAGCTTTCGCCCAGCAAGTACAAACATAATCTCATAAAAACATGACAAATATCGTGCATTTATGCATGAACCGATTATGATCAATTATATGTCTTTTATGATCAATTATGGACTTGAACTTATTATCTTGCTTAACATATGGGCCCCTTGTGTACGTACCAAAAGCGCGCAATCCTCAGAACGTCAGGGTTTGTAAGGCCCTTAACAATTCTGGAAATCATAAACATAACCCTTCACGATCTAGCGGAAGGTTGATTATCATTATACCCTCACGTATTATCGAGAGGTTGATAATCATAAATTTAAAACATGTATCCTCCACCTAGCGGGAGGTTGGTACGACACCTTACTTGACTTGGTTTAGTCTTAGTCTTGTATATTCCAAGGCTAAGAATCTTTAATTGTGATCTTATTAATCATGATGCACATGAGACATAAACATGACATAACCATAAATCATGGCATAACTTGATACATCATGTCTTATCATGACTTAACATGACTTAACATAGCTTAACATGACATGGTATAGCATAACATGGCATCACATAGCATAGCATGACATAACATGGCATACATGGAACATGTCATATATTTTCCATACTGTAGGTGAGGTTTGTACTTACCTCGTCTACTATGTCCGCTAATGTGCCGCTCCAAGTCCGGACACAACAGTAGGTTATCTCCTGCTATAATAAAGGTCATAGGTAAGGATTAAAAATGTTGGGGGATCTATCCAACATTCATACATAACCTTAGTTATATGTTCCCCATATAAGCACATGATAACTTACTTGGTTACAACAAGTAACCCTAGTGTTCAAGGTCTACCACACTTAGATTATAACTTATTAGGTTACATAGGGTAACCTTTGGGATTTGGGCCCAGTCCAATAATCTGGGTATCCTTCTCGATTACTGTTGGTCATCATCTAGTCTACCCAATTTGAGTCTAAATTCCCTTTTGTTTTTCTTTGGAAAAACTTAACATTTTATATCTCTTTTTATACAAAAACCCTTTGTTCAACTTATAAAATTTTGGGATTCTTAGAATGGGGTTTGAAAAAGTGATTAAGTGTTGGAACTGCCGTTGGAACAGTTTCCACAATTAACTTATCAGTGTTTGTGCAAGAATGCCCTTTTCTTGCACTGTTTTAGAAAATCCTGTGCAGGAATTTACTGTTTCCTGCACAGTTTTTAGAAATTCAGTTTTATTTAAAAATCTGGGCTGAATTTGAAAAAGTTGTCTTCACGAAAGTTTTAGATCTCAAAAAATTCAGTTTGGACTCTAACCCCTTCGTTTTCCCCGTTGAACTCACCTGGACGTGCATGAAGTCTAGGCACGATCAGTCTCGGATTTTTGTAAAAACCAAGGCCGTTAGAGCCTTATTTTGGAAAACCATCCACGATGTCTAGTAGGAAAAACCCTTCTCTACAACTTTCATGTTTTAAGTTTTCCTAAATTCGGCCTCTAAAGGCCTCAAAATACCGTTTCCAGATCACTGCTCAGTTTTCACCCGAACTGACAGTTTTGGTTTCGGTTGATTCTTACGTAAAATTACGCACACCCTACCTCCAACGGTCGCAACCGTGAGCCTATATCAAGCATGCAGCGTATAATCTGACGTTCTCATGATCATTTATTCATTTTCAAACATTCAATCATTTACTCAAACCCGTTTGGTGATTTTCACCAAACTTGGTTTTCTAGGGGACATATAACAAACATCATTAAACCATAAATCTTGGGGACATATAACAAACATCTAATGGTCACACACATAAACAACATATAACAAACATCTAATGGTCACACACATAAACAACCTCATTCTTAAGCATATGGGGACATATAACAAACATCTAATGGTCACACACATAAACAACATAATTTCTAGGGCATACAATCCAAAACATACATTAAACCACAAATCAAAACCACCAAACCTCTAATCAAGCACAAATCTAAGCTATACACATAAATCTTGAACTATGCATAAATCTTGAATCAAACTAAAATAAGGAGCTAGAGGGTGAAGAGGATTACCTCAAGATCCAAGAAAATGGATCTACCCTTTGATTGGGAGAATTTTCCCTCCTTGCTTCCTTCTACAAAAATCCGAACCTCACCATTTTTTCTCTCAATCTTTTTTCGGTTTCTAGGGGAGGGAGAGAGTGTGGAGAGATTTTGGCATGGTTTTGGGGTATTTTCTCATTTTTGTGAACAAAATGAGCCCCCCTCCATCACCTATTTATAGGTGAAAAATCATTTAATTTTTGGATTTATTTTTAATCCAAAAATTGCATAATAGCCCTTAAGAGAAAAATATTTGCCCAATGGTCCTTGGGACAAAAATATTTGCTCATCTACCCTCTAGAAGTGGCCGGCCATTGCATTGTCTTGGAGGACAAGTTTTGCTTACATCATCATGCTTGCATCATGCTTACATCATCATGCTTACATCATCTTGCTTACATCATCATGACATCATCATGCTTACATCACTTTTTCTTAAAATTGTACTTTAGTCCCTAAGGATAAAATATTTGTAATTTAGTCCCTGTGAGGTGGCCGGCCATGGTGGAGCCACTTGGCTTCCAATCCATGCATAATCATCTACTTGATTCCAAAAATCCATAAATATAATTATGCAGTCCATTTCCTTACTAACTCAGATAATATTAATACTGTTTTTACTAAAAACAGTATTGTCATACTGGATTGTAGTCCAAACTTCATCTGCACTTAACTGGGCTACATATGGATTTTTTCTTAAGACGCGAAACTGCTAAGTCCTCATTGCTCAAAATATTATTCATAATTATTCTAGAGCAATCCCATACCTTATTCTTACTTCTTCATCCGTAATGACGGTTTTTCACAGTATAATTCCTATACTGCTTAATACACTGCAGTACCGTCTTAGTCAAACCTAAGGTCAACCTGGTCAAACTTTGGCTGGACTAAAAATCATAAATTCCTACTATGTCATTTTCTCAAAAGGCCTCATGCTTGACTTAAGCAAACTATTTCTGAGTCTCATAGCTAATTAACCGAGAACTCAAATATCTACTGATATTCAATTCAGATCATAAGCTTCATATCTACATACATGATTCAGACTTAGATTCTTCTTGTATCTAAGGAAATCTCAAGTCATCAAAATTTCGGGTTATTACGTAGTGTCTCCAGATATTTAATGCGAAAACTACTGTAGTGAGCTCTAGATCATGTGTCGGGTAGTTTCGTTCATGATCCTTCAATTGTCATGAGGCATAGGCAACTACCTTCCCCTTTTGCATTAGGACAGCCCCTAATCCAGTTTTAGAAGTGTCACTGTAAATTACGAAATTCCCTGTGTCCACGTCAGGAATTATTAATACTGGTGCGCTAGTAAGCCTCCTCTTAAGCTCTTGAAAGTTTTCTTCACACTTCTGCATCCACTCAAATTTCTTCCCTTCTTGAGTAAGGGCTGTAAGAGGTGCAGCAATCTTGGAGAATCCTTCAACAAAGCGTCGATAGTATCCAGCTAAACCAAGAAAGCTCCGTATCTCCGTAACATTTTTCGGCATTGGCCACTTACTGACCGCCTCCACTTTAGCAGGATCGATGGAAATTCCATCCTTTAAAACCACGTGGCCAAGGAAATGAACTTTTTCCAGCCAAAATTCACACTTTGTGAACTTGGCATAGAGTTGATTCTGTCTTAACGTCTCCAAGACCATCCTGAGATGCTGCTCGTGTTCCTCCCTTGACCTTGAGTAGATTAGAATATTGTCAATGAAGACGATAACAAACTTATCTAAGTACTCTTTGAAAACCCGGTTCATAAGATCCATAAAAGCAGCTGGTGCATTGGTTAATCCAAATGGCATGATGAGAAACTCATAATGCCCATAACGTATTCGAAAAGCGATCTTAGGAATATCTGCTTCCTTAATTCTAAGTTGACGATATCTCGATCGCAAGTCAACCTTCGAGAATACCACTACTCCCCTAAGTTGATCAAAAAGATCATCAATTCTAGGGAGAGGATACTTGTTCTTAATCGTAATCTTATTTAGCTCACGATAGTCGATGCACATCCGCAATGATCCATCTTTCTTTTTGACGAATAGAACCGGTGCTCCCCATGGTGAATGACTTTGTCGAATGAATCCTTTGTCGAATAGTTCTTGTAACTGCACTTGAAGTTCCCTAAGTTCGGCCGGTGCCATATGATAAGGCGCTTTTGATATTGCTGCAGATCCAGGTAATAATTCTATCTCAAAAAAGAAATTTCCCGCTCTGGAGGAAGTCCTAGTAGATCTTTCGGAAAGACATTCACATATTCCTTTATAATTGGGACATCTTCCGGCTTTAACTCCATTTCTTCTTTTTTGTCCACCATGTTAGCTAAATATCCTCTACATCCGTTAGCCAACATTTTCCATGCCTTCATTGCCAATACTAACCTTGTTGATAAGCCCCGGGACTGACCGTAGAAGTTGAATTCCTCTTCACCAAAAGGACTAAACATAACACAATGCTTTTGACAATCAATCTTAGCATTGTACTTGTCTAATAAGTCCATTTCTAGGATAACATTGTAATCTTGAAGATTAATTGCAATGAGATCTATAAAAAGCTCTCTACCACAAATGACTACTAGAACATTTTGCATCCAATAGTCGGACAATAGAATTTCTCCTGATGGAAGGGAGGTTCTGAAAGGTTGCTTTAGGTTAACAACTTATCTTCATAATTTCTTGGCAAACTCCATCAATACAAATGAATGAGTGGCACCAGAATCAAGCAGGTTGATTGCATCATACGTGGCGATAGAAATCTGACTTGTTACCACGTGAGAAGTCCCAGGTTCAACGTCCCCTTTTGTGTAGGCGTATATCCTAGCTTGTGGTTCAAGAGTCTCTAGTCTTCCCTGTGCGATCGATGGGCCTTCGATCTTTACTTTCACCGCATGCAGCTGACTGCTTGGATTCCTATTCAGGTACTGGGGGTTCAGATTCTGACTGTTTAAAGCACAATTCCTTGCATAGTGGCCTTCTTTGCCACAAAGATAGCAGGCATTTGTCCCCAATCTTGTAACGACCCGCCTAACGTAGGCCGTTACCATACTTACTTACTTACTTATTTGATAACTTACTTAACAATATGCAAAAATTGGGACTAAATATCTTTTTTTTTTTTTACAAACGATATAAATATATAACTTTGAAATTGGGATTACTCACAGTAGTCACTTACATATATATATATATATATATATGTATATAAACTTATTTACTTATTATGATTTTGTACTTAGATACAACATAATCAAAATAAACATGGCGGAACTTAACAAAATGCGAAGCAGTTTCCAATCCCACAGTTTCACAGCTTTGCATTACCACATTCCACCGTCTTGTATCATGTACTGCCATAAGTTTACTTTCCTACATCATAAACATAAATTATGAGCTTTCGCTCAGCAAGCACAACTATTGATCCGCAAAACATTTCATAAAACGTAATGCATGAATTCTTTATGCTTTCATTATGTTGTCTTATCTTAACATAATTTTAGGGCCCTTACAAAACATAAGTGTACGTACCGTGGCGCGCTGCTATGGAGTGGTTGGGGCGGCCAGCCCTGTCCAACTCAAACCATGGACCAAACCCGACCTAGTGCGGGTCGATACGACACAAGGCAACTTGCTTGCCATTATACTTGAAAGTTTTCTTTAACTTGTTCTTGCTTTAACTTAATGGAAAATCAATTCATATAAATAGTTTCTTACTCGAAACCAAATTCTTGTTCTTACCGAGTAACTTATCATTAATGAGCATGCCTCGTGATGCCATAATATCAAAATATTCATCATATAAAAATACATGCTATAACATTCATCATAAACTTATCAACATGAACTTGAAAGCCATAAACATATATCATACTCATATCTTCATGAACTTGAAAGCCATAACATATATCATACTTATATCTTCTTGAACTTGAAAGCCATAGCATATATCATACTCATATCTTCTTGAACTTGAAAGCCATAACATATATCATACTTATATCTTCTTGAACCTGAAAGCCATAACATATATCATACTTATATCACCATGAACTTGAAACATACAACAAAAACATCTTCGTTTATGCTTTAGGCGGAGTCGTACTTACCAGTTACTTTGCACCTTGAATTAAAATATTCCACTTAAACAGGTTGCTTTCCTGTTTTCAATAAAATCATAGGATAAGAATCATCCTATCATAATATCACAAATAACCCTAGTTATTATCCTATTACAAAACACAAACCCTAAAACTCAACTCCTTTTTGAATTTAGTAAGACTCTAGAATTCTGAAAAACTGTGTTTAAAACTTATTTATAAATTTTTGTTCTTTTTCTTACAAATCTATTTTAAATTTGAGAAAGTTTTCTTCATGAAAGTTGTAGATATTGAAGTCTCCTACAACTTTTATTTTTAACTCAAAAGTCAATTTTGTCCTTAACTTGCTTGTTTTATCCTTTGAAAATTTTTCGACCATAATTTAATTCATACTTATACTTATTGAACATACACTTAAATCTTAATTAGAACTTAAATGAAGAACTAGAGGATAATAATTTTTACCTTAAGTTCCACAGATGAATTTCTTAAACTAAGGTTTTGAAATTTTTCCTCACACCTCCTACACTAAACCAAACATTCCACTTTTTCTTATTCTCACCTCCCTCTTGGCTCGGCTCCTAAAGGCAGAAACTAGAAGGTATGCTGTTTGATTAAGTTCACTAACAAATGAATTGAAAACACCTTCACCTACTTATAGGTGAACCACTACTTCTTGAAATTTCTCACTAGTCCTCACAAGAAAAACAATTGCTCCTTACTTCCTATGTGGTGGCCGGCCAAGCATGTCTTATTTTGCCAAGTAGCAAAGCTAGGGAAGCTTGCTAATCAAGGCTAGAAACCATGAGGTGTCCTCTTCCTAGGTTGGCCGGCCTTAGGTGGAGCCTTAAGCTTGCTCTTGCTAACCAATAAGCAAGGCTAGCATGCTTACTAAGCAAGGCTAGAGAGCATGAGGTGTTAAGTGCTAATGAGGTTCATATTCTTATAAATTACCTATTGATCCTTAAGAGCAACATATTTGCTCATGATCCTCATGTGGTGGCCGGCCTTTCATGTCTCAAATTGCCAAGTAGGCAAGTCTATAGGTCTTGCTCACCAAAGCTAAAAACATAAAGAGGCTTTTCCTTGTAATGGCCGGTCCTAGGGGGGTGAGGTGTGCAACCATTGGCTTGCCAAGGGAGCTAAGCTAGGGGGACTTACTCACCTAAGCTATTGTGTGAGGTGTCTTGCCCTCAAAATGGCTGGCCCTAGATGGAATGATGTGTTAATGCCTTGGTTATCCATGTGAGCAAAGCTAGAATGGCTTACTCACCATAACTAGTCCGTGAGGTGTCATTCCCTCATAGTGGTCGGTCTTGGTGTTGTCTTAGCAAGGCCTTGGCTTGCCAAGTGAGTGAAGCTAGGTATGCTTACTCACTAAGGCTAGGCTATGAAGTGTCTAACTAAAGTGATGGCCGGTTCTTAGGTAATGCCAAGTGGAAAATATTTGCTTGTAATTCACAAGGGGTGGCCGGCCATTACAAGCTAGGTGTAGAGATTGTAACTTGCAATATTGCTAAGTAAGAAAGACTACTATGCTTACTAAGCAAAGCTAAAATTGTGAGGTGTCAAATTCTAGTGAACTTCAAATATTCAATATTTACATAGTGGTCCTTAGAGTGAACAAATGGAAGCATATGATTGGTTGATTTTGAATCAACCAAACCTAACTTGTTTCCTTGGTTTTCAACTAGGTTAACCAAATTTAAACATTATCATAAGCTTAATTGAACTAGGAATCCTAACTAGAAAAATCCATAGTTCAAAAATTTACAAATTTATCTATAACCCATAATTTTTCACAAAATTGCACTTTGGCCCCAAAACGCAAAAATGTTTGCACTTTAGTCCATATAAAGTGGCCGGTTATCATAGTGACACATGTCATCTTTTTAAAGTTGAGGTGTCATCTTACAAAGCCTTACTTGGCTTACCTCCTAAACACAGTCCATTTTCATACTAACATAGATACTTAATTACTGTTCTGAACTGTAACAGTATACTGATACTGGACCATTGTCCAGAACTTATCTGAACTGCGTATAGGATTTTTCCTAAATTTAAAAACTACTAACATAAAATCATAAAGCATAAATTTACCTTTTTTGACAAAAGTTCTTAAACTTGCGTAAATAATTTATTAACATAAAATCATAAATCATAAACTTGACTATCACAACAGAAGGTCTTAAACTTATATAAATAAATTATCGAATCCTTCAATCAAGAATTCAATAACTTTTCTGATAAAACCTAACACATAAGCATACATAACACATACTTGGATTCTTAACAAAAGAAATCTTGAACTTGTTAGAAGATTGGTCATTACAAATCTACACACTCCAATATGCTTCTTTCCACATTAGACGTACACCGAATAGTTATTATTATTACCCCCATTTCCTCGATTGCTCTTCTTTTGATGGTAATTCCTCTGTTGACCCTGGCTAGTAACATTCCCTTTCCTTTAATTCTTCCCGAACTATTTGGAATTCTGGACAGAATTACTGGTCTGGCCCGTCGAGTAAAATTCCTGGTTCTGCTTAAGCTGTGACTGCTTCACCATGGCTTTTTCTTCTTTCTTGGCTTTACAGATCTGAGCCCTCGCCTCCTTATCCTGGTTAATCCAGTACTCGACTCTTATGGCTCGACTTATACAGTCAGCTACAAGGGTTGGAGGGCTACTTCCAGCACTAACTTGTTTGGCAATATCCGTTTGAAACATCTTCATCATTCTTCTTACCTTCTCTGTTTCATTTGGTACAAGTTCTGGGCACAGGCGGGCTAGCTGTTCAAATTTCTTGACAGCTTCTAGTACTGTCATCGATCCTTGTTTCAAACTATTGAACTCATCTTGTTTGGCTGCAAGGATTTCTCTATTGTAATACATCGCTCTAAATTCAGTTACAAAATCATGCCAACTCATATTCGCAACATTTCTACGCATTTGGACTGTCATCCACCAATGTCATGCATCCTTCTTGAGAACAAAGGAAGCAAAAAGAATTCTTTCCTGCCCCATAAGTCCCATAAAATCCAGAATTACTTGGATGTCAATTAACCAATTGTCGGCTTCTATCAGGTCTGTGAGTCCTTCAAATTCAGGCACCTTCATTTGCCTAAATCGCTAGTACAACAAGTCCTCTCGAACCATGGGTGGGTTCGCTTGTATCCCAGTGTAATAACCCGAAATTTTGAAGACTTGAGATTTCCTTAGATACAAGAAGAATCTAAGTCTGAATCATGTATGTAGATATAAAGTTTATGATCTGAATTGAATATCAGTAGATATTTGAGTTCTCAGTTAATTAGCTACGAGACTCAGAAATAGTTTGCTTAATCAAGCATGAGGCCTTTTGAGAAAATGGCATAGTAGGAATTTATGATTTTTAGTCCAGCCAAAGTTTGACCAGGTTGACCTTAGGTTTGACTAAGACGGTGCTGCAGTGTATTAAGCAGTATAGGAATTATACTGTGAAAAACTGTCATTACGGATGAAGAAGTAAGAATAAGGTATGGGATTGCTCTAGAATAATCAGAAATAATATTTGGAGCAATGAGGACTTAGCAGTTTCAAGTCTTAAGAAAAATCCATATGTAGCCTGGTTAAGTGCAGATGAATTCTGGACAGCAATCCAGTATGACAATACTGTTTTTAGTAAAAACAGTATTAATGTTATCTGAGTTAGTAAGGAAATGGACTGCATAATTATATTTATGAATTTTTGGAATCAAGTAGATGATTATGCATGGATTGGAAGCCAAGTGGCTCCACCATGGCCGGCCACCTCACAGGGACTAAATTGTAAATATTTTGTCCTTAGGGACTAAAGTGCAATTTTAAGAAAAAGTGAGGTAAGCATGATGTAAGCATGATGATGTAAGCTTGATGATGTAAGCATGATGTAAGCATGATGATGTCATGATGATGTAAGCATGATGATGTCATGATGATGTAAGCAAATTTCTTGGGCTCCAAGGCATGTAATGGTCGGCCACCTATAGGGGTCAAAGTACAAATATTTTTCTCTTAAGGACTAGTATGCAATTTTGGAAATAAATATATCCTAGTTCAAGGACTTATGGGCAATTTTGAAAAGTTTCAAGTCACCTATAAATAGGTGATGGGGGGGGGGGGGGGGGGGTGCCATGTAATAACCAAAATTTTCGGACTCATTATTTTTTTGTACATAAGAAATTTAAGTTCGTACTATGTGTTTATGTGATATTTTATGAGAATTATGAATATCAATACAAAATTCATAATTTCATCAGTATAGGGTTGAGTTCTCTACGAGACTCCATAATAGGCCTTTTAAGGAAAAAGGTATGACGAAATTTCATGAATTCATGTTGGTCAAAGTTTGATTGGAAAAGTCGAAGGTTGACCAAAGAAGTCAAATATAAGACGGTACTGTGATACGATAAGCAGTATGGGAATTATACTGCGAAAAAAACTGTCTTTACGGACAAGATAGTATAATTAAGATTTAAAACCACCATAGAAAAATCAAGCACCTAAAATAGGGTATTAAGGGCCAAATAGCTTTAAATAAAAAGAAAAATTTTTATACAGTCCAACTATATGCAGATAAATTTTGGACTGCAGTTCAGTATAACAGTACTAAATTGTACTGTGTATTAGTAAACACAGTATTAGAAATATCTGTGTTAGCCTAAAAGTGGACTGTATATTAAGGAACAAGCCAAACGAGGCCTTATGATGACATCACCCAAGCTTGGAATTATGACATCATTTATGAATTAAAAAAAAAATA